>PVIU01000472.1:0-319753 GCA_004026605.1 Ondatra zibethicus
GGTGTGTGGAGGACAGGTGTGGGTGCAGGGGAGGGGTGTGTGGAGGACAGGTGTGGGTGCAGGTGAGGCGTGTGTGGAGGACAGGTGTGGGTGCAGGTGAGGGGTGTGTGGAGGACAGGAGTACCGGGTACAGATGGGGAACGGAGAGTGTGGCAGGAAGATGTGAGTAGGGTTTGGGGTAGCGTGTGCTAGAGTTCAGGGCCTCTTTCTGCTTTGTCTTGTGGTGTCCAGGAAGGTTATGACACAAAATACTGTTTAAGACCTCAAGATCTTCCTGGTAGGGTGGACAGCAGGGGGCACTGTGGTCTGCTAACAGCCTGGATGTTGGCTGTGGCTGGCTCCCTTCTTGAATAGGCTGAAGATGATGTGTCAGACCCACAGAGAGGGACCAGTCCCAGCCAGCTCCATCCTACAAGTAGCCACTTCAGGATGATAAGTTGTCCTGTCTGGAGCCTGAAAGTGATGCTTACAGGAAGCCCGGTGTAGAGCGGGCCTGAGAATCTAACCACAAGACCCTAAGTCTAGACTGGAGTGTGGCCAGGGCTCCTGGGTAGGGGGTCTTGGTAGGTACCTTGCTGAGCACCCCTGGAATCGGTGAACTGATGTTTTAATAACCTTGAAGTCAACTCAAGGACCTTGAAGAAGGAAGAGAGAGAGGGAAGAAAGCTAACATCACATGGTGTGACCTCATGGAATAATAGACCCCTCACATTTTGCACTCTGCTAAACTCAGCTGACAGGACGTTCTGGAGAAGTAGCCCTTGGCAGTGGCTAGAGCGAAGGGTGAGATGTTAACTGTCAAGCTCTGAAATCAAGCCTGAGGCATCTAACTTAATGGTGAATGACTTTAGGTGAAGAGCTATCTCTGGGAGAAGAGGATAAAGGATAAATGTACTTGTTATCAAGGGGACTTTAAGCTTCTAGCAGAACACTATCAGCGAGATCTGGTCAGACAGCCTCTGGCTGCTAAACTGGTTGGTCTGAGCCAACACGCCCTGAGCCTGCAGGGAGCAGGGCACTCATGAAATCGAGACACACAGGCACCTGAAAGCCCTTACACAGACTCTTGGGCCATATTGGGGTCTTCAGGTTCCTCCCCTCTACACCCAGACCCTACCCCTCTGCTGGCTACATGGGTAGGGCAGTGGCCCAGAGGTAGTAAGAACCCTGGGGGGTCAGCCGTTTAGTCTCTGCCGGCAGTCTCTCCAGATCCCTTCACCTCAACCCAGATGAGACAGCACAGCCAGTGCCCAGAGGACACCCCTAGAGTGCCTAGGGAGTGCTTCTGGGGAGAAGACTGGCACCCGCCTCAGCTCTGTAGCCTCCTGGAGACTCTGTGGATGTAGTGATGCTTCATGTTGTACATGGATATCCTTGCCAGGCTAATCCAAGATGGGCAGTTCTGGGCAAACCCTCACGATGCCAGGCTCCCAGCAGAGTTTCCCAAGCTTGTAAAACAAGAGGATGGGAGTCACCCACCCTATGGCGTTCCTCATGTGGGAGCCACCTAAGGGCAGCCTTCTGTCATAGGAATAAGGTCACAGTGACCAGTGCAAGCTCCTGCAGACAGAAGTTTAAGGAAATAGCACATGGGACTAGCGACATGGCTCAGTGAGTAGTGTTGGCCTAGTACACATGGAGAGTATAGGAAGCCATGGGTCCGAACCTCATCCTCAGCACCACATAAGCCAGGTGTGATTACTCTGGTAATCCTGGCACTTAGGAGGTGGAGGCAGGAAGATGAGAAGAAATGAAAGGAGAGAGGGAGGAAGGGAGAGAACTCTGTTTGTCTGTCTGTCTGTCTGTTTTTGCAAGACAGGGTTTCTCTGTGTAGCCCTAGCTGTTCTGGAACTCGCTCTGTAGACCAGACTCACCTCAAACTCCGAGATCAGCCTGCTTCTGCCTCTCAAGTGCTGGGATTAAAGGCCTGTGCCACTACTGCCCAGCCGAGGACGGAATTCTTTGTGGACTGTCTCCAGTAGTCCAAGCCTATGCAAGCCGTACATGCAGTGACTAAGAAATCCTGTCTAAAAAATAGAAGGCTAGGAATAACAGCCAAAGTTGCCCTCTGACCTCCACATGCATGTGGTGACATACATGCTTGCACTCATGAATGTGCATGCACTGAGCCCTCGACTGTGGATGTGATATAACCTGGGGCTTCAAGTTTCTGCATTGACTCCCCTGCTGTGATGGACATGCGAACTAAAATAAACCCTTTCTTCTTTAAGTCAACTCCTGTCAAGTCCTGAGATCACTACAGGGCAAGAGGCAGCCCTAGTAACTGCTCTGAATGGGCAGCCAGAGGCCTTAGTTTGGTTGAGACAGGGTCTCCCTACACAGGCTGGCCTTGAACTCACAAAGATCCACCTGCCTCTGCCACCCAAATTCAGGGATTAAAGGCGTTCGCCACTGTACCGGCTGGCTAGGAAGCCCCGAGTCTAAGGTGATGCTCATCCTTTGGAATGCAGCTGTAGATTTTTTGAGACAGAACAGCGCCCAGACAATCATCATGTGGAGGGCAGTGCCTCTCATTCACTGGCTGCCCTGCCTGCCAGCCTGTGGGGCCTCGTGAGGCTTCAGAATATGCCCTAGATCACTTGCCTCTAAGAGCCACAGATGTTTGGTGATAGGGGAACCTTGCAGAAGCTTCTGGAGAAACAGCCAAGCATCCCCGTTTGGGGCCCACATCCATGGCAAACAGTAGTAATATTTACCGAGTATTTCTGGGAAAATGAGTGCAAAGCGCAGGCGATACCGTGCAAATTGCCAGGACGCAGAACATTAGCAACATGGAGCATTTAATGAGTCTAGGAAGAAGGGATGAGTTTCGGGAAAATGTCACTTGCAGCAATGTAAACAGGCTTCTCACATCTCCTGTGCTGGGGACTTAGTCTCCAGGTATGAGCAGGGCTGTGATTCTGGAGAGATCCGGTTCTTCAGATGGATAAGAGGAGACTCAGCGGGAAGTCGGAGGGGTTGCTGTGAACTTCAAGTCCTCTGAGGTCAACTGGATGGAGCCTCAGTGGTGTTGGGTGGAAATTAAAACTCTGTGCCAGGTGTGCTTTCATGAGAAGCATTTGCTGTGATCCCAAAGCTTGTGCTCCCCCACCACACACACACCTCACAATTCATATGTTAAGAAGGTGGTGGTAGAAGATGGGACCCTAAGGAGTGATTACATCTCAATGATGGAGCCCTCCTGGATGGCTACCATGGCAGCTTGACAGCCTTAACTCAATCCCTAGGGCCCAGACAAAGGTGTGAGGAGAGATATGACTCCATAAAATTCAGTTCTGACCTCCACAAGCATCCCTTTGAACAGAGAGAGCCAGGGCTGGAGAGATGTCAGCAGTTGAGAACATTGGCTGCTCTTGCACAGGACCCAGGTTTGGTTCCTAGCACCCACGTGTTGGCTCACAGCCATCTGTAACTCCAGTCCCAGCAGGGCGCGTATAAACTAGAGAGTGGTCCACCCTCCCCAGGGTCGGCCCTCAACTTTGCCTCTTAGCCTCCAGATCTAAGAGCCAACACTGCTGTACTTCTCAGTTCATAGTACCTTGCTTTAGCTGCCATAACAGACTCAGATGGAGGATGGTGGCTTGTTAAGGTGTGAAAGGTGAAGGCCAAGAGCACCGGCTGCATTGTCCATCTCCGGCAGCTTTGCTGCTCCTGCAGCCCTTGTTGCTGGGCCCCAGAGGGACCTTGTCCAGGTGGTCCCAATTGGCTCTGCCCAAAGCTGCCCACACAGTAGTTCGGCATGTGGCTCAGGAAGGCTAGAAAGCTGTTGGCTACAGCACGCTCTCTTATCCTTCTTCCTCTACAGTGCCAGACAGTATCATCACCAAGGCTCTGGCTGAGCGTCTGAGCCAGCAAGACTGCATCCAGAAAGGGTGGGTGCTGCACGGCTTCCCAAGAGACCTGGACCAGGCACGGATGCTGACCTCTATGGGCTACAGTCCCAACAGGTGAGCTGCTTCCCCAGAGGCCCTCCCAGGGCCCTGGCAATCTTCTTCCCACTGGGGACTCAGGTCATGATGGTGTGCCACCTAGAGTTTCTAGTGCACCAAAGGAGTGGACGTCGTCCCATTCCCCATGCATCCCACTCTGTTTACCCTGTGAACTCAGAGTCAGGCTAAGGTTCAAATCCTGCTTCAGGTTGTGGGTTTGAGTTCTAGGTAATGTTGCTCTGGATCTGTCCACACGCATGACCTGCCCTTTGACATTCTTAGGTCTACCTCTGAACTTTCTGTTTCCCATGTCTATTTCTCCAACACTACCACAATGGTGAGCCATTTGAGGTTTTGTGTGTGTGTGTGTGTGTGTGTGTGTGTGTGTGTGTGTGTGTGTGTGTGTGCGCGCGCGCGCACAGGTGTCTCGCTGGTTCCCTTTCCACTTTATATGGGTTCCGGGGAGCAAACTCAGGCTGCCAGGCTTATACCATGTCATCTTGCTGGCCCTAGCCACTTTAGTTTTGTGACATATGTCAACACAATATAGGCATGGCCCTCTGACCGTGCTTCCCTGGATTCTTTGTACCATGTGGTATGTATTTGTCTTACATGCACAGAGGAAAAGCTGACATGGGAATTCCAAGTGGGATTGCACTGATCTGCTGTACCCTAGCACGCTGGAGACAGGTCCAGCACACTCCTGGGGCGCACACTCTGAATTCTAAGCCCATTTCTGGATGGCACATTGTCTGTTCTTGTTGCTGGAGATGAGTAGGTTGTGTCTGTTTTACTTTTCTACAGTTTTTTTTTAATTTTTTAAAAAAGATTTATTTATTTATGTATGCAGTGTTCTGCCTGCATGTGTGCCTGCAGGCCAGAAGAGGGCACTAGATCTCATTACAGATGGTTGTGAGCCACCATGTAGTTGCTAGGAATTGAACTTGGGACCTCTGGAAGAGCAGCCAGTGCTCCTAACTTCTAAGCCATCTCTCCAGCCCTAATGTTTCTTGCTTTTTTTTTTGCCCCCTTCCAGAACTTTCTCTGAATGTTTGCACTTGTGGCTCTCAAAGTTTCCAGGTGCCTCCTCTACAAATACTTACCTTTGCCTCTTTTCTTTCCAGTCCTAATGTCCCCCCTTCACCATTTAATTAATTGGCATACACACTGTTACATTTTATTGTAATTTTTGTTGATTCCCCTTCCTGAATCTTCTCTGTCCCCGTCTCCTTTGTCCTTCCCGCTACAGCCTCCTCCCCACCTCATGTCACTTGTGTCTAATGCCTGCCCCTCCCCTTCCCCACATCCGCACACACACACACACACACACAAAAGCAGTGATGCAAGAATCTGAATCTGGATGCGAACTTGTGATTTTTATCTTTCTGAGTCTGTGTCACTCACTTTACCAATTCTTCCCTTTTCCTAGAACTTCATAATTTCATTTTCCTTTGCTATGAGTAGAGTAGTGATAAGCACGGATGTGCACATATCTCTGTGGTAGGATATGGAGTCCTTTCGGTATATGCCCAGTAAGGGTTTTTCTGGGTAGCGTGGGAGGTGGTCTATGCTGATTCCCACAATGGTTACGCTAGTTTACTGTCCTTCTAGCAGTAGGTGCTCCTTTTCTCACACATTGAATTAAAAGTCTCTGCACAGTCTGGTCATGGTGGTATGCACCTTTCTTCCCTGAACTGAGGGGGCAAAAAAAGTTTCATCTCTGTGATTCTGAGGCAAGCCTGCCTGGTCGACATAGTGAGTTACAGGCCAGCTAAGGCTACATAGTGAGACCATGTCTCCAAAAAAAAAAAAAAAAAAGAAAGAAAGAAAAGAAAAAAAAAATTCTACACAACAAAGGTAACATACAACCTACAGAATAGAAAAAAATTGCCAGTTATGCTTTAGACAAAAATTTACACACACATACATACCACATTTAAAAATTGAATGAAAAAAGATCAGAGTTACCCTGGACTATACAGGTGAGTCCAAAATAGTCATATGAGCCCTGAAAGCCTCAAGAACAGAAGAGGAAGTCAGGGGGGGACAAGGAAAGGACTGAAAGACCACTACTGGCTTGAAGATTGGGGTCCCCTGGAAATTCGAAAAGAAAAATAATTCTACAGCGATCGATGGGCCCCAGGGGAGAGCCACCACCCCAGGTCCATACAGATCCCGGCCTACAGAGGCCACCTCACTATTTCTAAGCAATTAAGGTAGTTAGGATAACAACGGGAAACTTACAAACCTCTGGGCACACATGGAGGTCAGAAGACAACTGGTGGGGACTCGTTGTCTCCTTCAGCCATGGAGAGCCCAGGTCAACTCAGGTCATCAGGCAAACACCTTTATCCACTGAGTCATCTCACTAGACCCTTTAACATTTTTGTTACGTTCATTCGTTCACTATGGAGTGTGTGCGAACCTCTATTATTATTATTATTTGCTTCTTCTTCTTCTTCTTCTTCTTCTTCTTCTTCTTCTTCTTCTTCTTCTTCTTCTTCTTCTTCTTCTTCTTCTTCTTCTTCTTCTTCTTCTTTTGGTTTTTTGAGACAGGGTTTCTCTCTAGCTTTGGAGCCTGTCCTGGAACTACCTCTTGTAGACCAGGATGGCCTTGAATTCATAGAGATCCGCCTGCCTCTGTCTCCTGAGTGCTGGGATTAAAGGTGTGTGCCACCACCACCCGGCTACCTCTAAATTCTTAATGGTTTATTCTATGACTAATTTTTAACAATTACTTTGATCAGCATATAATTAAAACTTAAAGTCTTGTCATTAAGCATATGGTCTAAGTAAAACATGTTCATTTTGTGTTCAGATTTGTACCCTCACCTCTGAGTGTTTGTTGCTCATAGCTGTCTGCGGGAGCCCCTTAAGGACCAAGTGATTTGTTAACTTCTCATTGATATTTTATTTCTTTCTCTGTTGGTTTGATTTTAGGGATGGGGTACCCCAGCTCCTCCACCCACAAGCCATTCCCTAGCCCTGTTATTTAAGTCAGAATCACTACATGGCCCTGGTTGGTCTCATTGTCTCCCTGGGCTGCAGGGGCACTGTCAAACCTGGCGGCATTGCCTTGCTGATGGCTTTTATTGTTTCCTATGGCTTTTGCCTTATCTGTTTTGGCAGTGTGGTATTTGTGGGGGTACTTTTCTGCTCACTAAGAGAGGAAGGGTTTCTTTTTTCTCCCTGCTTTGGAGGGTCACCACATGGCTGCTGAACACCATGTGCTTGGGCAGGATGTGTGTTTGTTGTGGTCTTTACTGCCTGTGACCTGGGGACCTGGTATAATCTCCAAAGGCACAACCCCAGTGACCTTTTTCCTCCAATTAGGCCCCACCTCCTAAAGTTTTCAAAACTTCCCAAAACAGTGCCACCTGTTGGGAATCAAGTGAACAGCATAGAGCAGAGCCTGCAAAGGCATTTTCAGTTCAAAGCACAGTAGAACGCACTGGTTGGTATGTGAAAAAAAAAGGGGGGGGGTTTCCACTTCCAGGCTTCTGCTTATTTGATGCAGGATCTCCTGGATCTTGAACTCACTGAATAGCCGAAGATGATCTTGAATTCCTTATCCTGTCTCTACCTCCTGAAGTGCTGTAATTACATATGTGTTCCTCCATATCCAGTTTGTGTGGTGCTGGGCATTGAACCCAGGGCTTTATGTATGCTAGATGAGCATGCTAGCAGATGGACCACACCCCATCCCGCCAGTCTTAATAGCTGTGTGGAACCAGTATGCTCTGGCCAAAGAGCTGTACCCACCCAAGCGTAGTTACCCCAGAAGGAAGCTGTCTCAAAAGTGTTTTGCTTACACGTCCTGTTCATAGTTGATCACCCATCACTGAGGGAAGTCGGGGTAGGAACTCAAGCAGGAACATGGAGGAACGCAGCTCATTGGCTTACTCAGCCTGCGTTCTTACAGAACCCAGGACCACCTGCATAGGGATGGCCCCACCCGCAGTGGACTGGGCCTGCCTGCATCAGTTAACACTCAAGACAGTGTCACACAGACATGGCCACAGACAAATCTGGTGGAGGTGTTTCCTCATTGAGGTTCCCTTCGCCCAAGGAACTGTAGCCTGTGTCATGCCGACAACCGCCAGCCCAGCCTCCCTCCCCAGTATCCAGTAAGACATGGAAATAATGGCAGGGAAAAGAGAGGATGAAACAATAGCATAGTAGGGAGAGCACAATGGGGAGGGCACAGTGGGGAGGTCCAGCAATCTCACAGTCACCTGGAGTGCTTGCTTGAGCTTTTGGTTTAAATAGAGGAAGAATGGGGCACAAGAGGTTGCACGAGTAAGCAGCCCTGATAGAGGTGTGCTTCTAGCCACCATTGTGTCAGCCTGGGTACAGCAATGTTTCAAATAAACTTGGTTCCTTGGGATGACCTCCCACCCCCCCGCCCAGCACTTGAAGACAGCTGTTCTCTTGGGGCATGGTCAGCCACAGGAAGAAGCTTTGCTGTTCCTGGAGTCTAAGTGATTACAGTTTTGGGACAGTGGTTGGAGACCTGCAGATGCCTGTGGGATCTAGAACAGGACATAGAACAGCGCAGAGGCCAGGTTCTCACGCTGGTCCTGTGCGATCTAGAACAGGACGTAGAACAGCGCAGAGGCCAGGTTCTCATGCTGATCCTATGGGATCTAGAACAGGATATAGAACAGCGCAGAGGCCAGGTTCTCACTGGTCCTGTGCGATCTAGAACAGGACATAGAACAGCGCAGAGGCCAGGTTCTCACTCTGGTCCTGTGGGATCTAGAACAGGACATAGAGCAGCGCAGAGGCCAGGTTCTCATGCTGGTCCAGTCCGATGCATGATGACCTAGTTTCCCCGTAGGCCAACCTGCTATCCTTTCATGTGCGGCAGCCCCTCAGGGAAGCTCACAGAATCCAGGGCGGGGGGAATCTGTCTCTTCCTATTTTCTCGGGGTGACTACCATTGGGTTCCTACGTGGACTGGCTTCTCTCTGGGTCACCTGACCTGCCTACTGAAGCTTCCCTTGCTAGCACTAAGGGAAGTCTCTTTGCCTTTCTTCTGAATCGGAGTTGCCTCCTGAACACCTCTCCCCATTCCTCACTCCCTCTTCCTTCTCCCCACTACTCCTCATTCATAGACATCAGCTTTCTCCTCTCTCCCACCTTCAACTCACTGACACCTTCCCTCTACCCCTCTACTCCTGATACCAGCTTCCCCTCTTCCATTCATGGGCACCAGTTTTCCCCTCCCCCGCCCCACCTCCATCCCTGGAAACCAACTCCCTTCCCCACCCATTCATGGACACCAGCTCTTTCTCCCCCACCCCACCCCCCACCTCCATTCACAGACACCAGCTCTCCCTTTCCCCTCCATTCACGGACACTGGCACTTACCCTGTCTTGCGCTGTGAGTGTTGGGAGCAGAGACAAACACACCCTGGGTGTGCCAGTCTGTTACATGAGCTGTTGTCTTGGTCTTCTTTGGTTAAGATTTACTTTCTAGAACTATGACAGTTTTCTTTTCCTATTTTTAACTCATGAAGTCCTCCTCTGCAGAGCCGGATCGATCCATGATCACCAGCTGTTTACACAGTTCGGCCTCCATGTTTATTAATTCTGATCCATCTTTCATTTGAATGGATTATATGAAGTCATTTTCAGCAGGGCATGTAAACACTCGGCTTTGCATCCTTAAGTATGTCTCTGTCTTACCTTCCTGTAAACAACATCTGGCAGAGTTCTTGATGGCGTCCAGCACACATGCACACCAGCATCCTAAATCATTCCTGCCTCTGACATCGTGTGGGGCCGAGGCCCTGAGGATGTTAGGATATCCTTCTCTCCCTCTCCTCATCCCTTCTCTCCCTTCCTTCTTCCCTCTTATACTCTTCTTCCGTCCCGACTTCCCACCTTCCCATCCTTCCTTGTAACCTCCCTCCCTCCTTCTCTTCCATCTTCTCTCTCTCTTTCCCTCCCTTTCAGTACCCTTCCCCTCAGACCAGAGGCGCTGACTGCTTCCCTGGTCATTTGCTTGTCTACGAATGAGGAGGGCATGGGGCAGGGCACCAATTCCCATACTGAACTTTGCCTCTCCTTTTCTTCTCTATTACTTTCTCTCCACTGCTGGGCTCACTCCTTCTCAGTTCTAGAAGCTTCTGGTGTCCCCTTGGGACAGGTACCTACCTGTCCTCTTAACTATTTCAGCGTTCTTCTCATCTGTTAAAAACCTCATCATCTTTGAGTTCTTGCTTCCGTGGAGCCTGCCCTCTCTAAATTACCCTGAGCATACTGATCCAGTTTTATCTAAAATGCCCTTGTGTTTTGAGGAGTGATTTTTCATCTAAAGAGCACTCATGGTCTTTTTATTAACTTTTATCACTTCCCTTCCCTTTCCGAGACGCTCCTGTCTGTTTCGTAAATCATCTGTCTTTGGAGAGGCCCGTGTGTGTCTCACAGCCGTGGGAGCTGGTGTCTCAGTTCTGACAGACACAGTCATAATTTACCACAAGTTTGGCTGCTCCAAGCTGCAGATTCAGTTGGGCTGTGTTCTTTTCCTGAAGCTGGGAGGAGAGGCAGCTACCCTCTGTGGCTCATAGCTTGTCACTATCAGGCCAGCACCTTACCCCTCTGTACCCATTGTCCTTCAAGGAGACCCAGGAACCAAGGATGATTGAACTGAGATCCCTAATCTGCCTCCTTGCCTAGTCCTTTGTCCTCGTAGACTCTGGGGATTAGAAGGTAGACGTATTGCCATCATGTCTGGGGTCAAAGGACTGAATGTGTTGCTTATGAAAAATTTGACAATGAAAGGTTTCTGAACCCATGAATTTGAACAAAATGATTCGTAATTGAACACATTGTGAACCCAAGGTGCCTCTGACAGTGCTTGCCCGTGTTGCAAGGTGCAACTTCACTGCAACCTTGGTTCTAAACACATATATGCACTTTGCCTTGTGTATGACATTTTGTCATATGATGCCAAAGAACACTGACCAAAACATGCCCGGCTCAGATCAGAGACTATGGTATGTTATGAACAGCCGTGTTTGTGTGGCACATAGAGGTTTCTACTCTTATGGAAATAGTGGCTTTAATTATGGAAAACAAATGCAGCAGATATTTCTCTGCTGTCATTTTTCACATGTGAATAGCAGATTATTATGTTTGGGAGTTGTATTGTGTTAAAATGTTTGGATTTAAAATTTGCTGTTTGTTTTACTGACTTGGGTTTCATTTTAAAAACTGTTAAATTAGGGTTGGGGATGTAGCTCAGTTGGCGGGGTACTTACCTATGAAGCACCAAGTGATAGGTTCAATCTCCAGAGATATAGAAAACCCGGGTTTGGTGGCACACATTGATTATCCCAGTACTGGGAGGCAGAAGCAAGAGAATCAGAAGTTCAAGGTCACTCTCAGCTATATAAGGTGGTTTTGGATGGCCTGGGCTACATAAGACCATGAGTTTAGGAAAAATAGTCACTCAGTCAGGCTGAAGAGATGGCTCAGTGGTTAAGAACACTTTCTGCTGTTGCAGAGGACCTGGGTTCAGGTACCAGCATCTACATCAGGTGGCTCACAGTCACTTGTAACTTCAGTTACAGGTGATTTAAGAACATAAATCGCTCAGGCAGTGCTGGTACACTTTAATCCCAGCATTTGAGAGGCAGAGGCAGGCAGATCTCTGAGTTTGAAGAAAGCTTGGCCTACAGAGCGAGTTCCAGACAGCCAGAGCTGTTTCACAGAGAAACCCTGTCTCAAACCAAACAACCAACCAACTAACAACAAACAAAAACAAAGACAAAAATATTATCCAGAATTGGATGGTGGTGGCGCACACCTTTAATCCCAGGACTCGGGAGGCAGAGGCTGGTGGATCTCTGTGAGTTTGAGGCCAGCCTGGTCTACAGAGTGAAACCATCTCAAAAAACCAAAAACAAAGCCAGGCATGGTAGTGCATGCCTTTAGTTCCAGTACTTGGAAGGCAGAGGCAGGTGGATCTCTGTAAGTTTGAAACCAGCCTGGTCTATAGATTTATTTTCAGGACAGGCTCCAAAGCTACAGAGAAACCCTGTTTAAAAAAAAAAAAAGCCAAAACCAACCATCCAAATAACCATGAAGGACTTTTGCTTGAGATCAGGGAATGTAAAGTGAGAGGACTCTGAGTCGGCCTCACTCTCAGAGGACTGTCATCAAGCAAACAAATGACAACAGATGCTGGAGAGTGTGCGGGAAAGAGGAGCCTTAGTCACTGGTGGTATAAACTGATGGTGTGGAGGTTTTCAGAGAGCTAAAACTAGCGCTGCCTTATGACCCAGCTCGACCCCTCCTGAGTCCCCAAAGACTTCATATCCTGCACAGAGACACTGGCTCATTCATGTTGATTGCTGCTGTATCCACAATAGCTAGGGAATGGAACAATAGCCTAGATGTCCAGCAACTGGTAGATGGGTAATGTGAATTGAATATTAGTCGGGGTTCTTTAGGGAAACAGAACTCACAGAGTGATCTCTGTATGGAGAGAGGGGATCTATTAGCGTGACTTACAGAGGGATCTCTATATGGAGAGAGGGGATCTATTAGAGTGACTTAGAGAGGGATCTCTATATGGAGAGAGGGGATTTATTAGAGTGACTTACAGGTTGCAGTTCAGCTCATCCAACAATGGCTTCCTATGAACAGAAAATCCAGGAATCCAGCTGACGCCCAGTTCATGGGGCTGGATGTCTCAGCTGGTCTGCAGTAGACGCTGGAACCCTGAAGGAGTAGACTCTAACGCCAGTGAAGGAATGGATGAGCTAGCAAGGGGAGCGCAAGTGGAGCTTTCTTCTTGCACATCCTTATACAGGCTCCAGCAGAAGGGGTGGCCCAGATTAGCCACAGGTCTTCCCAGCTTGGAAGATCTGGAGTAAGGTGTGCTTTCCTACCTCAAAACCAGATTACGGGGCTGGAGAGATGGCTCAGCAGTTAAGAGCACTGGCTGTTCTTCCAGAGGATCCAGGTTCAATTCCCAGCACCCACATGGTTGTTCACAATTGTCTATAACTCCTGTTTCAGGGGGTCCAACACCCTCACACAGACATACATACAGCCAAAACACCAATATACATAAAATAAAAATAGTAAATTATAAAAAGAAAACAGATTAGAAGTAGATCTTCCTACTTCAAATGAAGCAAAAATTGCTCACAGGTGTGCCCTCTGCTTTTGGGTTTTAGTTAATTCTAGATGTAGTCAAGCTGAAAACCAAGAACGGCCATCACGAGTACTGCACACAATGGAATTTTATTTCACTCCAAAGAGAAATGAAATTATGCAATTTATACAAAAGTGGATGGAACTGGAAAATAGTATTTTTTAAATTTTAGTTGTGGGGCTGGAGAGATGGCTCAGAGGTTAAGAGCACCGGCTGCTCTTCCAGAGGTCCTGAGTTCAATTCCCAGCAACCACATGGTGGCTCACAACCATCTATAATAAGATCTGGTGTCTCTTCTGGTGTGTATATGTTAACAGAACATTGTATGCATAATAAATAAATAAATCTTTAAAAAACAACAAAAAACAAACAAACAAAAAAAATTTTAGTTGTGTGTCTGTGTGGGTATATATGCATGAGTGCAGGTGCCCACAGGAGACAGAGGAATCAGACCCCAGGGGTGTGAACACCAGATGTGGGTGCTGGGAACTGCACTCAGGTTCCCTATAAGATTGATAGCTGCTGAGTCACCATGTCAGCCCCAGAAAATATTAGGTGTAGTAATCCAGGCTCAGAATGGCACAAATATACCATGTAATCGCTCTCTTATGTGGATCTTAGCTTTGTGTGTGTGCATGTATATGTTTGCATGTGCGTGTGTGCATGTGCGTGTGTGCATGTGTGTGTGCATGTGTGTGTGTGCATGTGCGTGTGTGCATGTGTGTGTGTGCATGTGTGCGTCTGTATTCATCTATATGGGAGTAGCGGGTGGAGGGGTCAGGGAACTGGAAGGGGACTCCTGAGAGCGTAAGAAGGAGGTAAGAGGGAGTGTGGGGTAACACCTGCTGTGTGGACACAGAGGAGGGATTGTATTCAGCTCTTCTGCGGGGAAAGAAGGCTCCCATGGGGACTAGAAGTGGGAGATTCAGAGGCATGGAGAAGACTCAGCCAAAACCTAGTAGGAATTAAAATGCCACAAAGAAGCCCGCTACTTTGCATGCTGAGATAAAACATCTAGAAAACAAAAGAAACAAAAGTGTCACTTTCGGGGGGGGGGAGAATTTCCAACAACCTCCAAAATGGCCCCCAATACACCCCGCCATTCGTGCTGCTTGTTGATGCAAGGCGGCCTTCTCCACATTGACCATCAAATCTGTGTCCTGTAGTATAAAATACTCTGCCAAGATTGAATCTCATCTGTATGCAAATTTATTTTCATCTTTAATTAAAGGTAAAAATATGTTTTTACTAAAGAATTGTTTTAAACTAACCTTCCGTATGGCTTATTATCAATAAGTGTTTGGTTTGCACGTCTACTCTTCACAGGGCCGTGTGAACATGTCACAGTGAAAGGGGGTCATGAGTGACAAGAGCTTTAAAAGCCTTGGCGGGAGTCGCCTGGGAGCCCAGGCAGAGGACATTGGATCTCCTAGAACTGGAGCTACTACCTGGTCAAAAGCCCCAGGGACTAAGGTCAAAGGCAGCCACCGAGGGTGTCAGGTCATCTAGTCCCCAGGGCATGGGAATATGGAATGTCCCTTTAAGGGAGGGTACGCAGGTACCTACAGGAGAGGGAACCAAGTGCTGGTTGTGTAAAGCAAATGACTTTTACGTCTTGACTCAGGGCACCCAGGCAGTGCAGAAAGATTGACAAGGAGAGGGTGCTTGGGCTCTGGATCCCGCAGGAAGAATATTCAAGAAGCAGTTTGGTTTCAGGCGGGCTTGCAAGTGGACACATCTCCATTCACCTTGGAGTTCTTTTTTTTTTTTTTTAAATCACTTTCTAAAGACTTTGTAAATATTTCCAATCTAATTTATTTGACCCTAAGACACAAAACAGGCAGAAAATGTACAAAGATGGCTGTCTGTGGTGAGGTCTGCTCCTGTGCCTGGTACCTGTCTCCGTGTTTCCCCGGCACTGCGCTCTCCCTCCTCCCTCCTCCCTCCTCCCTAGGCACCCTCTCAGCTTTGGACTGAACATTCTGGAGATTAACTCAGAAAGGGCTTTCAACCATGAACCCTTCACATCCGGATTCAGCCGGGAAGGAGAGAAATGTCCTAAAATGAGTCCGCCCCGTGTGAGGACAAACACCAGAACTGTAACTCTGGTCTAGGTGTGATGCTGGTCATAAAACACCCCAGCCCGGTGTTGCCGGCTTGACACTAGGAGAAAATCCTGGCAGAATTATAGCCACGAAGCCAGTCTAGGGATACAATACAGAAACCTATAACTCAGATACAAAAACAATCTCTGAAGGCCCCACAGTCACCCACCCTCCTCTTTTTTTCCAGGAGGATTCAATGGAATTAGAATAAAATAAATTTACATATATATCAATTTTATTATTAAAATATATTCACACTAGTAAATAGAGTTATTGGGGACGGGCAAGCTTCTCTCTGTGCCAGACTCAAAAATAGACCTCTTTGGCTTATCAGAAAACAAAGTTATTGTCTCCTCACCAAATATAAATCTCTTCTTCGAGCCAATAAGCACAGTGTGTTCAAATGCAATGCTTTGTCAGGCTCCCGCCTCATAAACCCACAGCCCATAATAGTAAATTACATTCTGCCCAGCAGTATCAATCTCTCTGCTCTAACATCGCATGGTGAGGGAAGCCCGGCAATTGATGTGTCGAAAGCCAGGAGAAAAAGTTATTTGAGAACAAATAAAATGGGCTATAAAGTTTGTTAAAACGTAACAATAATAGGGAGAAACAAAGAGAAAGGCTGCCGAGGCTGCGCATAGAAGCCTGCCCTCTGCGAGCCGTGAAATAATTCACTTCGCGCTGCAGGTCTGCAGCCATGTCTTTTCTCTGAGATCCATGTTCTCTATGGAGAGGGAGGTATAAGCTCTGAAGGATGCCTGGAAGTTTGTCCTATCTCAGACAATTGGGTATCTGAACCCCTACTTTTCCCTGATACCTTAGCCCCCACTTCCTCCCCAGGGCCTCAGTCATAACTGTGGATCCTAGAAAGGGAGGCTAAAGAAAGGACCTTGATGGATCTCAAGTGCCATTTAGCAGATACTAGCATGCACTCTTATGACGCTGTCTTCTCCAGTGTCTCTCTCTCTGTCCCATTGGACTAATTTAGACCATCAGGAACACTCTAGAACACTGCCCATCTGTGGCTTAGACTGTGCCAAACTGGAAACTGTGTCAAGGTTCCTTGGAGGGAATTCACTGTTTTGATGTTTTCTAAGTAAGCCACGTGAGTCTTGCCTCCAGAGGTTGGCTTGTCTCTAGCAAGGCCAAGGGCTCTCTCCCTGTAGCTGTCAGCGTCCTGCTGGTTCTGGGTATCTTGTGCTGATGTTTTCTGTGGGACAGACACTTCACATGGCTGTTGCCTCCAAGGAGCTAGAGGCCAGCTGCTACAGAGAGAGGCCCACAAACCAGCTCTGTATGCACGGGGCTGAGGCTACACCAAAGGCAGCCTGTCGGAGAGAGCTAGCCCTTCCATACAGCCAAGCTTTCTTTCCTGTTTCTCTGGAGCCAGACCATTCTTGGGTCCCAGACCGATAAGCATCCCTTTCTCAGCTTCTTGTCCGTCCCCTCCCAATTTCTCCTTCGCTCTTTATTCTCTAACTGCTCTGAGGCTCAGTTCTCCACTTAGGTTAGGGTTCTCCTCCTCCTCCTCCCCACTCCTTCTTCTCCAACTCCCCCTCCTCCCTACCCAACCTTTCTCCTCCTCTTCCCCCCTCCACACTCCCTCTTCTTCTCTTCCTCTCCCCTCTTCCTCCTTTCCCTTTTTCTCCATCCTCTTCTTCTCCTCCTTTAAAAAAGTGAGCCGTTTATTTTTTAATTCTTTTTTTTTTAAATATTTATTTATTTATTATCTATACAATATTCTGTCTGTGTGTATGTCTGAAGGCCAGAAGAGGGCACCAGACCTCATTATAGATGGTTGTGAGCCACCATGTGGTTGCTGGGAATTGAACTCAGGACCTTTGGAAGAGCAGGCAATGTTCTTAACCACTGAGCCATCTCTCCAGCCCTATTTTTTAATTCTTTAAATATTTATTTTACCTGCTGATCATGGTAGCACCTTAATTCCAACACTGGGAGGGAGGCTGGTGGATAACTATGAGTTCAATGACAGCCTGGTCTACATAGTCAGTTCCAGGTAGCCAAAACTACATAGTAAGACCTTGTCTCAATAAAATTTTAAAAATTATCTTATGTGCATGAGTGTTTTGCCTGCATGTACGTCTGTGCATCACAAATGTGTCTGGGCCTGCAAAGGCCAAAAGAGGACATTGGATTTCCTGGAACTGGAGTTACAGAAAGTTTGAGCTGCCATGTAGATGCTGGGAATTGAACCCAGGTCCTCTGGGAAAGCAACCAGTGCTCTTAATCATTGATTTTTAATTATATTGTATTGGACTAAATAAGGCCATTCCATCAAGTATACACTATGCATTAGGCCTACCCCCTCACTTTGCTGTCCTCTCCTTTCTCTCCTGTCCCAGCTCCTATCAATTTCCTTCATCCCTCTGACAGGTCCCATCTTTTACATAATTTGTGCAGAAATGATTTTATGCATATTTATAGAGTCCAGAACCCACAAATGAGAGCAAGTGGGTGACATTCATCTTTCTTCTCTCTCTTTGCTTTTATTTTATTTATTTTGTTGTTGTTTTGAGACAACTTTTCTCTGTGTAACAGCCCTGGCTATCCTGGAACTCACTCTGTAGATCAGGCTAGCTCCTTTCAGAGATCCACCTGCCTCTGCCTCCTGAGTGCTGGGATAAAAGGCGTGTGCCGCTCCTACACGGAGATGTTTAGCTTTCTGAGACCAACTTAATCCACATAATGTGATGATCTCCAGTAGGTACACATTTTCCTACAAAGGACACGACTTCGTTCTTCTTTACGGCTAAAAGGTCCATTGTGTACATACCCAATTCTTTCTTTCTCTTTTAGTCTGTTGTTGAATACCTGACTGTTTGGTTTTTGTTTTTAAGACAGGGTCCTACTACGTGGCCTTGGCTGGTCTAGAACTCCCTACGCGAGTGGTCTCAGACTCAGAGATCCAGTTCCCTCTGCCTCCTGAATGCTAGCTCAAAGGTGTGAGTTACCACACCTGGCTTGGACAGCTAGTTTGAGCCATCGTGTAGCACTTAGGCCTTGTGCAGCATTAAACACTGGTGTGACCTGTTGACCTGGAATGGTATTGTTTGTTTTTTATTTTTGATTGTTTTTTGTTTTTTTTTTTTTACTATTCGCTCTTTACTCTTTGTGGGGTCCACCACTCAACTCCCAAATAAATGCACAAAGTCTTCTTCTTACTTAGAAATGCCTTTGTTTCTAGCCGGCTTCTCCTCCTTTTCCTCCCTTCTTCTTCTTCTTCTTCTTCTTCTTCTTCTTCTTCTTCTTCTTCTTCTTCTTCTTCTTCTTCTTCTTCTTCTTCTTCTTCTTCTTCTTCTTCCTCTTCCTCCTCCTTCTTTTCTTCCTCCTCCTCCTTCTCCTCCTCCTCCAATATTTATGTTTGTTTATTATGTATACAGTGTTCTGTCTGTATGTGTGCCTGCAGGCCAGAAGAGGGCACCAGATCTCATTATAGATGGTTGTGAGCCACCATGTGGTTGATGGGAATTGAACTCAGGTCCTCTGGAAGAGCAGCCAGTGCTCTTAACCGCTGAGCCATGTCTCCAACCCCTAGCCTAGATTTTCTTAAATTATTCTGTCCATCTCTTGCCTCTGGCCTTTTACCTTTCCGCATATCTTTCTTTGCTTCTTACTCCATGGCTTGTTGTGTAGCTAGATGTCTGGCCCTTGGAGTCCTCCTCTCCTCCTTTTGTTCTGGATCCTCTCTTCCCAGATTTCTCCTCCTATTTATTCTCTTTGCCTGCCAGACTGGCCTATTTCTCTCTCCTGCCTTGTTATTGGCCATTTAGCTCTTTGTTAGACCAATTAGGCATTTTAGGCAGACACAATAACACAGCTTCACAGAGTTAATCAAATACAATATAAAACAGTACAAGACACCTCTGTCTCATTAAACAAATGTTTCATGGCATAAACAACTGTAACATATCTTAAAATGATGTTCCACAATACTGGAGTTTCACACAGATTCCCAGGAGTGATGGAGTTGGGTCCTGGGTAAGATCAACTTTTCAGACCTCCGTGCTGGCTTCCACAGAGGCTGGATGAGCTTCTACTACAGCTTTGTACGCATCCTCACTAACATGCCCCTGTTTGTTCGCTTAATGACTGCCACTCTAACTGGGGCAAGACAGTCTCAATGTAGTAATATTGTTTTGCTTATTTGTTTTGACAAGATTTTCTTTTATTTTAAAGTATTTGCATATGAGTGTTGAGCTCGTGGAGGCCAGAAGAGGGTGTTGGATCCCCCAGAGTTGGAGTTACAAATGGCGAACTCTGCAAGAGTAGCACTTATTCTTAATTCCTGAGTCCTCTTTCCTTTTTTTTTTTAAGATTTATTTATTTATTAAGTATACGGTGGTCTGCCTGCATATGTCCCTACAGGCCAGAAGAGGGCACCAGATCTCATTCCAGATGGTTTTGAGTCACCATGTGGTTGCTGGGAATTGAACTTTTGGAATTTGAACCTTTGGACGTGTAGCCAGTGCTCTTAACCTCTGAGCCATCTCTCCAGCCCCTGAGTCCTCTTTCCAACCCCTTGGTGTGTTTTTATTTGCGTTTCTCTGATGACAGATGACGGTGAACATTTTTTCCTGTGTTTATTGGTCATTTGTACTCCATCTCTTGAGGGCTGTCTGCTCATTTCACTGAGCCACTCATTCACTGTATTATCCAATTGCTTGTTACTCTCTCTGAGTTTGAAGAGGATGCTTTCCCCCTCCCCTTCATACCCCGTCTTCCATGAATGAGAATCATGGGGACTGGGTCTTTGTGGAGGGACAGTGTTCTCCTTGCATCTCATCAAATCCATTCCACTGGGAATACACCTGCACTAGAGAAGCTGGAGCCAACAGAGGCCAGCCCCAAACCCGGCTCCTAAGCTGCCACTCTTCCAGCGTGGTCAGTGCTAATCTCTGTGACCACATTTAGCCTCAGTTTTCTTGTCTATAAAATGAGGCAGTAATCACTAATCTCTCAACTTCCTAGCACCCCTTCTCTAGAGGGTGGAAGGAGTGTGTGTGTGTGTGTGTGTGTGTGTTTGGAGGGGTGTCTGTGTAGAGAGAGGGTGATACAAATTCTGTAGCTGCAATACCCTAAAATGAGCTGGCTCCACATGGTCCCCCACTGGGGAGACTCACTCAAACATAGAGTTCTCTGGTTGAGCAGGTTGCACACACCCTCCCAGAAGCAGTGGGGAGATTTCTCTATATATTGAGTGTAAACATATTGTTTCAGGACAGTCGTCATGCACAGTCGCCATGCACGGTCACCATGCACCGTCTCCATGTAGTCGCCATGCAGTCGCCATGCACAATCTCCATGCAGTCGCCATGCACAGTCTCCATGCAGTCGCCATGCACAATCGCCATGCAGTTGCCATGCACAATCGCCATGCAGTCGCCATGCACAGTCGCCATGCACAGTCGCCAAGCAGTCGTCATGCAGTCGCCATGCACAGTCGCCAAGCAGTCGCCATGCAGTTGCCATGCACAGTCACCATGCACTGTCTAGTCCCATCTCAGTAGAAGTGGAAATGGCTGCATCGTTTCATGCTAAAGATGGCCGCCCATGATGCAACACTAGTCCAAACAATTCCTTGTCTTTATTATTATTACTAATTACTAATTATTTGAGACGGGGTTTCCTGTGGTCTAGGCTAGTCTTAAACTCCCTCTGTAGCCAAGGATGGCCTTGAACTCCTGATCTTTCTGCCTCTGTCTCCCAAGTGCTGGGATGGCAGGTAATTCTGCTAACATTTAAATCATGGACTATTCTGCTGCGTTGTAAAGTCCAGCCCTGAATTGGCATGTAGTTTGTGTGCCCAAGCTCTCTTGCTTTTATTTCAAAGATTGTTACTTTTCATTCTGTGTGACAAGTTCCTTGATAGAGCAACATAGTGAAGCCCTTGGATAAGGCCTGGGCCTCTTCTAATCGCCGCAAAGTGAGGATGTTACCGTCCTTAAGAGGGTGGCAGGAAGAGCAAAGGGAAATTAAAATGCAAAGTAGGATTGCTTGTGCAAAGCACATGCGCGCGCTCTCTCTCTCCTCTCATTATCACTTGGTCCTTCTAGGAAGCTCTCACATCTCTGCAGCTGATCCTTACATGGATTAGAGATAATAAACAGCCCATTAATGAAGGCCTGAATGTAGAAATGGAGTTGGGCTCCGCAGCAGAACTCAGCGGCTGGCAGAGGTTAATAACTCCATTACCGCAGCTCTACGCCTGAGCTGCCCGACCAGCAGGGTGTTAGCCTTATCTTACTCCTCATTAATTGAGCTAATAGAACCCGGGTGACCCTGGCTTGCTGCTGTCGTCACAGAGTCTGGCAGACATGGGCTGGAATACTTATCACCGTCTGGACTGGGATGCCTCTGGCCAGAGGGATATTTCCTTTCTTGAGGACATGTGAGCTGCAAATGCCATGGCGATCGTCTAAGCAAATCTGTCTGCCACCAAGATCCCCGCATTGCCTGGTTGTTTTCCAAACCAGAAGCATAGCCAGGGCCAGCTGCTTCCTATGGGTCCTCTAGGCAGGTGTCACTATGGGTTGCAGGCCTTAGCTTTCCTGTGGATGACTTTAAACTGGGTGTAGTTAGTACCCTCATGCCTATAATTCTAGCACTTGGGAAGCTGAGGCAGGAGGGTTGCCATGAGTTAAAGGCAAGCCTGGACTGCAGAGTGTGACCCGGTCCCAAGACACACACATACGCACATATGCACACACACTCTTACTTTGGAGGAAGAGACCATTGTCTCAGCTAATCCTCTGGGGTCAATGTGTCCCTCTGTGAGACATCAAGGAGCCAGACACACCCATTGCCTAGGAGCCTCTGAGATCATATTTACACTGGTATCCATCTATAAAATCACGTTCCCTCTGCCACTCCTGTAGTCACATAAGAGAAAAGATCCTTTAGGGCCCAGGTGTGTTCAACCTGTGGCCCATGAGACACATGAGGCCAAGTGCAAGTCAACCTTCAACCCAACACAGAATCACAAACTTACCTTGTGTGTGTGCGCGCGCGTGCACACCTGTGCGTGTGCATTTGTGTGTGACTCTGATTGCACAGTTCTTCAGTGTGATCTTCATAGATGAAATTGCTATGTTGCAATGCAAAAAGTGAGACATGGCCGGGTGGTAGACATGACACAGTGACATGCAGATAAATGCAAGTCCAGGTTCTATCACTTACAGGGAGTGAGAGGGAGCTGCCAGGTAGGCCAGGTAGGGGTCATGCCCAGCTTCTAGAGTTCATGAGTACAGGCAGGCGTGTTAGCTAGAGTTCAAGGTCTTCCTGTACACTGGCTAATTTAAATAATTTCTCAACTTCAGGCTTCTGATGGCATATAGGGCTTCGGTAAGAGCAGTGGTTGGCGTGGGGTTTTAGCAAACCACCTGTAATGGGGAACCAGCCATATTTGAAATTTGTTTATTTTTAATCATGTGTGTGTATATGTGTGTGTGTGTGTATAAATGTGTGTCATGTTTGTGGGTGCCTGTGGATCCCTGAGCTGTTGTCATAAGTAACTTGGTCACCTGACACAGGCACAGGAAACTGACCCCAGGTCCTCTGGAAGAGCAATGTGCATGCTCTTAACCACTGAACTCTCTCCAGCCCCAGGAACCAAAATATTTAGCCCCAATTTCAAACTGGGCCTTTTGAGAGCCTGGTGTGATGGAGCACAGCTTCAATTCCAGCATTTGGGGAGGCAGAGGCAGGTAGATCTTTGAGTTCAAGGCCAGCCTGGTCTACAAAGTGAGTTCCAGAACAGCCAGGGCTACACACAAAAAAAACCTTGTCTTTACAGACCAAAAACCAAAGTGCATTTGTGTGAGTCCTTTACTAGTGTGGTATACTGCCCTGGATGGGATGGCCTATACTGGCATTGGATCCTTTTAAGGCTTATTCAAGAACCCCACCCCCACCCCTCTCATCTCTGCATCCTACAGCACGGTAACCCTTCTGTATCCCTCTGCCACGCCATACGGGTCCTGGGCTGTTTCTCATGTACTATCCCCAGCACAGACCATCCTTTTGGGTTACTGGCCCAGCTACAAAGGTGCTTGTTATACCTACTGTACTTGGAGATAGCCCTGTGGCTGACCTGACAGTGTCTCTCAACAGGCGGCAGGCTTCACTGTAGCAAAGCTAAGTGCCCCACTTGTAAGCCATTTCCAGGGTTGAGGGTGGGGGCCTGGAACAAGGTGCCTGAGTGCCTGAGCTCTGAGAGGTCTGAGGTCAGAGGGCAGGCTGCCCAGGGAGCTGAGTCTGGGTCTGAAGACAGAGGCACACCCACCCTGGGCCCCAAACCCTGTAGTGACCAGTTACAGCAGTGAGGGTCCATCAGCCCACAGCCCTGGAGCTGTAATATTTTAATCTTTAAGTAAATAAGAAATGGAGTGGACAATGAGAATGTTCTCATTATTTTCCTGCCAAGAGACTGTTGACATTTTACCACTCATTTCCAATGTTTGTGTAAGAAAAAGTCTGGGGACGAGAACCCTGAGCAAATGGAGGAGGTTGCACCGCTTTTTTCCTGGGTTAAAACTTACTTGATGGCAGTCTGTTACTGGGTTTGTTGTCTGTCTCCGAGAGCACAAGAGCAATTACTTTGGAAGCAATGACATCATGCCTGCTACCTTTGGCCTCTGCCTGCAGCCTCGAGGATTTCACAGTGTGTGAAAACACGTGAGTCTCAGGGTCAGAGAGACAAGGTGGTCTCTGTGGGCCCCGTGGGGAACCTGGGACTTGGGAATGGTTCCACATGGTACCTCAGGGTAGTAAACAGCAGGTGAGCCTACGAGAGATGGCCAGTACTCTGGGGAATCAGCAGGTCTTAAGGAAGAGTCCCTGAAGACTCGGGCTGGCTTAAGAGACAGTTAAGTGATGTCTTCTTAAACCTGATTTTGTGAGCTAAGAGCTGGGCCAGTGAGGTGGCTCAGTGTGGGAAAGTGCTTGCTGCCAAACCTGATGACCTGAGTTTGATTCCTGGAAGCAAAAACAACAGGTACAAAGTCCAGAGGTTTGTATCGGAGTTCAGTGTTCTTATTTATTGTTAGCCAGCTTTCCCTAAGTGTTGTACAGAGATGTCAGAACTGTCTGTAGCACCGACCCCACTTTCCTGTGCCCACAATGGACCTAGGAAAGGTTCTTTTTTGTCCCCTACTCTTAGCGTGCTGTCACAGTTAATCATCATCTTGACTAGATTCAGAATGGCAGACAGTTTCTCCAGAAAGGCTTTACTGAGGTGGGAGGAGCCACCTTAAGGTAACAATCCCATCCCATGGACGAGTGACCCAGACTGAATGCGGAAGCAAGCTGAGCACCAGTGGTCTTCACTGTGGATGCGGTGTGACCTTCTGTGTCATGACTCTGCCTCTGTGGCTTCCCCACCAGGATGGACTGTGAGCCAAATAAGCACTTCCTCCCTTAAGCTGTTGCCTGGCAGGTGTCTGGTTGTGGCAAGGAGAATAGTTGGTACAATATTCCAAGTGCGTGTGCCATTTGGAGAGAAAGAACTGACCTTTGGGACTTCCTGTGTCAGCGCTGCTGAGCTCCATGGCCAGGAATTGCCCCTCTGCTCAACTTCACTCTCCCTGGGACCCTTCAGGACCCACCGTCTTCTCTGGCAAAACAGTCTCAATTCCTTCCCCCTGTGGATTCTAGGCTCTCATTAGAGGCCCAATGCTTTGCATCCAACCAGAACCAGGTTGGCCCAAGCTAGCAGTGAGTAAGACATCTGAGAAGATAAACATGCCTTCTGCAAGGCAGAAATCAGATCAAAGCAATCTCCTGCCTTGGGTGGAGAGTGACAGGTGACCTTTAACAGAATGGAGCCCAGGGTAGTTGGCATTTGAGTGGCGCCATGATGGAGATGCCCCCATTTGAGAGAGACACGACGCTCAACCGTTAACTTAAATTCATTTCCTGGAGACGGGCAAGCACCTGGCGATATGAACCGACTTGGGGAAATGGTGTTTGTTTTTCTTCCCTCGGAGGAGACTCAGGAGACATCAATGTGGGCTTCAATTTCCAGCTTCCTCAGAAGTATTAAATAAAGTGCTGAACTCCTGAACCCAGCCTCCAGCGGGAAAGCCAAGACCCTGCCAGATGAGGCAGCGCGGGGTGGGCTGTGGGAGCCCGTCCTTCCTAAATATCAGCTAAACCATTTAATATCAAAAACTTTTCAGGAAAGTCTTCCACAAATACAAGTGTGGCTTTACTTTTTTATGAGATTGTGAAACTCTGGGCACTGCTGTCCCTGTTGAGACTCCAGATGCCCTTGCATGGACAGGTGGGTCAGCCATCCTCCCTCCCCTGCTACAGTGTGGGGCCTCTGCTTCCCTCCTAGGCCTCTGCCTTTGGGGAATGTATTCTAGAAACAGAGACAGGGCCACATACTAAAGATGTGCCAGGCGAGAGAGGAGCCCAATCTTCTCCTTCCCAACCCCACCCCTTCTCTTCCTGTCCTCACGTCTCCGCTCACCTGCCACTTCTGTTTCCTGAGCATGACTTTTCTCCTTTCAGAGAGTCCTGTGGGTTTTCACTCAAATCCTTTCTTTTCTAAAGGGCTAGTTCAAACAGTGCCTCCTATAGGAAGCCTGTCCTGATGTCTGTTCGCTCCATGTAGGCCCAGAACAACACGAACCATTCCTGGTGTGACAGGTCAGTGCTTGCTTTATGCAGTGTTTGCAAGGCAAGTCCCACTTGAGTTCTCAGGACACCAAGGGAAACAAAAGCCAGTGTGCTTTGCCATCATGTGACTTCCATTCTGGCTGGAGTGAGGAAGGATCGCAACAGCCAGCAGGCGCACCATGCATGACATGCCAGGTTCCGTGGAGAACAGGGGAGATGGGAAGATTAGAAGGGAGAGGAAGGAAATGTTTTGGATTCTTGATGGGTGGTGGTGGCACACGCCTTTAATCCCAGCACTCAGGAGGCAAAGGCAGGCGGATCTCAGTGGGTTCGACACCAGCCTGGTCTACAAAGCAAATTCCAAGACAGCCATGGTTACACAGAGAAACCCTGTCTGGGGGGAGGGTGGAGAGAAGAAGAAAGAAAAGAAATGTGTTGGATTGAAGGTGACCAGGGAAGGCCTTTGTGACATTGAACAGAGACTTGCAGAGGGGAGGGTAAGACCCATGCCCTTTGTTTTATAGTATTTATGAGTGCTGAGGCTTGAACCTGGGGCCTTATGCATGCTAAGCAAATCTCTACCTCTGAGCTACATTCCAGGTCCCTGTGTTTTAACAGGACAGCTCAGGTCGGGTTGTGATATCTCATACCTGTAACCTCAACACCAAGGGTTCAGAGGTAACAGGACTGCTTCAAGTTCCCGGCCAGCTTGGCTGACATAGCAGCCATGGCTCCTCCCACGGCCTCTCTCCTTGGTTTTAGACTCAGCCTTCGACCCATGTCCTCACATGATCATCCACCTGTGCCTGTGTGGCACAGGCCCTGCTGCATGTCTGGATCCCCTCTTCTTCAGGAACACTCAGAGCGTGCTGGCCTCAGCCCCTAGGTGGCCTTGGGTATCCTGATCACCACAGCAAAGCCCCATCTCCAAATACAGTTGCCCTCTGAGGTTCTGGAGGCAGGGCTCGGTCATATCAATCTCAGGGAGCTTAGTTCAGCACATAGAACACCCGATCTGTATAAGTCTGGAGCTGGCGAGTGGGGTGGTGTAGTTGGGCCTCTTGGCTCTCACATGCCCAGTGCAGTCCCCTGGGTCCTAGAAGTGAGCTCCGGCCATGTTCGTTTCTTTCGTGGTTCCAAACATGACATGGCTGGGCAGTGGCCCTACCTGTTTATATGGCACAGTAGAAGGCTGAGAGCCTTGAGGAAATTTTGGTCAGAATGTTCTAGATTGATGAAGACCCCCGCCTCTCCTCCTCCCCATCGTCCAACGTTCCTCAGAGCATTTCCAAGCTTGGCGCTTTCCTTTCTGAGAGCCCCTTAATACATCCATCAGAGTTGCTTTGGAATTTTTAACGAGCGCTTCCTACAAGGCTTTTGCTCTGCACCCTCAGCTCTCTCCACCCTGTCCAGACTCATCCGGATGTAGGCAGCCTCCCTCAACTTAGCCTTGCTGGCCTCAGAGAGGAGGCCCTAATGTGGCTCACCCCACAAGGTCCCCACTCACCTGGTGCCTGTTTCTAGAGCTGCTGTGTTCTAGAAACTACGCGCTGACTTTAGCGGCCTTGGTCCTTCGGTATTTGTGAGGTGACTGGTAATCCTGGACCCTGTTATTGTTCTTGACCCAATTCCATGCCGAGATAGAGACCCTATATATCCCCTGGCATGTTGGCCAGGGTTCCCCACACTGGGTCAGAGCTTGGGGTGAGCAGTTATCTGATGGTAACCTGATTCAGTCTGGGAAACTGTTCCTAGGTTACGAACAGGGTCTGGGGCCACCTTCCAACCTCCCTGCCCATCCCCTCTACCTTGTCAAGGCAAGCCCAGGACCCTGGGCTCTTTTCTCATTCCATGGCTCAAATCAGAAAAGCCCACCCAGAAGTGCCGTAGGCAGCAGCTGGTTCACCCTCCTCATGACACTGAAGGCTCAGAGGGACTAAGCCAGTCCCCTGGGGTGCCACCACTGTTGATTTGTGGGCGAGGCCTCCTGCCCCAGCTTGGGGCTTGGCAACAGTCTGAGTTGCTTTTGCCTTTGCTGTTAAATGCCATATTCTACAGGTGAGGGGCAGAGCTACCCACCAGGCCTTCCTGAGTCCTTGTTTGCTTCCCTGCTTAGCCTTACAGGCTGTGGATCTTGGGTGGACTGGATTGCATTTTACCTGGTGGCTTCTCCATTGGTTGTTTTAGCTTTGTGCCAGATGTGGCACTGGGAGGGCCGCCCTCCCTCCCTCAACAATAATTAGCCTTGTAAGACTAATGGAGGAGATCGTGTCTAATTACCCCATTGAAGGCCCAATTATGCGATTAGCTATAAGCTAATGATGAGAAGAGCCTCGCATTTGCATAGCATTAAGTTAATTGCACCATAAGTGGAGGGTCAGGTGGGTGATGATGGCAGGATTGTGTTTCTGAAAGGCTCCTAATGACCAGAGAGGACTGTCCGCTGACAGCTTTATTAATTAACAACGATCTGGTTACAGGCTGGAATGGCACGCGGCAGCCAGTGCAAAGGCAGGGCTTCTCGGGAAACATGAGGAATGGGGTGGTGGGGGCTTGCTGCTGGTTCTCAGGCACAGCCCCTGCCAGGCTGGAGGCAAGCTCACGGGTACCTGCAAGAACTGTTCTGGAAAAGTGTTCCCATTCTCACTGGGCCCTTCTGGCTGTGCTTCTTGCACACAGTGGCTGTTCTCTGACCTTCATTTGCTGTGCTTCTGTGTGAACCAGGCTGGGGATCCAGCATCACCTGTGGTCCCTGTCCAGGGCTCTCCCGCAGAGGGTCCCTCTGCTGCTTATCCCCCACAGCATGGTAGAGTCAGCACCAAGTCAGCCTGGCGCTCATGTTTGTCAGCGAGATTTTCAGAGTGTGAACAGTCTTGAGAGATCCTAAATAAATAAACAGATATCAAGATTCCTAAAGACTCAGGAGGCCGGGGAGCAGCAAGCGGGGCCCTGCTGTGCTGTGATTTTGATGCCCCTTCCCAGGAGGCCAGCCGCCATGGATTTCCACCTTCCACTGTCCTTCCCTCATCTCACCTGCCACCTGGTCCCTGGTCTTATCCCTGGCCTTCGGGATTCTGTCCTGGTCACTGTTTGGTGAATGAGTAATAAAACCAATCAAAGCAGATGGCTGGGCAAGGACCCAGTGGCCTCCCAGTGAGCTCTAAGACCGTACGTAGCTTTGAACAAACAGAGTCACCGGTACTTGTGGTCCAGCTTTCCCCTTCGTCTGCAAACAATAGTAACATGCTCTGCACCAGGAAGCCTTACACAGTCCACACGTATTACAGGGCGTCCGAATGCCCTCTGTTGCCAGAGGGCTCAGATGTTTTCAGTTTTTTTTTCCCGTGGTAGATGTTGACGTAGCCCTCACTGTTATATTTGCATTTGATTTAGGCTTCTTCTTCTTTTTTTTTTTGTTTTTTGTTTTTTGTTTTTCGAGACAGGGTTTCTCTGTAGCTTTGGAGCCTGTCCTGGAACTAGCTCTTGTAGCCCAGGCTGGTCTCTAACTCACAGAGATCCGCCTGCCTCTGCCTCCCGAGTGCTGGGATTAAAGGCGTGTGCCACCACGGCCTGGCATGATTTAGGCTTCTTAGAAGAACTCACAGAAATAGGACTGCTGTGCCAACTCAAACGCTAATCACTCTTTTAGTTGAAAGGGTCAGGGCTGGAGAGCTGGCTCAGTGGCTATGAGCACTTGCTGTTCTTGCAGAGGATTTGGGCTCGAATCTCAGCAACCACATGATGCCTCACAACCACCTAGAGCTCTAATTCCAGCGGATATGATGCCCTCTTCTGGCCTCCTCAGGCACCCGCATGCATGTGGTACATATAAACAGGCACACACAGAGACATATAATTAAAAATAATAGAAATAGATCTTTAATTGAAAGGCTGGGTATTCATTGAAAAAGAAACTTTAAAGGAACGGTTGAAAATGAATGATTTTAAACTTCTAACTGGGGGCTGGAGAGATAACTCAGCGGTTAAGAGCACTGACTCTTCTGGGGTGCAGGTACACATGCAGGGAGAATACTGTATATGTAATAAATAAATAAATAATCATAAAAAACTTCTAACTTAGCATAGGAAAGTAATAAATCCAAAGACCACCAAGAGATTGCTCTAAGACAGACAGTGGTGGCGCACGCCTTTAATCCCAGCACTCAGGAGGCAGAGGCAGGCAGATCCCTGTGAGTTTGAGGCCAGCTTGGTCTACAAAGCAAGTTCCAGGACAACCAGGGCTACACAGGGCTAAACCCTGTCTCAGAAAATAAACAAAGGCCGGGCGGCGATGGCTCACATCTTTAATCCCAGCACTCAGAAGGCAGAGACAGGTGGATCTCTATGAGTTCAAGGCCAGACTGGTCTACAAAGTGAGTTCCAGGGCAGGTTCCAAAGCTACAGAGAAACCCTTTCTCGAAAAACCAAACAAACAAACAAAGCACAGGAATGAGTGGAGAAAAGTTGTAGCTCCCGAGGCCAGAGGTTGGCTCTTTGACAGAATTAATAAGGTGGTAAATGTCTAGCCAGATTTGTCAGTAAACAAATAAAAAGATAAACAAGTTTATAATACAATAGAAATCGTTACACAATCCTTATAGGACAGATTAAAATGATAAGAAAAAAATGTTACTGTAACTTAGCACAGTAAATTTGGAAGCATTAGCAAAAAGGACATATTTTTTAGGAAAATATTGTCTTACTAATATTGACATAAGAACTAGAAAATCAAAACTAGGGATTGAACCTAGGCCCTTATGGTGGTTTGTACCATGAGCAACCTTCCCAGCCCCTCCAATTATATCTACTTACAACTACAGAATAAATTGACTCAAACACAAATTTCCTCTCCCACAAACACCAGGCCCATATGGCTTTTATAAGGGAAATACACCAAGACATCTACCGTATCAGTCACCTTTCCACAAATAAACCATTTCTAGCAGATGGAGACCTGAAGAAACACACCACAATACATTTAGCAAGATTAATAGAAACTTATAAAACCCAAGGGTAAAATGAGGTCGAAAAGATACAAGACGCTGAAATTCAATGTGATTCATAAATAGACTTGACAGCTCCTGAACAAAATATTAGCCAATTCAATCCAATTGCATATAAAGACATTCAAGGGCAGTTCATGCGTCAGAAAAGTTAGACTTGAATTCACCATAGTCTGCCTCTTAGGGCAGTACGTCCTATATTCCCTTCTCAGGAGACAGAGGCAGAAGGATTATGGGTTCAAGGCCAGGCGTGGCAGACAGACAGATGGACAGATAGATAGATTTACCAGAATATTAAGTTAAAGGAAAAAACACATGCCTATTTAAAAGATGGAAATAAAGCATTTGAAAGTATTAAATATAAAACATCACTGGCTATAAATGGAAAGGAATTCTTAACCTAATATAGAATATCCTCCCAAACTATACTGTTTTAGTTAGAGTTTCTATTGCTGTGAAGAGATACCATGACCATTGAAACTCTTACAAAGGAAAACTTTTAATTGGGACTGGCTTATAATTCAGAGGTTTAGTCCATTGTCATGGCAGGAAACATGGCAGCATGCAGGCAGACATGGTGCTGGAGAGGTAGCTGAGAGTTTTACATCCAGATTGGCAGCAAACAGGAAGAGGGAGTGACACTGATCCTGGCTTGAGTATCTGAAACCTCAAAGCCTGCCCCCAGGGACACACTTCTTCCAGTGAGGCCACACCTCCAATGACGCCACTTGCTAGGAGCCTTTGGGGGCCATTTTCCTTCAAATCCCCACATTTCCCAAATACAGACCTCTTCAGGGAAGTGTTCAAAGCTTGTGCTGAGATCAAGTCTGAGGTGATTTCCATTTCTACCATTTCTATGATACATTACCAAAGAGCGAAGCACCAATACGAAGAGTGAATAGCATGGATTACAAGAACTGGATGCCCCGTCTGTAAATGCATATTTGTTTACATTAAGAAAACCTGAAGAGTCCATGGCAGGGCTGAGGATGTGGCTCAGTTGGTAGAGAGCTTGCCTAGCATGTATGAAGCCAGGTTCAATCCCCAGTGCTGCCTAAAAATGGGCGTGGTGCTGCATGCCCATAATCCTAATCACGTGGAAGTGGGAGCAGGAGAATCAGGAGTTCAAGGTCATCCTAAGCTATATACAGAGTTGGAGGACAGCTTTCCATACGTGAGACCCAGGGTATCCTACAGACTTCTCTACTTACTACAAAGGTACTGTTTAAATGGGGGAGGGGCTGGTGAAATGGCTCAGCGAGTACTTACCTTGCAACCTGATGATCTGATTCCAATCCCAGAACTCATGTAAAGGGGGAAGGAGAGAAGTGACTTGCTAAAGTTGTACCCTGATCGCCACACATATGCCCCCCATACCATAAGCACACAATAAATATTCTAAAAGATTCTGGGTGTGGCGACACACACCTTTGATCCCTGCATTCAAGAGGTAGAAGCAGGTGGATCTCTTCTGAGTTCCAAGCCAGCCAGGGCTGCGGAGTGAAACCCGGGTGACGGTGGTGATGGTGTAGAAGTTTTTGAGCTCATTCTGTGGCTTATGTAGAAAAGCAAAGAGTCAAGAGCATTCCAGAAGAAGGGTAAGGTGGGAGGGCTTGCCCTACAAACACGAAGGCTGATTTGAGACAGTAGGCGCCAGCACTAGAATAAACCCTCTAGCCAATGGGGTAGAGTCCAGAGCCCAGGAGCAGCTCACACCCACGAGTACTCCTTGATATGGACAGAGCAAGAAGCACAGACCAGTGTGAAAAGACGAGTTTCCCAGTAAATAAGGCCAGAAACCACCTCTGAATAGCAAAACTCTGCGAGTGGCATTACCAACCTGTGTTGTCCATGGGTACCACCCACAAGCAGAGAGCTCCTGATGTGCGGTGGGGACAAAGACGCATACGACCAAAGGTTGTGTGTGCTCTGGAAATGGCTGTAACCAAGATGTAACATACAATGCCTGTATGTTAGGGACAGCAGGCTGCAAGACTCAGGAACACTTAAATTGCAATGTGAGCGATGGCCTGGGGCTGGCAAGTCTGCAGCCTCCCCAGGCTAGTGGCTCAGCTCAGTTGCATTCCCACCCCCAGGCTCAGGCTGTAGAAATGTCTGACAGCATGAAACTTAAGCTCTAGGAAGCTTAATTGTTCCCTAGGAGCAGTGATGCCATGATGGGTTTTATATGTGACTGTGTCTAAGTGACTGTTTTCTTTCTTTTTTTTTTTTTAAAGATTTATTTATTTATTATGTATACAACATTCTGCCTCTATGTATGCCCGCATGCCAGAAGAGGGTGCCAGATCTCATTACAGATGGTTGTGAGCCACCATGTGGTTGCTGGGAATTGAACTCAGGACCTCTGGAAGAGCAGCCAGTGCTCTTAACCACTGAGCCATCTCTCCAGCCCCAGTGACTGTTTTCTTTAAGAATGGCTGTACACTCAAAACAGTGCAGTTGCTGTGTGTGTGTGTGTGTGTGTGTGTGTTCTGTATACACTCACCCTTCCCTGTGGTTCATATATGAAGGCCAGAGGTAAAGATTAGATATCTTTCTTTAATGTGTTCCACCTTTAAATTATTTTAATTATTATTATTTTTTAATTTTTTAAAAATTATTTTAATGGATATTTTGTCTGCATGTATGTCTGTGCCCCATGTATGTGCACTGCCCGTGGAGGCCAGAAGAGAATGCTGTATACCCTAGAACTGGAGTTCTAAATGGTTGTGAGCCACTATGTGGGTACTAAGAACTGACCCCGGGTCCTCTGCACGAGTAACCAGTGATCTTAACCACTGAGCCATCTCTGTAGTTCCATCCGCCTTGTTTTTGAGACAAGTGCTCACTGAAGCTGGAGCTGGCCACTTCAGCAAGCCTTGCTGGTCAGCAAGCTCTGGACGGAGATCTGCCCTTTTCGGCCTCCCAAGCACTGGAGTTATTACATAAGCCACTTTCACCTGAGTGCTGGGGACCTGAACTCAGGTCCTCATGCTTGTGCAGCAGGCGCTTTACCCACTGAGCCACCTCTCCAGCCCAGTAGCTACTTTTTAGTATATATGTAGAATAGTTAGCTGGTAACAATTATTTCCACCTCTAGCATTTTGAGTGACCAGCCCCAGGCAACACAAGACAAGCTGGGAAATACTAAGGCTAGTCATAAAAAAAAAAAAGGCCCCTTTTGGGGAGAAGTGCGCTGAGGCATCAGTCATCTCTGGGGATGGGTGTAAGGCAGAGCTAACTCATGGTGGGCTGGGGTCCCTGGAACCTGGTCAGCTCTGTTCTTTACTCCCATTTCTATTGCTGTCTTGTAGGGTGGGGGAGGGGGAAGAGAGGGAGATTTGAACATGTCAGGACTGTGAATCCTTTCAGAGAACAGTCCTGGAGTCAGACAGCTGAGTCCGAATTCATGCCAGTAAATGGATGCTTAGCAACCACACGCTGTATTCTAGAGCAGCCCCAAGCAGAGTTCTGCTGAGTGACCAGGACACACACCAGCTCGCACTCTGGGCCCATGCGCATGTGAACTGATGGCAGGGCAGACTTCTGGAGCTGCTGGTCCCCAAGGATGAGCAAGAAGCTCGCGGGGAAAGAGAGACCATGGCCTAAGAGAGGAAGAACCAGGAAGGGCCAAGGTCAAGGATAGAACCAGCGCCATCTCCCTGGTGTACTGCATTATGGAGCCTCAGTTTCTTCATCTCCAATGTGTGATCAGTAGTGCATGCTGTGTGAAGCTGCAGGGGGCACAAATGAAGCAGTGTGTACAGACAGTAATGCGTTCTAGCAACTGTCCATGGAGACCAGGACTAACCAGTAGACCCCACGGGTAGCCCAGATGGCTCTGTCAGAGAGTTGGTACTACTGTCAAAAGAATGGGAAGTCTTTTTACCTCATTGTCCCCCTTCCTCAGCTGCAAGAGGGCAGTCATCTTCCCTAAATCATGCTAGGTGGTTGAACAGTCTTATGTTGGAAGAGGTAGAACCAGAGGAAGCCGTTCCTCAGCTCCCAGCCCTGCTACCCTTATCCCACACTGTGGAGGTCTTTCCTGCTAATGGCCTAACCCCTGTGGCTGCCCTGGATTGAAATGTCAGTCACTTTAGCTGCCCCTGGTCAAACATGTTCAGTTGTCATCTGCTGGGTGCCCACGGCAACCACTGTGGCATAATAGAGACAAACACCGCACTGAAGTGAACATGATGGGTCTGGAATTATGTATTTAATTCACAGTTTGAATAGAGTGCTCATAAAATCTTGATCATGATACAGAGGCTAATAAACACTTCAGATCATAATGATCTGGGGGCTGGGGGGATGGCTTGGGGAAGCAGTTAGTTTTAAAGTGGTTAGAGACAGAGAGAAAATCAGCCAGGCAGAACTCTCCAGACACCAATCCAAGGAGTTGTCTATGTGGGGTTGGTAATGATCTTGAGTGAGCCATATTATGGGTGTGTGGATGTTAATTTGAAAGGCACGTGCACGGACAATTGCACCGCTGTGTGTGGACATCGCCCTGAGCCTTGTGCTACGTAGCAGCAGGTGCAGCTTGCCAGAAGGCATCAGCATTCAACCCCATTGCAAAGCCTGAGCCCAGAGGGCAGCCAGGGGCGGCTTTGGCTCAGCGGGCCACACATGTACCCTGGTGTGTGGGGGAAGCTGTCCAGGGTAGAGAATGTGCCCCAAACCACTGTGCTGTTGTGGTCCCTCCAGTGTAGGTGGGGAAAAGCTACTGCCCTGCAGATTAGGTGTAGCACAGGTTCAAATCCTGTTTTGCACATACTGGTCACATGACTTTGGGCAGCTCCCTCTCCTTTTCTGCAAAATGGGGTTGGTGATGTGCACCTGTAATAAGAGGTAAATTACCAACGCGCATCCTGAGCTCTGAAGAAGGGGACCACCCACCACCTCGTGTGGCCAGAAAGAAGTCATTGGGAAAGGTGTCAAGAACAGGATCTGACAGGGCTGACCTGGAATTTGTGCTTCTCTCTAGGATCATGGCTGTGAGCCACCACAACCAGCTGAGAAAGAAACCTGGAACTGTATCAGTAGGATTGTTGGCTTTCTAGGGCGAAAGGGGGAAGTTCAGGTTTGAGTTGTGCCTTGGAAAGGGGCCCCTGGCCACTGAGCCCTAAGACAGGGGAAGGTTTCAAAGTGTCCAGTTGCCACGAACGGTACATTTTAAATGAGCAACGTGATTGTTTAATGAATGGCTTGGGGAACTGCCGAAGCTCCCCTGCTGGCTCTGCACCCAAACCCAACTGATGGTGAGCTGAGCCCCCCCCAGTAGCGTCCTACCCTAGGTTGCTCCCAGATAAGGTGGCAGACCTTATCTCCTGCTCGGGAAGCTGCCTAGTCCAGCAGTTCTCAACCTGTGGGCCGAGACCCCTTTGAGGGGGGGTCGCATATCAGATACCCTGCATATCAGATATTTACACTGAGATTCATAGTGTCGTAAGATTACAGTTAGGAAGTAGCAAGGAAATAATTTTCTGTTTGGGAAATGACCACAACATGAGGAACTGTATTAAAGGGCCACAGCATTAGGAAGGAGGAAAACCACTGGCCTAGCCGGATCGAAGCCTGAGTGCGTCCCTCCTGCGTATGGGACTGAGCTGTTGTTTTCTGTCTCTTCAGAAAGAGAAGGAAACACAAGGAATTAGATCTCCAAGGGACTGGTGGGAATGTGGACAGAGGCTACTCTTCCAGTCTCTGTTAAGGTGTCCATATAGGGAAAAGCAAACAAAACAAAGCAACAAAAAACCAACAAACAAACAAAACAAAAAACCCCACCAGCAATGGGGACTACAGAAACAAAAAACCCTCTCTGCTTGGAAATCTTTGAGGATCGGAGGCACTCACTAGCCAGATGACTGTGGGTTAGAGGTTCCTGGGTTCTCTGGTCCTGGGGAGTCACAATGCAACTGCTATTGACGCCACCACTGTGACAATGGGTGACTTCTGAAAGGACGAGCATCTTACTGACTGAGATTTCTCCCCAGCTCGGGATCAGTGCCGGAAAAGCTCAGACTGTGTCTCCTGTAGGTCTCCGCCCCTTTATGCCGAATAGCACTCATGGAGAAGAAGAAGAGAGAGCAGGCTGTCCAGGCTATGAGCACAGCCTGAGGAGGAGAGGATTGGGGGACACAGGGAGGAGCCGCAAGGCCCAGCCACAAGGGACTCTGGCGCAGGCCCTAACTGTCTCTCAACACTGTGGGAACTCTGATAAATATGTGTCAATACTTCAGAGACAGGAAGGAGGAGGAAGTATGTCTTGGAGGAAGTGAAAAGATGGCAGACGCAGATACCATGCTGAGCACCCATGGCTGCTGTCCTGATTGCCTTCTGCAGCGACACTGGCCCTCTATGTCAGTTCCCTGTGACTGAGGTCCATCCACTGCCTTCACCAACACACCCTTCAGAGACCTCGGATTCTGCGGATGAGAGTCTTTAGCTGGCACGCTTCAGTTGTTTACATTTATGGAGTAGCTATCGTATGCCAGGCCCTGTCACAGGAACTAACCACTAAGTGGGGGACAAAGAAGGTGCATTCAGCCGGGCGGTGGTGGCGCACGCCTTTAATCCCAGCACTCAGGAGGCAGAGGCAGGTGGATCTCTGTGAGTTCGAGGCCAGCCTGGTCTACAAGAGCTAGTTCTAGGACAGGCTCCAAAGCTACAGAGAAACACTATCTTAAAAAACAAAACAAAACAAAAGCAACAACACAAAAACGAAGGTGTATTCTGCCTCTACAGGGGCAGATAGCAGATAGTAAGCATGAATCACATGTCCCCATCTCCTAAGAGGGGACTGCAGAGAGACACAGTGAGAAGTGTGAATTTAGAGACAGAGTGTCACCTCAGCAGAGTCCTAGAGGTGGGCTCGTGGTAACTCAAGACATGGACATCCTAGGCTAAGAGACAGGCCTGTGGAGAGCCAGGACCTACAGAGAGGCCTGTGGCCAGGAGTGTGAAGTGAGGACCAGGAGGGCCAGAAAGGCTCATGGTGAACATCTGAGCTGAGAGCCAGGTGTCACACAAGGGTTGGTTATTTGCAGGCCATCCAAAGCAAGGCCAAGAATGTCAGAGTCAGGCGGACCTAGTAGGAATGTCATTCTTCCTCTGATTGGCCTGCCAGCCTTGGGCCCCTCCCTCTGAGCCTCCTGGGGCCAATCACAGAGCTGTTTCAGCTGGCTACAGAAGTGCACACCGTGGAACATCATACACACGGAGTGTCCAAGACTCACGGGCAGAAGGCAGAGCATCCGTGGCAGTGGATAGGTGTGTGGCATTATGAACACACTGGGTGCCACTAACTTGTACCTGTAAAGTGACTTATTTTATATCCTGTGGATTTCATCTTAGTTAAAACGAAGTGATGAGGGCTGGTGAGATGGCTCAGTGCGTGGAAGCTCTTGCCACTTTGTCTGACCACTTGAGTTTGGTCCTCAGGACCCACGTAGTAGTGGGAGAGAACAGGTATCCACAAGTTATCTGCTGACCTCTGCACTACAGGTAATGGCTCACACACACACACACACACACACACACACACACACACACACACACTCACTCACTCACTCACACACACCATAATTTTAAAACTTTGTAAATGGATGAAGCCTGACATGCGGCACACACCTGTAACCCTAGCTTCAGGGAGACAGAAATCAGAGGGTGAGGAATTCAAGGTCAGCCTAGGCTACAGGGCCAGATCAAGGTCAGCCTGGGCTATGTGAGACTGTGTCTAAAAGCAAACTAAAAAAAAAAAAAAAAAAAAAAAAAAAAAAAAAAAAAAAAAAAAAAAAAAAAAAAAAAAAAAAAAAAAAAAAAAAAAAAAAAAAAAAAAAAAAAAAAAGAACAAGAATGTAAGTGATGAACAGACCTGCTTGGAGAGAGAGAGAGAGAGAGCACTAACACAGCTAAGCACTGCAGTGGGCGTCCAGCAGCCATGGGGCCTGAGACTGTTCATTCCCTGGTGACAGCAACTGCCCCACCCGTAGAGTGGGGCAGCTCTGCCATCTGCATCCTGCCTGCACAGAACCGGAATAAGGTGTCTGTCTCACCAGAGAGTGCCCAGTGGTCACCACTACTTGTTCCAGGGATGTGACCTGGAAAAGCTGGCTAGTTATTGCAAGCTCCCATTCTTAGCCAATGGGGGACAAGTGGTGCCCAGCACCTTCAGGGAAGACACAGCTGCAGGATGTGCTCACCCACAGCCAGTGCTGAGGGTGACGGCTGATGACCACACAGACACTTCGTGATAAGGTTACCAACAAGGTGTGCGCCACCACCCCCCACTCTTAGTTACAGGTAACTTGTGAGTCCAATCCCCTTGTTCCTTCCTCCCTGACCTGTGACACATCTTAATCTTTCTTTTTCAGATCATTTCTTTGTTATTCTGTTTTTGACTGGACTTAGAAGTAGCTCTTAGCGAGGTCAGCCTGCATCTCTGGGCATTCTGTTCCTGGTGTTTTTTGGGGGGCTTCATTGTTTTGACTAAAAGGTTAGCATATTTGGTAGCCTCTTTATTTTTATTAGTGTGCTGTTTCTTCAGAACATTGACACCTGTGCTACAGGACAGTGGAGGAACAAGACGCCGAGTCTTGGGTGTGTTGGGCCACGGCCTCTTTCCTTCTCTAAGGTTTTCCAACAGTGGCATCACCTCTAGAGAGCCTGGAAACTCTTCTGATTCTGCTGGCTCTCCTGGGCTGCAGCTGCTGAGGTGCGGTAGTATCCATAGGTCCAGGGGTAGTTCACTCTGCCAGTGTTAGTGGAGTTTGTTCGTTCCCGGCCACTCAGACCTGAAGTAATCACACAGAAACTATATTATTTGCAATGCTGTTTGGCCAGTAGCTTAAGCATATTTCTAGATTGCTCTTATATCCTAAACTAACCCATCTCCATTAATCTGTGCATCACCACGAGGTCGTGGCCTAATTTCGGCAGGCTCTGGCAGAGAGGCATCTGTCTTCAGCGGTGGCTACACTGCTGCTCCCTGCTCTCTGACTCTGCCTTCTCTCTCTCTCTCTCTCTCTCTCTCTCTCTCTCTCTCTCTCTCTCCATCTCTGTTTGGATTTCCTGCCTGGCTTTACTCTGTTAATCCTTTGGCCGAATCATTAAGCAATAAAAGCAACACATATACAGAAGGACTTCCCACACTGCCTCTGTCCAGAGATATCCCGCTCCGTCGGTCCAGGGGTGTCCCACTCCCCTGGCCAGCAATAACCAAGTTGAAAGCACTCAGATTGCCACCCACGAACAGACATGTGCTTCCTCCCTCCAGTCCTCCTTGGTCTGTAACAGGAACGCCCCTTACTCTACAGCAAGCGCCTTCTGCCAGGGGTCAGCACGCCTTGCTTCGTGGGAAAACCTTGTTTGTTGTTCCCATCACCGATTCTGACCACGTGACTCTCCTCTCTACACCCAGAGCATCAGCAGCTACTTCTGTGGCCATGCACTTCTAGAAAGCACGAAGCTTGTGCTCACCATCCACATTGATGAGTTCCTGACAGCCTGTGGCTGGGATGGGGCTACTCAGCTTCATCTTGACAAGGCCGACCACCTAGGAGGCAACATGAAAAAGTGAATCTTAATCCTCCTTTTTCATAATTCTAGTGGAAACACATTGCATTTTATTTTACTTGTTTTTTTAACTTGGGGAAGGAAAGTGTTTGTTTGGCTTACAGTTCTAGTCCATTACCAAGGAACACCAAAGCAGGAGCCGTCAAGGAACACTGCTTACTGGCTTGTTCTCTATGGCTTGTTCATCTTGCTTTGTTACACATCCCAGGACCACCTGTCCCAGGAAGGCACTGCCCCCAAATCGTGGGATCCCTTCCAGGCTCCAAGATGGTGTCTGATGTCTGTCTGGAAGCAGCCACAGTGAGCAGCTCGTTTATCATGCTCGCTCGTGCTGCTGGCCTGAGGAGACTCCATAGGGAGGTGTTTGTTGAATGAATGAATAAGAGTCATTCATTTTCCCATCTCTGAGGCATTGATCTGTGCTGAACTGTTCTCACTTTCTCACCAGCCCCTCTGACACCTGGTGTGTCCCATCTCTCTCTGTCCTCAGGGTCTAGCAGTCACGTGTGCTTGTCTTCTGTCTGTCTACTTTGTGGCAGAAGGACACTGGCACCATATCAGAGGAGTTTCTAGGAGACAGGAGGTGTCCCTTGCGCCCTGTATATCTATCTTAGTTCTGTCTCTGAGGGTAAAGCACAGTGTAGCATGTTTGAGGTATTGGGTTCAGTCCTCAGCAAAAGCAAAACCAGAACATTGAAATCTGCAACAAGGGCCGAATCTATCCTAGTCACACGTGCTGCCCACACTGTGCTGTTTCTTTCATCTGAAACGGGTGCTTTTCCTTTTTACAAGATTACCTTCAGGGGCTGGAGAGATGGTTGAGCAGTTTAGAGCACTGGCTGCTCTTGCAGAAGACCTGAGTTTTGTTCCCAGCACCTACATGGTGGCTCCCAACCATCTAAGTCCAGTTCCAGAGGGTCTGCCCTCTTCTGGCTTCCCTGAGCACTGCACTCATGATGCACACACACCGTGCACGCAAAATACTCATACACATAAACTAAAAATAAATATTTTAAGAGAAATAAATACAAAATAATCTTTTCAAGCTCATGGTACATCTCAGAGTGGCAGGGCGTTTGTCCAGCAGGTGGCTTCCACTTGGCACGCCTCCATTACAATGCACACAGACATTTTTCTCTTAGGATCTTATGAGTAATATTTTTTCCTAATTGTAGAAACAACACAGTTGTGTTGTAAACAGAGCAAACAGACCTGTGTAAAGTAGGTAGTCCCTTTGGTTATCCTCTGGTTATCCAGCTTTGCTTTCCTTGTTGAACAAAATCAGACCATTATTTTGTTTTTGTTTCTATTTTTCAAGACAGGGTTTCTCTGTGTAGCTTCGGAGCCTGTCCTGGAACTTGCTCTGTAGGCCAAACTGGTCTCAAACTCACAGCGGTCTACCTGTCTCTGCCTCTGAGTTCTGGGATTAAAGGTATGCGCCACCACCGCCCGGCTATAAAATCAGACTATTATAATCTATGCCGTTGCACAGCTTTTAATATTTTCAGGTTTTGTTCTTGTTTTTTTTTTTTTTTTGAGAGTCTTACACTATAGCCTAGGCTGGCTTCAAACTCAGGATTCTGCTCAAGCTTCGATTGGCAAACTGACAAGTGTATTGGGTTTGCTTACAGAGGGACCACAAGTGAGGGACTACATACAAAATTATGGGTGACCTCATCAGTAACCCCAGCATGGAGGCCGATGTCTATTGCTACTTAGGTGGAATTCCCCTTACTCCGGTCAACCTCCACACATTATATTTGCTAACATCTCCTGAGACCATACATAGCTGGGGTGGGGAGGAAGGTGGCTGGCATCTCAGGTGAGGGTCTAACGGCCCTCCACACCCCTCCTTCTATGAGGGAACACCACAGGCTGTATCCTAACAGTCCCCTGCTCTGTTCTGCTCGGGGATGGCATTCTACAGGGTCACATCATTTCGCTCTTGTGCAGCTAATATACTTAGAAGAAATTCTGAGTCAGGATGCTCAAACTCCTTCAGGCTGCAGTTTCCCCATTTATGCAATAGGAATACCATCTGTCTTCCAGGATGACATAAGGTAGCAGCTTTAAAACGTCTAAGGCAGTGTACCTGGGAAGTGAAAGTTTGGTTTAATTTTAGGCCAGAATATGTTAAACTCAGCTGGACCACCAATTGTTGGCTACATTTAAGCAGAGGCCCCAAGTGATTATTAAAAACCAAGTTAACATTGCTGCTTTAGTTTGCAGTTGTAGCGGCTGCTGTCTGGGTTCTTCTCACCTGTGGCCACTGGGTTTGTGCCACCTAGTCCAGGAGGGGCCCTGTGCACATCCCCAGACATCCTGCTGGCTGCCAAGGCTGTCCTTGTAGGTAGTACCAGTTGCTTAATTTGACAGTGTTGTGCAATTGGGGAGTAAAGGCTGACCCCTGCTATGGGGTACAGGGAGGGGGAGGGTGGAGAAAAGGGATGGGGGTCAGCCCCCAGGTGGCAGGGTCTAGTAAAACACACTTAGCAAAAGCCCAAGTCATGTGGTTTATTCCAAGTCAGCCCAAATACTAAGCCTGGGCTTCGCTCCACTACTGCTCAACTCAGCACCATCCCCGCCCTGCCTTGAGTGAGTAAACTCTGACTTCTTACTATCATACTGCTTTTCCCTCAAGGAGGACAGGGCGTCGATGACAAGTCTGTCACAGGGGTAAGGTGCTGACACTGACCAGGCCCTTCCATAGCTTAGGGCACGTAGGATTGATCATGTAGGCTTTTAATTTGTTCATGTGCATGTGTGCTGTGATCTCTCTCTCTCTCTCTCTCTCTCTCTCTCTCTCTCTCTCTCTCTCTGTGTGTGTGTGTGTGTGTGTGAGAGAGAGAGAGAGAGAGAGAGAGAGAGAGAGAGAGAGAGCGCACACACATTCATTTGTAGTTCTCTCATGTAAAAGTGAAAGTCAGAATTGGCTTGGAAGCCGAGAGACAACAGTAGGATTCTGGAGATGAACCAGTCAGTCTGTGTGAGGGTTCTGACCATCTGAGGGGAGCTAGGAAGCTTCGGAGTGGGTGGTGGCAGGAGGCAGCCCCTCCCTCAGGCATCTGGCTGATCTGGCTGGGAGGTAGGGCCCTTTCTCACTTCCTCTCAGCCTTCCCTCTTCCTAGTGCGCCAGGGTCTTCTTAAGCCTGGGACGGGTGCAGTTGCTTTTCGCCTGTCTCCTTTCTTGAACCCTCCAAGCATCTGGTAGCAGACATTCGAGTTTGGAGTTCAGTTTGCTGTGATCTGTATTTAATGAAACCCCACATGGCTGTCTTGTATGGATGGACAAAGCGAGGCCTGGAGGAGACCCTGAGAGTAACAAGTGCCCCTGGTGGGCTGCCCTGTGGAAAACCCGCCCCCCAACTCTGGATATGGACTGGGCTGGGGAGGCTCACAGGGTGGAAACAATGCAAAGGCAAGGGGTCTCAGAATTCAGTTCCTACCTCCCTTAAAAAAAAGGGGGGTCAAGTCTCAAGGGTCCCCAAGGTCATAAAGTCAGCATCTGGAATGAGTGTTCCCTAGTAAAACAAAAGGTGATTGATCACATGCTGAGCCCTTTTAATCACCTAATGGCTGGGGACCATCGGGTTCCTAGGTTTCTGGGGAGGCCAGGCCAGACACTGTAACAACACCCAGGTTTGGCCTAGCTTCTCCACATTACAGCCACAACACTGACGCAGACAATTGAAGTATTTGAGAACAATGAAATATGCATGGCTATCTGTGACAGCCCCGCAAAGTCGGGCAATTAGCTGCGTAATCTGAGAGGGGAGCCGGCCCTCGGCAGCCCGAGGCTCCCCATTAGTTAAATGCATTTTGTACGTCCTCATCCCATCAAATCAACTAACACTTCCTTTAATTGGTTCATGAATTATACAGCCGCCCCCTGCATTATAATTTAATCGCCTGTAAACATTCCTAGGGCCCCACCAGTAAAGTGTGTCGGCACTCATTAATTCGTTAATTCCAGCAGATGGAAGGGGAGATGGGACGAATGGTTTCGGAACAGAGCGCCTTGGGCAATGGAAGAAGGGAAAAAAGGTGGGGGGCCACTTAGTTTTTTTTTTTCCAGGGCTGTCAGAAACTCAATCTGCGAGCTGTCAGCAGCCCGGACCAGTCCCCACCCCCTCCACGTCCTAGACTGCAGGGAAGTGACTGGTGGATTCATAGGGAGGCTTGTCAACTGGCTTTAAACATCAAGCCAGCGGGTAAACCGGGCCCAATGTAAATTAATTCTTGTCTTACGGCCCCCCTCTCTCTGTCCCCATGAATATTTCATGGCGGGCGGCATAAATATTAATTCTAATAGCTCTGCACAGTGGTTATTATTTCTGTTTTATGACAAATATTCATAAAATATTCAACACCCTTTTTTAGAACATTTACACACTTGATTGTGAATTTTCCCAGTTTCCTAGGGACACTGTAAACATATTGGGGTTCTCTTGATGGACTCTTCCCCCTTAATTAATACCACTGGCTATTAATATTTAATCAGACTTGTTTTTTTTTTCCAGAAGTAAAGTCTATTACGTTGCTGAGCCAAAGGGTATTTTCTTCCCTTTCTGTCTGTAAAATGGGAGGTTTTTGCCCTTCAGCCCCCAGGACTCTGACTCCTGCATGGGCTGAGAAAGATGGCCTTCTTGCCTTTATTTCAAAGACCTTTCCTATTTCCTTTTAACCGAGTTTCTAGAGACAGCCCAAGTAACTGTAGTGAGATTCTTCAGAAGAGGGCTGTTGCTGTTTTTATGCAAGGATTTAGCATAATTCTGGAATAATTAAAGTGTGGGTTTAAGAAACACAGTGGCAGATTCCTTAGGCAAGGCAATCGTGCTTGGGGGTGAGCAGTCTTTTACAGTCTGCATTGTTTGTCTTTGACCCCAAGAGGCAGCTCACAGTGTACCATCCTCCACGAGGAGGCTGAGGAGTGACTCAGTCTTTGGGCAGCCACGGAGGAGCCTGAACAGTTAAATCCAGCTACATCCTATGAGTTAAGTGGCTTCATTGTTCTCTGTGTGGTCCCTAAGTCTCACTAGAGACTTCCGGAATGTTTTAATGACTCACGGTTATTTGGCACATAGGAACATAGTAGGGCAGCAGAGTCTGATTGACCTGGAGCCCAGTCTAGAGACAGCACATAACCTCTAGGCCCTTGAAATGGTCAGGATCCCAGCACCTGTGCAGTTGTTTCTCATGGTGGAGAGTGGGTGCGGTAACGTGTGACATGCTGAGTTCAACTCTGGTACAGAGTGTTGACCAAGTTTTTGGTGGGGATGGTGGTGATTAAGGTAGTAATGCTGCTGCTAATGGTAATGACAGCAGTGGTGATGACAGTGTCGATGGACTGATGGTGATAACAATGTCAATGATGGTGGTGGCGATATGGTGATGGTGAGAGTCATAAGGGTGATGACAATGGTAGTGATGGTGCTGATAATGGTGATGGTGGCGATGATGAGCAGAAGGACCAAGATTCAAACTGAAGCCAAGAAACAAAACACTTTCAAAATCTTCAAGGAGATGGTCTGGGTGGGCCAGTGGGACAAAGGAAAGTAAGAATTCCTCAGAATACAATAACTTTAACAGGCCCAATGGAAGCAGCCTTTGCAGGTCTCTGCAGCTTCCCTTGCATTTGTGACAAGGGATGGCAACCACCATGCCTCTGGCCTGGTGTCATCAGCATGGGGTCACTCACATGGAGGGAAATAAGCACAGAATAGAGGGTTAAGAGCACACATCTGGATGCAGTCCCAGGGCCAAGTCTTGGCCACTTTTCAGCTGAATAACTTTGTCTAGAGCCTTGCTCTTCATGGCCTGTGATGTGTCAATGTGTGTTGTGTCCTAGTACCAAAGCCTCACAGGATGTCGTGAAGATTAAGTAAGGCAGTGTCTCTGCAGGGACCGGCTCAAGGTTCCAGAACCCCACAGGCATGCGGTCAAAGTCTTGGCCCACACCAGAAGGGGCATAGTCCTGGCTGATCCCCAGAGGCTGCAACATGTGACAGGCACGTGCAAGAACCAATGCACTCCAGCTCCTGGGACTCTATGCATCATTTCCCAGCTCCATACTCAGTAATGTCAAGTAGGCAGCTTGCGACTATTTTGGGAGAATTTACACCAGAGAAATGGGCAAAAAACTCCAATTTCCAGGGCTCCCCATGACATGCATAAACTGGATTACCAGAAAAGCATGGAGCAAGGATGAGAACAAGGGATGTGTGTGCTTTACACTCCTACCAGGGTCATGGCATGACTCCCTTCATTATTCTAGCCACTGGTTTTGTTTTTGGAAACAGGGTTTCACTATGTTGTCCATGCTGATCTCAAGGGCATCCTCCTGTGTCAGTCTCCGGAATGAGCTGGGCATGATACACCACGTCAGTATGTATCATGTATGTTCTTAAATGGCATCAGACAATTTCACCTATTTGTTTACTTTTGAGACAGTCTCATGTAGCCCAGGCTACCCTTAAACCTGTTAATGTAGCTGAAGATGACCTTGTGCTTCTGATCCTCCTGCCTCCACTTTCTAAACTCTGGGATTACAGGCATGTACCACCAAACCAATTTCTTCAGGGCTGGGGAAAGAAGCCATGGCCTCATGAATGCAAGGGGAACATGCTACCAATGTAGCCATATACCCAGTGCCAATATTCTTTTATTCAGTTACTGTATCTTGAGCACATTTCTGTGCCATGGACTTTGTGTTGCACTAGGCTCACCAGTGAGTATCTCTGTGCTTCTTCATTTGGAAATCATGGTCACCTCAAACAAGAGGACCCCGCAAGGGAGATGTTTTCAAACCTTTCTGGGTAGTTTTAACTTGATACAACCTATAATGACCTGGGAAGAGAGTCTTACTAAGGAATTTTATAGATCACTTTGGCTTGTAGGCATGTCTGGAGTAGGGGTGGTTGTCTTGATTGTTAATTGATATAGGAAGACCCTGCCTACTGTGGGCAGTACCATTCTCTAGGCAGAGATTCCAATAGTATAAGAGAGGAAAAATCTATCTGAAAGTGGGCAAGGATGTCTTTATTCTCTCTCTGCTCTTGACTGTGGAGATGATGTGACCTTGAAATGTGAGCTATTTTAAGTCCCTGCCTCTGTGACATCCAAGCTGTGAAGGACTGTAACCTGGAACTGTAACCTAAAGTAAACCCTTCTCTCCTCTACATTGTTTTGGTCAGGGTACTTCATCATAGTAACCGAAATGAAACCAGAACATCTTCCCACAGCACTTGGGTCGTTTGGTTGGGTTAGCAAGACAGTGTTCAGAACAAAAGCATTTGCATTCTCCGAGGGCCAGAGAGATGGCTGTGTGGCTAAGAGCACTCTTGCAGAGGACTGGGATTTGGTTCCCAGCAACCACATAGGAGGTCACAACTTCATGTAACCCCAGTTCAGAGCATCCAACACCCTCTTCCAGCCTCTCTGAGCACCAGGCACACACATGCAGGTACACACACACACACACACACACACACACACACACACACACACACATATTTGTGTGTGTGTGTGTGTATGAGGTACATCTTTTATCTTTAAAAAAGTATTTGCATTCTCTTGTCAATGCTTCCTGTTGGTCTAGCTGTAAAGGACACGTGCATCTGTGACCTAATTTTATAAGTCAAAAGCACCAAAAAAGCTGGAATAATGTGTGTTTGTATGTGTGTGAGAGAGAAACAGACAGACAAGACGGACAGGCTAGGCCAGAGGTCAACCATAGCTGCTGTTCTTTCATCTGTCCACCTTCTTGTGAGAGTCTTTTACTGGACTAGAACTTGCCAAGTAGGCTGGATGACTAGTCACAAACTCTAGGGACCTGGTCTGTCCCTGCCTCCCCTGCCTGCCCAGTACTGGGATTGTCAGTGCATACCCTTAGGCCCTGTTTTTTGTGTTTTTTTGTTTTTGTTTTTGTTTTTTTTTTTTTTTAGGTGGATTCTGCAGATTTAGCTCAAGTCCTTTTTCTTGTAAGACAAGCACTATCTCTGGAGCACCCGAATTTATTTTTTAAAACAGCAGAATGATGGGGGAGTCTGAACACAGATTTGGGGGAAAACAGCTGCTCATGTTAAGATGTTTCAGGCTCACAAGACCCTTGAGGGCTGAGGGAAGGGCTTGTGTCCTGTTAGCCTGGCCTTCCTGTCTCAGTAATGTGAATCTCAGCCCATTACTACCCTTCTGACCCAAAGCCAGGATGAGGGTGCACATGCCAGCCAGAGACCAGGGTTTGTCTCACAGGTGGTGGCCAGCTTGTCTCCTGTTATTCTTGTCTTAAACTTATTTGCTTTTCTCTGTGGGAAAAGCTTGCAGAACTCCCTGGCTCGACAATTGGCTTTTCCTTATTGTCTGGGGAGCTCCTGGGTGGCAGCGTGCACAGGAAAAGATTTTTTTTCTTTCTTCTCAGTGGTGAAGGAAATAAACATTTTAAGAGGGCTTTTAAAAAGAGCTGGAGTCTGCAGGAGGATCCTGGGTCATTCTCCTTCAACCGGGCTGCTGTGTTTGGAAATGCACTTCGTAAACCGCCAGGAGCGCTGGCTAATTTACTAGTTAACAGCAGGAGAGTGAGTTTGTTGCTTGCCCCTGGAGAGACTGCAGGTACCGCCAGGGTAGGTTTGCACTGTCAATTATGCACCATTTTTTCCAACAAGAGCTGGCCAGTGGGAGCCCTAGTTTTGAAGGAGTGGGAGCTGGAAGTGAGAGGGCTGTCACAGCTATCCAAGGCCAGACGCAAGATGCCCAAGGTGGTAGGATCAGGCGGAGGTATTTGCCCTTTGGTTTTTCAGATTTGCCTAACAGAGTGAAGCAACCACGTGGCAAGCACTTTAAAATCCTGGCCAGGGAGACCACATGTCCAGTCTCTCCTCTGCATGGCTCTTCCTGGGCACAGCCTCTCTCAACAGTGAATTCCAGGAATCCTTGCAGGCTTGGCCTGTGAACCAGGCTCCTGTCAGGAGGGCCAGGAAGCCAACTGCATGAAATCAAAGCTGTGCTTCGCTATGATGGTATGGAGCCAGATTGTGTGCCGACACCCACCTGCCCACTTTCAGCTTCTGTGCTGGCCCTCAGCATTCTCCGGGCAGGAAGGACACACTACCAGCAAGGCAGCCACAGCCCCTGTCCTGAGCCTTGTTGTACTTCAAGGATGAACCTGCTATGGTTTTAATCTGGACTCAGCATCCTCCATTGGGGTGGTGCGAACGTAGAGGGGAAACTGAGGCTGGGCAGGTGGCTCAATCGATAAAGTGCTTTCTGGGACCCATCCCCAGAACTCACAGAAAAAATGCCTGGCATGCTGGTGCATGATTGTAATCCTAGCCCAGGGAAGGCAGGAACAGGAAGATCCCCGGGGCTCCCCAACCAACAGTCTAGCTGAATCAGTAAGCTCTAGGAAAATGAGAGACCCTGTCTCAAAGGAGGTGGGCAGGGTTCCTTAAGATGACCCTTGAAGATATTTTATGGCTTCCATATGCTAAGAACAGCTAAGAGCACTTGTTGCTTTTGCAGAGGACCTGAGTTCTAGTCTCAGAACCCACATGTCAGCTCACAACCATCTATAATTCAGTTCCAGGGGATCTGATGCCCTCTTATGACCTCTGTGGGTACCGGGTACGTACATGGTATGCAGACATACATGCAGGCAAATTAAATTACTCATACACATAACATGGCTACTTCTGCTTTGTGCTCTCAGAACACCGTGAAATTTGTCATTGATGGAGGACCACCTTGGCATCATCTTCTCCTTCCACGTCCTGGACGAAGCTTCCAGTCAGGCAATGCACTTTGTCCATCACTCCGTCATCTCGTCTGGGGTGCTGTTTGTGTTTTCACTGGGAACTCTCCTCTTTCCTGGTCCTCCTCCAATGGTGGTCACTGTGTAGTTCTCCCTGCGAGGAAACACCATCAGTTGTACCACAGCCAGAGACAGCCACAGAGGTATTGCATAGGAAGAGCCCCGGTGCCTTCCTTTCAGCCTGAAATGAGGGCTCCCCATGGCAAAGGCTGGGCCTTTGATATGCTGGAAAGAGGAGGCAACTTGAGCCTTTTCCAAGAAACTATCTTCAGACACCACACTTTCCCCCTTTGGATATCAGTTATAGAGATACTGGAGCAGTTAGGGCACCTGCATACGTGTGCTGCCAACTGTGCATGTAGCTCACATTTCCTGAATTTTGGATACAAATGCTTGATCAGATATGTGTTTTGAAAATATTTTTCCCATTCGGGCTTATTTTTTAAATGCATTTTGAGATACAGAGGGTTATTTGTTTTAATTACATTGGTGTGGGTTTGTGTATGTATATGTACGTGTGTGTGTGTGTGTACATGTGGTGGTCAGAGGACCAGTTCCAGGAGCCAGCTGAAGAGGGATCATGAGAGCAGATACCTTTTCCCTGTTATCCACGTCAGAGACGAACATTTGGTCTCTCACCGTTTGCACACTGTTGGCTGTTTTGTTGTTGTTTTGTAAGCTGATCTGTATTGTCCTCTCTCATGCATGGTGCGCACCTGTAATTGTACCCCTCAGGAGCCTGAGTCAGGGTTGATAATACAAGGTCAGTCTGGGCTGCAGAGCAGTTGATGCCCAGCTAGGCTACATAGTGAGACCCTGTCAAGTTAGGCTAAAAGTATGGTAAATTTCACTTTCAATTTAAAATTGATTAAAGCTCATTTAGTTGTAATAATGAATTATTCTCTTACTGTATTGTTGGACTTTTAACATATGCAGTGCTATGTACACTGTACTGTTGCAGAAATTACTATGTAAAGGTGTGTTCCATTTATTTAAGTTGCAGCATGTTTAGCTGTGTAAAGGTGTGTTACATTTGTTTATGCTGCACCTGTTTAATAATACCAGAATGTGTGTTTAATTATGTAAAGATGTGCTGCTGTTTCACCTTACCTGCCTAAGGCACCTGATTGGTCTAATAAAAAGTTTAACAGCCAATAGCTAAACAGAAGAGGGAGAGGCAGGGCTGGTGGGCAGAGAGAATACATAGGGGGAGAAATCTAGACTAGAGAAGAAGAGAACAAGGGAAAAAGAGAGGGACATACCGGGGGCCAGCAGCCAGGCAGCCGCAGCCAGCTGGACCTGGAGACAGCAGTAGAAAGAAAGGGAAGTCAAGAAGCCCCAAGGCAAAACATGGATGAAAAGAAACAGGTGTCTCTTCATCTAGCGAGAAACAAGCATAAGCTAAGGCTGCCCGTTTATAACTAATAACAAGTCTCTGTGTCGTGATTTGGGAGCTGGTTGGTGGCCAAAAGAAAAAGCCTGCCACACTGTATTGTATCAGTGGTGTTTTGTGGCACTCTGTGAGACAGTCATTAGGAAGCAGGTGTGTCCTCCTCAAGCCCATGGGCCACTTGCAGCCTGCATTAGCAATACATGAGTATGTGAACATGTATGTGTGTGTGTGTGTGTGTATAATATGTGTATGAGTGTGTGTGTTTGTGTGTAAGTGTGTTTTATAACTGGACTTGGCTCCTGAGTGTGAACTTTGTAGATAACAACATGTTCAGAGTCTCGAGGCCGAATGAGCCCGACAGACAGCACGGCAGTGAGGGAGACGGCACAGCCGTGAGGGAGAGCTTGCCGTGGCTCTGGCGTGCTAGGCTACTGGGAACCAGCTGTGCTTGCTTCCTGGGGTGGCTGCGGCTGCACACACTGCCAGCAGGGTTGTGTGGAGATGGGTGGAGGTGGCCCTCAGGGAGGGAAAGCTTGGCAAAGGGAGAGGAGGAAACAACCCCCCCACCCCCCCACTCCCCCCATTCCCCCACCCCCCCCACCCGCCACCCGGGAGTGGCTGGACTGAGAAAGAACATCCAGCCTGCTTTCCCATTTGTGGCTTAGCTGTTTTTCTCTTGAGTTCATACATGTTCTAGTGTACGATACCAAGTGTGCCAGGTGTCCGTGTGGTTTAATGTGAATTGACTCATGTATGTGAGCGCTTAGCCACTTCGGGAAGGTTCTGGAACCTTTAGGAGGTAGAGTCTTTCTAGTAGAAGTCTGAAGGGGGGCGTTGGGGAAGGCCTTGAGGTTTTAGTGACCCATCCCAGCTTTCCTTTTGTTCTCCACTTCCTGGTGGCAGAAAGGACCTGTGTGAGCAGCTGCCTCATTCTCCTGCCACCTTGATGCCTTGACTAAGAAACAGAATAAATGCTTCCGCCCTCAGATTGCTTCTTGTCATGTGTTAGGTCACAGCAATAGAGGTAACTGGGGCTGGTGAGATGCCTCAGGGGTGAGGGCACTTGCCAAGCCTGATGACCTGAGTTCAATCCCTGGGACCCACAGGTGGAAGGAGAGAACCAGCTCTGGCAAGCTGTCTGTAGAGGGTACGAGGTCCTGCGCACCCAGATAAGCAAAAAGGAAACCAGCAAAGTTGAACACACAGGCTTGTCTCTTCAGAGGAAGGAGATGTTTACCTGTCTGCCCCCTGGAATGCTGGGAAAGGATGTAGTTCGCAACCTGGTGATCTTTGCTATCTGTCGGGCCAGCCTGCACCTGAATCCCCCAGAATTTTATGCTGCTTCTTTATCCCCGAAAGGTCCCCCTCTAAACCTTGAGCATTGCTTCTCAGTCCATAAAACCATCCTTGTGAGAGCTATCATTTGTGCTTTACAACAGCCTTCCCGACTTCTATTGTCTTCCGGCCAGGCCAATCCTGACTCCCACAGATGTTATGTTTACCTCAGCCATTCTCCCTAGACCTTTATCTTGAGCACTGTTTCTAAGTCAACAAGAACCCGTTTTAGCAATGAAGCCATATGTACTTTGTAAAGAGTTTCAATGTAGCTAAGTGGTGGTGGCGCTCGCCTTTAATCCCAGCACTCAGAGATCTCTGTGAGTTCAAGGTCAGCCTGGCTACAGAGAAAGTTCCAGGACACAGAAAAGAAAACAATCACAACAACAAAGTGTTGCAATATAGTAAACATGTCTTAAGCTTCGTTGTACCCACAGAAATGAGTTAACTGTAAATCAGGAAACTTTTCTCCCAAATAGTGTTGTGTGTAAATACAGCTAAAATAAACCATCTGGTGTCAGACTCCAGAAGTCTGAGCCACTGACAGCTGAGTAGAGCTGACCCGAGTTTCACTTCTTGCATCTCTCACCCACGGTGCGTGCCGGGACCTGCACAGTTGTTCTTTTACCCCTACACGCACATGCCCCCCTCCGACTACCTCCCAAAAAATGGATAAATAAAAGATTGTTTTTAAAAGAGTAACTTTGGGTAAGTACTAGAAAGAATCCAGAAGATGCCAACCTAAGAAAATTAGAGATTTGTAAGTTTGTGTCAGCCATTTACTGAGGTATGAGCCTCAGGCTAGGCTTGGTCCTATTTCTCTGGTCACCTCCCTGATGGCTCTGGGTAAGCCTTTCTAAGGAAGGCCCTCTGGGTAAGTCTGGGCTTCCATCTGTCCCACGGTGGGAGTCAGTAGATGAAGCTCCTGTAGAAGGGGCTGGAGCTGCCTCGCAAGTGCCTGGCTTAGTTGGGTCTGCGTCCTCCACCAGCCCCTGTAGAGGGGAGCCCTGAGCCTCTTCACAGCCCTGCTCACAGCCAAGCCACAGGCACAAACGAGCCAGAGGGAAAGGTATCTCCCAGCCAACAGGAATGGAGCAAGGCCAGTCCAGGTAGGGTCTGAATAGCCATCCTTAGCTGTCTCAGGGAGCTGGGGTAGACCTTCTGCTCCCTGAAACACACACATGCACACATGTGGAGAATCATGCCAACCTTGGAGGTAAATGAGTGACAGCAGAGAGGCCAATGCCCCACAAGGCCACATGGGCAGACACTAAGGGCAGGAGGCAGCAGGCAGAAGGGGACAAGGGTGGCCAGGGAACTTGGTTGTGGTTTCTGTGAGGAGGAATGTTCAAGGCAGTGTAGGTTCCAGAGTGGCCAATGGTTGATTCTGGAAGGCTCTGGGCTCCAAAGCAGTCTTTGGTCCCCCTAGTATCTGGCATTGGGGTATTACTGGACTGAAGAGTGGGCTTGCTAGAGAAGGAGGGTGGGGCTCTAGGCTCTAGGAGGGTTTGCTATGTATCTGAAAGTCCTGTTGACAGGTCAGCTTTTGATACCTCCAGTGTCAGCCAGGGAAGGGGAGGACTAGTCTCCCTAGGATTAGTAGGCCCAGGCTGTCAAAGCTTTGCCAGGTTCAGACAGTAACAAACATGGCTACTGTGGTCTCTCTCTGCAGGGTGTTCTTCCTGAATGTGCCATTGGATTCCATCCTGGAGCGAATGACATTGAGAAGGACCGACCCTGTCACAGGAGAAAGGTTGGTCAGGCCTTATTGGTGGCTGGTCATGGAGGGCTGTTGGTGGCCAGGTCCCCTGCAAAGCCACCTCTCCTCTAAGGTGCTCAGTGCTATTGTGGACCTACTTCAGAATAGCACTGCCTACTAAGGTAGAGGCTAGAAACAGGTTTGTTTTCTGAGTTCTTCTGGGCTCCCTATCTGCAAGAGTGAGGGAAGGAAGGTACCAGGCCCTGCCGCACCACACTGGTTAAGTGTCTGGCCACTGTGTTCCTAGCCCCCAGCTGGACTCCCGCTTCAGAAATGGCTGCACCAGAGGGCAGCCAGTTAGTACTTAACAAATAGTGTTTGGAAGGATAGAAAAAGAATAGATGAAGCTGGGGAGATCTCAGATGTTAAAGTGCTTGCCTTGCAAACACAAGGACCTTAGTTCAATCACTAGAACACACACACACACACAAGATAAGCTCTTTGTGGTGGTGCACACCTTTAATCCCAGCCCTTGGGAAGCAGAGGCAGGCGGATCTCTGACTTTGAGGCTAACTTGGTCTACTTAGGAAGTTTCAGGACAGCCAGGGCTACATAGAGGAAATCCTGTGTGATGGCTTTTCTTTGGTTGTCAACTTGACTACATCTGGAATTAACTAAAACCCAAGTGGCTGGATATGCCTGTGATGGGTTTTCTTTCTTTCTTTCTTCCTTTCTTTCTTTCTTTCTTTCTTTCTTTCTTTCTTTCTTTCTTTCTTTCTTTCTTCTCTCTCTCTCTCTCTCTCTCTCTCTCTCTCTCTCTCTCACACACACACACACACACACACATATGTTCATTCTATTAGTTCTGTTCCTCTAGAGAACCATGACAAATAGAAATTTTGGTACCAGGAGTGGGGTCTGGAACAGGAGAAGGCTCTTCAATAGGTCCAGGATGCTGACCATTTGGCTGCTATACCATTTGAACCTTATGATTCAGCAGACCTGATGGTACTTGAGGTCGTCAGTGACAGATAGGGATGCTGTTTGGAGCCTTTGGTGAGCCCCTTTGGCAAGCTTTTCTGTGAATCATAGAAGAGACTTTTGGGATTTTGGAGCAAGTCTCTACCATTGTCCGCAAATAACTATTCTTCCTTTAAGAGACAGCTTTTGGCCTGCTATCTGGCCTTAGTGGAAACTGAACATTTGACAGTGGGCCACCAACTTACCATTTGACCTGAGATGCCCATCATGAGCTGGGTGTTACCTGACCCACCACGTCATAAAGTTGGACATGCACAGCGGCAATTCATTATCAAATGGAAGTAGTGTATTAGTGGTTGGGCCTGAGTAGGTCCTGAAGGCACAAGCAAGTTACATGAAGGAGTGGCCCAAATGCCTATGGTTTCTACTCCCATTACAATGCCGTCTACTGCCAAGCATGTATTGGGGACCAGCCTCAACAAAAATACCTCTTGCCAGGGTAGGGGCATGGGAATCAGAAAAATAAGTAAAGAGTACAAAGACACAAGTAAAATAATAAAATAGAAAATATAGGATAGTACTGGGAGGGAGTTCCAGTGAATTCTGAAAATCACCCGCGTTTAATTTTCCATACACTTTTATACCCTAATACAAAAGGGGGAAGAAGGCAACAAAATTTTTTAACATGATACAAAGGACAACTCAGTTAATTGCTTCAACACTTTGAGACATCAAGTCATTAGCATTCTGTTGTTTAGGCAGTGAAGCCACCCTAGACCAAGTATCCTGAAAGCAGTCACTCCCCAGGTAACCTCCTATTACAAAAGAAGGAGAAGTATGCTTGCACGTCCTGACCATCTGTCAGGGTAGAGTGGATCTACCTGTGTGAGCCATCTAATGTCAAAAGAACCAAGTACATCCTGAGTCAGGATGTGTAGCCCTGATTATTGCCATTAATTTTGAACAACCTCCAAACTCTCTGACCATCAGACAAGGTGGAAAAAGTTACATTTTTGGGCCTCCACAAGCATGCACCTGTAGCCTCATGGGGTGTTGTTCCCTATCATCAGTTGACTGAGGAAGAGAAGGGCCCGGTTTATTGATGGTTCTGCACGCTATGCAGGCCCCACCCAGAAGTGCACAGCTGCAGCATTACAACCCTTTTCTGGGACAACCCTGACAGATACTGGCAAAGGGAAATCTTCACAGTGGGCAGAGCTTTGGGCAGTACACATGGTCATACAGTTTGCTTGAAAGGAGAGATAACCATATATATGATTGTTCACTGATTCGTGAGCTGTAGCCAACGGATTGGCTGGATGGTCAGGGACTTGGAAAGAGCATGATTGGAAAATTGGTGAGAAAGACATCTGGGGAAGAAGTATGTGGACAGATCTCTCCAAATGGGCAAAGGATGTGAAGATACTTGTGTTTCATGTAAATGCTCATCAAAAGGTGACTTCAGCTGAGGAGGAGTTCAATGCAGTAATCAAATAGTTAGGATGACCCATTCTGTGGGCAGTCAGCCACTTTGCCCAGCCATTTTTGTCATTGCCTAATGGGCCATGGACAAAGTGGCCATGGTGGCAGAGATGGAAGTTATGTATGGGCTCAACAACATGGACTTCCATTCACCAAGGCTGACCTGGCTACAGCTTCTGCTGAGTGCCAGATCTGCCAACAGCAGAGACCAATATGTGATGGGGTAGGATGAGGGGAGACTTGGTAGGGGGCAAAGGTAGGGAAAAGAAAAGAAGGAAAGAACTTGGGGTTTTGTTTGTTGTTTTGTGTTCAGGTGGACACTACCCAGCTCTGGCTGACCTGGAACATGTAGAGATCTGCCTGCCTAGGCCTCCTGAGTTCTGAGATAAAAGGGGAAACTGGCTCTTTCTGTCTTTCCATTCTGCTTCCCTGGCTGACCTCTGCCCTTTCATTGACCTGGGACCACATCTTCATGTCCCAGAGGCCCGAGGCCAGTCCAAGATGCACCCAGCTGGTACACGACTGATGGTCGTGCCTGGTGGTAATGGTGACTTGGCAAGGGCACTCTCGCGTGGTCAACATGAGGACTGAGAGCCCCTTTGTCATCTGTTTCCCTCCTAGGTTCCATCTCATGTACAAGCCCCCCCCCACCATCGAAGTCCAGACCCGTCTCCTGCAGAACCCCAAGGACTCAGAGGAGCACATCAGGCTCCGGACAGACCTGTTCTACAGGAACTGTGGGGACCTGGAGCAGTTCTATGAGCGGGCCATCGCTGTCAACGGGGACCAGGACCCATACACAGTCTTCGAGTACATAGAGAGCGGGATCATTAATCCTCTGCCCAAGAAAGTGACCTGATATGTGCAGAGCCAGGAGCAAGCCCTGGAGACACTAGAATCCCCAGCCCACAACCATTGGCAGGCATCCCCCCCTCCCTCCAGCCAATAAAGATGCTAGGCACAACCTCAGGTTGCCTCCTTATGAAGTCTGAGAACACAGGACAGAAGAGGCCCATGGAGGGGATACGGTGGAATGCTGGATCCTAGGCCTCCCTCTAAAGTCAGATGTGGATGAAACTCACCTCGAGCAGCAACACCATCCCACTGTGGGTAGCTGGGTGAATGTATTGGTCATGTTCTATAGAGGAATGCAACCAACAGCATGGGTGTATATTTAAAAAGGCTCTTAGTGACTGGTTTACGTTACACTAGCTAGGCCAACAATGGCTGTCTGCATGCTGGAGAGTCTGAGAACCTCCTAATAGCCTAGTCCCCAGGGCTAGATCCTTTAGATGTCTAAGTCTGGTGCTGGAAGCAGGGAGGATTCGTGGAGAGTCACTGACTGGTCTTTAGTCTGCACTGGAAGGTTGGAAGGACTAGATTCTGCTACAGTAGAGCATGGTATGAGCAGCAGCAACAGAGCAGATGCAGCCAGGTGCTTCCCACTCCGGGGGAGGCCCTTCCCTCCTCAGCTAATCCTCTCAGACAGACATGCCTTTTCATTGAGCCCAGGTTCTGTCAAACTGACAACCAAGTTTAGCCACCACAGAGTTAAACTCAGTCTTCACAGCCTAGCTGTCTCTTAGCACTAGCAGGTGCAGTGATAGATACAGCCACCTCTCAGTAACCCAGAGGGTGCAGTGTGGGGATAGGCAGAGCCCTCAGCCCGGTGAGGACACATGCCAAGCTCCGCTTTAGAGCTTCGGCACTGAGCTAGGCGCAGGGCACCCACCTGTAGTCCAGCACTTGGGAGATGGAGAATTCAAGGCCAGCCTCCTGTTCTGTGATTCAAGGTCATTCTGGGCTGCCAGGAAACTCTGTCTCAAAAAGAAAGAGCCAGGTGGTGGTGGTGCACGCCTTTAATCCCAGCACTCGGGAGGCAGAGGCAGGCAGATCTCCAGGAGTTTGAGGCCAACCTGGTCTATAGAGTGAGTTCTTGGACAGGTGCCAAAGCTACACAGAGAAATCCTGTCTTGAAAAACAAAACAAAACAAGAAAGACAGACAGGAAGGAAGGAAGGAAGGAAGGAAGGAAGGAAGGAAGGAAGGAAGGAAGGAAGGAAGGAAAATGTGGTGTCCAGTAGAACTCTCTGGAATGAGGGACATTGCTTCTATCTGCACTGTCCATGTTGGCAGCTTCTGGTCACAGGAGGCTCCTGAGGCATCTGCAATATGGTTGTGCACGGAAGAGGTGTCTTTTAAGTTTTATTTAACTTTTACACATTTGAATATAAGCAGCCTCTTGGGGCTGGCAGCTGCTCTATGAGCAGTGTGTGTGTGTGTGTGTGTGTGTCTGTGTGTCTGTGTGTGTGTGTGTGTGTGGTGGCAAGAGGGCTGGGGAAGGGTTGCAGGGCTTGAGTCACCAGTCATCCCCTGCCCTCTGTATAGCCTGCAGGCCCTGCAGGGGGAGCCAGGACAGAGACCTGGGCTTGACGTTGTGACTGGGCTCCTCCCATCATCTCATCCTTCAGGATGATCCCAGCCAGGCAGGTCCTTAGGTGTCCCACACGCACCTGTTGCCAAGACTGACCTGAAATCCAGGATTCCTGGGACCAGGTGGACCTCAGCTTGTAGCACTTAGGGCTCTGGGAAGCTCAGAGACCCTGGGACCAATGTCCAAAGGCTCCTCTAGGTTAGGACAGCTCAAAGTCCATTTTGCAGAGCTCACCCCAGGCCTGCCCCAATTCAGGGCAGGTCTGGGAGTTGCTTCTTGCACGTCCTGCCTTCTGTGCCTCCCCTCTCTGCTGAGTGCCTCAGCTCCATTTCCCTAAGCTGTCAGACCCTGAGCACCTCCAGATCTCCACTAGGGCCTCTCCACCAAGGTTCCCTGCGGTGCCCACCTTGACAGCACACACTCATTTTGGCACATGTCTAGCTTGCCAGGGCTCCCTGCAAGGTGCTAGGAGAGACTATTCTCAAAGTCACACAGAGAAGCAAAGTGATCCAGTAGGTGTGTCCCACAACTCAAACCAACACATAGCCAAGACGGCCTCTGTATGTTTTTGTATGGGTATTTTGTCTACATAGTGAGCTCCAGAACAGCCCCGCTTCATAGTAAGACTGTCTTAGCTATGGTTACTATTGCTGTAAAGCTGGAGAAGGAGCTGAGACTTCTACATCTGGAACTGCAGACAACAGAAGGGGACTTTGAGTCACACTGGATATAGCTTGAGCATATGAGACCTCAAAGCCAGCCTCCACAGTGACACACTTCCTCCAACAAGAACATCCCTACTCCAACAAGGCCACACTATAGATGGAAGTTTCTGTCCCACCCAGTCCCACACCATTCAATCCCAAATAAACACACAGAGGCTTATATTAATTATAAACTATTTGGCCTATTGTTCAGGCTTATTACTAACTACCTCTTATAACTTAAATCAGCCTATAATTGTTATTTATGTTTAGCCACATGGCTTGGTATCTTTTCTCAGTAAGACATTCTCATCTTGCTTCCTCTGCTTCTGGATGACAACTGTGCTCTGCCTTTCCTCTTCCCAGAATTCTTTTAGTCTGGTTGCTCTGCCTGTACTTCCTGCCTGGCTACTGGCCAATCAGTGTTTTATTAAACCAATACAAGTGACAAATCTTTACAATATACAAGAGCATTATCCTACAGCACCACACCTCCTAATAGTGCCATTCCCTATGGGCCAAGCATTCACACATTTGAGTCTATGGGGCCATACTTGTTTAAACCACCACAGGCTCATCTAGTTCAGGCTGGTCTTGAACTTCCTTTGTAGTCAAGGATGACTTTGAACTTCTGATCCTCCTGCCTACACCTCCTTCCTAAGTACTAAGATTCAGGTGTGTTTCACCATATCTGGATCTGAAGTAAACAGAAGAGACCCATATCCCACACTGGGTGTAGCTTGAGCATATGAGACCTCAAAGTCTGCCCCCACAGTGACATACTTCCTCCAACAAGGCCACACTTCCTCCACACCTCCTAATAGTGCCACTCCCTATAGGCTAAGCATTCAAACACATGAGAATGCACTCTGCCAGCTGAGACACATCTCCAGTCCAGCAAATGCTTATAGAGCCACGTCCCCAGCACTAGGGAGATAACAAGGGAAAAAGGGCAAAGTTTCCGTGCTCATGTGACTGGCATTTATTGTAAAGAGATAGCAAAAGTATGTGTGTGTGTGTGTGTGTGTGTGTGTGTGTGTGTGTGTAGAGAGAGAGAGAGAGAGAGAGAGAGAATCTGATTTCTGACAGCCCCTGAGAACCATCTCACCCATAGGTCTCATTAAATACCCGCATCCTCTCATTAGGCTTACTTCGTTTTACCTAGGGCTGTCAAAGTTCCTGAGCACTTTGGTAGGATTATGGCTAGTCTAGCGGTGTTCCCAGGGGATGGGAAAAAAGGCAATTTAAATGCAGCCACACTCCTATGAGACCCCTATGAGACTCCTATGAGAAGGCAAAGGTGGCTTAGATGTTGAGTTTTAAAGCACATAAAGAGGTTCAGGGGCATAAAAAAAGCCATATAGTTGACCACGGAATAAACTTTCATGTTTTAAAAACATAGGTTATTCTTCATTATTGAAATATGTTCCTTGCTTAAAAAAATACAGTGACAGAAAAGAAAATGCCCATACTTCCCCCTGACCAAACCTTCAATGGTCATCATCATGATGACCACAGATAAATCCCTGGAATTTCAGTTGCAGGGGAGCATGAGTGGATGGATGGATGGATGGGTGGGTGGGCTAGTGAATGATGAATAGTTTGGTAAATGGATGGGTAGGTGAAGGATGATGCATGGGTGGGTAGATGAATGGATGTGTGGGCAGATAAGGGGGGATGAACAGATGGATGGGTAGACAGAAGGATGAGTGGTGAGTGGGTGGGTAAACGGATGGAGGGGCACAATGATGTGATTGTATTGTTTACATTTGTTTTTATTTTTTGTGTATAGGTGCATTTATATGTTTGTGTTTGTGCATATAGACCAGAGGTGGGTATCTTCAAGGCAGGGTCTCTTGCTGAACCTAGGGCTCATGGACTTCCACAAATCTAGCTTGCCAGTTTGCTCCCCTGTGTTGAGATTACAGGGAGGGCATGACTACCTGGCATTTCTGGCATTTACAGGTGATGGAGATCTTGACGTTTGGGTGGCAAGCACTCTGTGCCAAGCCATCTCCCCAGCCCTGTGCCATCTGTGTCTACTTTCAAGGTCTTCTTCTCCATGCCATGTGAATCTTCAGTTTGCTTCAGTGGCTAAGTTAACAGCTACACATCCCGATTTTCCTCACAGCTGGAGAACATGCTTCTAGCCAGTAAGCGATTTCAGGGAAGCTGCTCTTTTTCTCATTACCATGATAGGGCACTGGCCTTGGTAATATACACCTGCAATCCCAGCCTCGGGGCGGTGGAAGCTGAAGGATTCTGCATTCAAGGCCAGTCTCAGACAGTGAGACCCGGGTCTCCAAAACAAACAGTTGTGTGGGGGTAGGGGCACGCCTTTAATCCCAGCAATCGGAGGGCAGAGGTAGGCAAATCTCAGTGAGTTCAAGGCCAGCCTGGTCTACAGAGTGACTTCCAGGATAGCCAGGGCTACATAGAGAAACCTGTCTCGAAAAACAAGTACAACAAAACCAGAACCGGTGACTGGTGGGATTCATTGTCCACTCCTGGAAGGTGTGGACATCAATTCCCTGCAGCACCTTAAGCCATGTGCCCGACCTGGGTCCGAACCTTTCTAGGGTTTCTGTGCTGATCATCTACCTGGAGCCCTAGGCTGTGAGGAGCAGTGGGCAGTGTCTCAACAAGAAGAACCAGATTCTTCAGGCTTCTCACATAGACCGAAGATCATCAGCTCATGGGGAATCCTCCAGGCCTTTAATGTCGGATTGGGATGGCTGGGGCAGTCAGCCTTGGGGAATGAGCAACTATTTGCTCCTTGCCCTTTCCAGTGTGAGGCAGACATTGTTGGGACTACTCTGGCCATTTCATGTAAATCAGTCTAATAGATCCTCTTTTAGCTGGGCGGTGGTGGCACATGCCTTTAATCCCAGCACTCGGGAGACAGAGGCAGGCAGATCTCTGTGAGTTCAAAGACAGCCTGGTCTTCAGAGGGAGTTCCAGGGCTGGCTCCATAGCTACTGAGAAACTCTGTCTCAAAAAAAAACAAACAAATAAAAAAAATCCTCTTTTAATATATATGTTGATATATATTAATATATAAACATACAAATATAATGTATATAACTATAACTTATGTTATATACTATACATGCATTATATAGCATACAATATATTGAATATATATGCCTAATATATTATACATGTGATATAATTACATATTATATAATAGATATTTTATATAATACATATAAATATATTAATATATAATTAAATATAATATAGACTAATATGTATTAAATATATATTAAAAGAGGATGTATTATACCGTATATTAGTTTTACTGTTATTTTTGTACACACATATTTATTATATATATTTATTCTATTGGTTCTGTCTTTAAAGCCCTAATAGTTGTGCCAAGATAGATTAGCTGGTAAAGTGCTTTACTTGCAAATCCAAGGGCCTGAGTTTTATCCCCAGAACTCATTTTAGAAAAAAACATGTGCAGTGGCCTATGCCTATATTCCCAGCACTGGGGCAGATCCCTGGGGTTTAGTGGCCCAGCCAGCCAAACCTGCTTGGCCAGCTCCAAATTGGGAAATGAGCATAAAGTGTTTTTAAGCCGTTTGGTCTCCCCATTATGTTTAAAATAAAAAAAAAAAAGACCCTCATGGCCCACCTATGCATTGCACCCCTAAGGACACCAGAATCTATGGGCCAGGCTAGATGCCACAGCACTTAACTGATGTGGGATATCCCTCTGTATGATGTGATTACCATTAATTAATAAAGAACTGCTTTGAGCCTAGAGCAGGGCAGAACAGAGGTAGGCGGGGAAAACTAAACTGAATGCTGGGAGAAAGAAGGGAGAGTCAGTAAGATGCCATGCAGAGGGGAAAGAGCTGTCAGCTGGAACCTTGCCATAGGCCACAAGCCTCATGGTAAAATATAAAACAATAGAAATTGGTTAATTTAATATGTAAGAGCTTTGTAGGAATATGCTATAGTGATTGGCCAAGCAGTGATTTGATTAATACAGTTTCTGTGTGGTTATTTCGGGAGTCTGGGAGCCGGGAAATGAACAAGCAGCCTCCTACAGCACTGAGCCTCCCGAGAACCCTTGGTTACCTTTCTCATTGAGGGCCACCACCTGGTCTCTGCTATTCCAGAATCGTCTTGAGGGACACAAGGGAATCTCATTCTTGCCTCATTGTTACTGACCTCTTACTGTCTGTCCTGGGTTGGAGCACAGCCACCACTGGCCTCTCCCTGACCCGTGCCTGGCCCTGGCTTTTGCCGAGGTTCTCTGTTGTCTCTGGAGAAGACAGCCACTGGGCGTCTGCCTCTCTGGCAAAGGAGCATCTGGGCCCCTCTCTCAGCATTGCAATGAGGCAGCACTGGTGTCTGTGTCACTGTGGCTGCCTTAGGATCTGAGTCTGCACTAGCCACATCCTGTGCTCTCCTTCCTCCACTTTCAATGCTTGTCACTCTTTAGTGACTATCCAGTCTGTTCCCTGACCCCCTTCCTGGAACTGGGACTGAAAACACATTTTGTTGTTCTTATTGGCAGTGCTTGGGATTGAACCCAAGGCCTTGTGCTTGCTGAGCAAGTACCAATGAGCTACACTTCAGTCCCAGAGACTAAAAAGGACTGAATTTCTGACTTGGGGAGAGAGAGGGGAGGAGAGCCTCTGGAGAGATGTCCTGTGATGGCAGGTGCTCTCCATCCTTAAAGGGGAGCCATGTCTACCAGAATATGAGATTGGGTGTTTTCAACAGCACCCAGCTGGATCTCAGCACCCTCACACATCAGGTCTGATGGGTCTGGAAAGCCTTGGCTGTGCCTGCAGGTCCATGACATACACAGGTTTTTTGGGACCTGCCACTGTCTAGTGAGGAAATCCCAGTCCTCTTCTGAGGCTACTGATGGTGTCAGTGGCTTTGGTTAAGCCTTCGCTCCCTACTTGGCTCACACTTGGATGCAGGTGGTTAGGACTGGACAGTTAATTTGGAAGGGAATCCAAGCAGAGAGCCAGATGGGGAAGGAGATTACGGTCTGCCCATGGAAGGACTCACTTCCTCCCATTTGAAAGTTAATTGAGTTCTGCTCTGAGAAGATTCCAGTGCAGTGGTCAGCCTGCTGTATCCCTGAGAGAATCAGCCAAAACTCCTGTCCTGAGAGGCTGAGACAGCTGTGCGGAGGCTGATACTCCCATAATGGACATTCCAAGCAGCTGCACAGACCAGTAGGCCGGGCACACAAGCAGAGGCTTCACAGAACACAGACAGGGGGTCTGAGCTTATCGGTGGACAGTTTTAAAAACAGAGGCTAGAGAAGCAGATGGATGACTATCAAAGAATGCGTACTAGCTGTCAGGCTCCCGCTAAGCCCATAGGAGTCCTCCAGGTAAGTCTGCAGCTAATGATCGGCTAACCCAGCACGAGGGGCCAGTTGGCACATTTACTACTTGGTGTTTCACTGAGAGTGTGTTCCCAGTATCATTTTTCCTGGACAAGTAGTATTTAACTGGCATTGTTAACAGTTGGGTCTAGGCCAGCAAGATGGGTAAGTGGATAAAAGCCCTTGTCACACACAGGCTCCCTGACAACCTGAGTGAGGTTCAACCCCTAGAACCCACAAAAAAAGAGGGAGAGAACCAACTCCAAAAAGTGGTCCTTTGGGTTCTACATCCCCCTCTCCAAGCATATGCACATAGTAAATTTATTAAAAAACAACCTGGGATCTGGGGCATGGGATGTTACAGCTCAGTGGTTGCTGGCCAGGCATGTGTGAGTCTCTGAGTGGCTCAATCCTCTCAGCACCACACCTTCTTAAAAAAAGCATCGATGCTTTAACCTATTGGTAAATGAATTCACTTCTTACACCCCTGAAGTTTCTCCTGGAATAAGCTATTGTGGTGGCTAATCATGGTTGTCAACTTGACACATCTGGGAAGAAAGCATCTCAATTGAAAAGTTGCCTCTGCCTGGTGGTGGTGGCACACGCCTTTAACCCCAGCACTTGGGAAGCAGAGGCAGGTGAATCTTTTGAGTTTGAGAGCAAGTTCCAGGACAGCTAAGGCTTCACAGAGAAACCCTTGTCTTAGAAAAACAAAACCAAGAAAAAGTTGCTTCTGTCGGATTGGTTTAATAACTATGTCTGTTGAGCATGTTCTTGATTGCTAATTGCTGTAGGAGGGTCCAGACCACCATGGGCAGTATTATCCATAGGCTGGAGAGCCTGGGCTGTAGGAAACACAGCGAACAAGCCAGTAAGCAGTGGGTTTCTGCTTTAAACTCTTGCTTTCTTTGATGATGACTATAACCTGTACCTGAAAGCTAAAACACACCCTTTCTTCTCCAGGTTGCTTTGGTCATGGTGTTTATTGCAGCAACAGAAAACAGCCTAGGATAGCTACCTTTTTTTTTTTTAAATTTAACTTTATGTGTGCTGGTGTGAAGGTATCAGGTCCCCTGGAACTGGAGCTACAGACAGTTGTGAGCGGCTATGTGGGTGCTGGGAACTGAACCTGGGTCCTCTGGAAGAACACCTAGTGCTCTCAACCACTGAGCCATCTCTCCAGCCTCTAGGATAGTACCTTTAAAGGGCTGAATGGACACCAAGTCCCTGACAGAGGTGACTGTATTTAGAGGTATCTCAGTCTTGCTGTAAACCATGTGAACTCCAGAAAATAGACACACAATATACACATACTTGTCATTTAAATAACAGAGTGGCTGAGAGGCTAGTAGTGGCTCTGCATACAGAACTCAGTATGAGGTTGTTTCTGACTGCACAGCTGCTGAGACACGCAGCACTCCACAGCACAACATTGACCTTACATATGAGCATCATTAGGGCTTTCAGGCTCCCAAAGCAGAACACTCTAAAGAGGGCTTTCATTTGCTGCATAAGTGGCCTGCCAGCTACCTGGCAGGATATACCAGAGCTGTCAGCAGGACTGGATACACACACGAGCCTCCCAAACTAACAGTGGGGCTGGATACCGAAAATGAACATCCCCAAATTTCCACTTTTTCCTCATCTTCCCAGTGTCAGACTTTCCCTGGGCACTGTGGTTTTTACCTTAGACATGAAATCAGAAAAAGGGATAAGAGGTAGCATGGTCTTGTAAACCTCAGAGCCAGAGAAGAACCCTGCCTTCTCCTGTCCTAGTGGCCCTGTGGAGCTGACCGTGAGGGACAGTGAAGGGGGGGGGCCCACTCACCAGCTCCAGTAGCTGAGACAGTCCCAGCCCTGGGGGAGCATACAGGCTAATAGCACCACACACTGGGGGAACAGTAGCTGGTTTGTCTGGGTTGGCAATTATTCCAAGCAACGTGTTATCATTCTTAGTCTTTAGCTGAAACCTTGAAAGTTACAATTTCTTAGATAGTAAGAATTTTTAAAAAAACGCCCTTTGCATAACCGTAAAATTTTCTCTTTATTAAAAACAGTTAGGTGTAAACATACAATCCAAAGCCAAGCACAAACTTTAGCACAAGCATCGGATAAACAGAAGGTACAACCACTAAGCACAGCAGACATCTGTTTGAACAAGTGTGATGCTCACACCCATGTCATATCAAATACAACTGTGAAATGAAGCCTTGGGAAACAGTTCATGAACACTTGGTTTTATATTAGTACCATACAGAGAGGCAGCGAGAACATGGACACTCACCTATCACGCCAGCCAAACGTAGACCTGGGCTGGAAACGTCACAATGCCCTCACTACCACCTCTTCTGCTGCACAATCTGGCCAGTGTTGGTTTTCTGAGGCAGGCTCTTTCCACACAGCTCTGGCTGGTCTTCAACTTGATCCTCCTGCCTCAGTTTCCTGAGTGCTTAGAACATAGGTGTGTGCCATCATTCCTCACCCAATCTAGAGTATTTTTCTTTATGAAAACAACAGAACTTCATGACAGTGATGTAAACAGTAAACAGCCCTTCTTCCCCCTGCCCAGTGCTGAGGATGGAACTTGAGACCTCACGAGTGCTCCACCTACTGAGCTACACCCTCAGCCTTGAGATAAGGAACTTTTAATCTTAAAAACAAACAGGAGATTCAGAACTCCGAGGTGTGATCTGCTCAACCCAGAACCCCATTTTTGCTTGAGAGCCTACAGAGTGATTGGGATGCATCCTCCCTCCTTCTCTGCTCAGCTCAATTACCATGAAGGAATAGTTAGGCCTTGCTGGTGAACATCTGGCTCTAACTAAGCTCATGACTAGAACCCAGACTGCATCAGTGTCTCTCCCCTCAATATAAACATGATTTTGGAGAATAAAACCCATGAACACTGCCTTCTGCCTGCTACTCGGGCAGAGATGCCATGTCTGTAGGCAGCTAGAAGCAAGGCTACCTTGAGTGTAGTTCCATTTAAGGACATTTCACCTACTGTGCACTCAGGTTGACCGACAGACACAAAGCAGATTTAACTTCAAGAACTTCTCAGCTTCAAGAGAGAGCAGTTGAGGGTTTAGTATCAGGAGAGTGTGAGGCACAGTCTAAAGTGTGTGGGGGCACTGATGCTCCACAGTAACTAAAGCTAGACAATCCACTTCGTTAGACCCTGCAGGGTCATCCTTCCAATCCAATCCAAGGGGAAGGCAAGGTTGCTCTCTACCAGGACATACCACAAGTGGCTGCCAAAGCCTGCCTGTGACTCCTGAAGTCTAAAGTGAAAGAGCTTTTAGTATCTGACTGACTGTTGTGGGGGAGGGTTCATGCTGACTTGGAGTACACTCCGTTCAGCTCAGAATACAGAGCAACACTGTGGTGGCAAAAAGCTCAAAGTCAGCTCTTTGATCACGAGATTCCCCAATTGGTTCTTCTAGGAAGAACTGCAACGTGGCTTAGCCTTTAGAAATTTTATCACTATACATTTTTCTGGCCCTAAAAAGCATCCTAATGCTGCCTCTTGAGGAAGGTAAAGCAAGAAGGGGATGACCAGAATCCGAATCTAGTCCATTTCAGGAACTGCATCCACTCAGCAAACAGGCCACTTAGCTGCTGCCAGGGGTGCAGGGCTCCCAGACCAGGGCCGTGTTCTACCATCTGCACCTTATCTGATACTAATATAGCCAAGCAAATGATTAAACTTTCCCAATATAACAGGCAGGGGCAGGCAGATCTTTGAATTCAAGGCCAGCCTAGTCTACAAAGGAAGTTCCAGGATAGGCAGGACTATTGCATAGTGAGACCCTGTCTCAAAAAAACAGAACAAAACAAACAGAAAACAAAACTTTCCCAATTCAATTAACTTGCTAAGCTTGTTGCTAGGTCTAGCCTTCTACATAGATGTTCTTAAAAACTTGCTAGAGCCTAGAGGGACAAGCAGGAACGTGTTACATCTGACCACAGACTTCGATGGTGCTCACGACAGCTTCTGGCAGATCTAGTAGTAGGTAATGACAGTTTCAAGTCTAGGGTGAACATATCAGAACTTCAGTATGAACACCAACTAGAACAAGCTATCCATTTCATATCTACAATAACAGAAACAAATAAGCCCAGGCAGAGAAGACCTGATACATAGCAGTGTTGAAGCTTGCGTGGTCTCTGTAGAGTCTGCTTCAGCCTTCTAAATGCATGGCAGCAATCGATGGCTATTATTCCTCCCACGCTAAAACAGCTACCATAGCTGCAACTGAAAGCTCCCTCAACACGACATAGCACAGGCAAGTTCAAGCTGGAAGAGGCAACTACCTCTGACTCTGGTGTCACTCCCAGTCTTCCAAGGCCCCTCCATTAACCCTCCAGGGTCCTATATACTAACCCTTAGAGAAGAGTTCAGAAGTGCCCTATGCAGGAGGCTGCCATCAATCCCAAATTCTCTTGTTCACCCAGCTCTGAATAGTAACATTAGTGTGTGGTGGGAGTTGGGAGGGCCCTGGAGGGGAAGGAGGCATCCCTACTGGCTGTGGAGACACTTGGCTGTGGCTTGATGTCAGAGTCCTAAGAATGCTGCTGGGCCAAGCCCCTTTCTGAGCTTGTGTTCCAGTTGTCATCTTCCTGGACACAAGCACAGACCTTAGAAATTTCATTACTCCTAATTGTTAAAATTTCTCAAAACTGAGCAACTGCTTTAAATAATCAGTTAATTCAGCCTTCTAAATGCAGGGCAGCAATTCTATGGCTACTCTTCCTCCCACACTAAAACAGCTACCACAGCTGTAACTGAAAGCTCCCTCAAACTGCACCTCGTAGCTGGAATAGGCAACTACAAGACCCTGGTGTCACTCCCAGTTTTAAATGGTTAATAACCAAATTCCCTTGTGAAAACACCTAGGGAGTTTGATCCCAAAGAGCAAGAGAAAGGAAACTCGGCATGCATAGTTGACAGAGTGGAGACAATTATCAATACCATCTCCACCCCTGCCATGTTTCCGTGAAGAGTGACAGCTGTAGGCTGTCTGAATTGGGTCAGTCAGGGCTCTTTCTTTGCTGCCCCTCTGGTCTGGATAGATGCTGGTCTTAGGGTCTGTCCCCAGTGTGCAGCTATTTTTTTGAGGCGGGAAGTATGGCAGGATGGCATGTGGTCTCGTCTCTTACTGTGGTACCCAAGTACCAAGACAGTATTTCTGAAGTGAGGACAGAATGTCTTTCACTACGGATAGAAAATCAAAGCGGGAAAGTATGTTAAAATAAAAGCTGAAAGGACCATGAAGGAGCAAAGCATTTCATGTTGTATACTTTCCACCCTACTTTCCAAAACATGTAAGATTTCAGAATGTGTGTACTAAATCCAGTTCCTTAGCACCAATCCCAGGAAACGTACTTTAAAAAACCAAAGACTGGTTCCAGAATGCTTTCAGGTCTGGTGAAGAGCTAGCAGTCAAACAAGTGTGTGTGTCTCCTTTGTACGCCCACAGAGAAATACCTGTATTTCAAATATTAAGGCCCTTTGGCAGGAGAGAAAATCCCAGGTTTGCCCACTTGAGCTGCACGTGCTTGCAGCAGAGCTCCAGGACCTCCAACTCCATGTTGCCACCTCTCTCCAGAAATCCGTAGGCCAACTTTCTCCCCAGATACTCAGTAAGACGTCTGACTCAGCCAATGTTAAAAATACTGAAGCTTCAATTTAATACTAAAAGAAGAAAATACTTCCCCTCTATGTACCAATATCTAGGTTACACAGTAGGGCATAATGTGGGGCTGTGATTAGGAAAGGGATACTCAATCTCTTCTGACATACTAAGGAGCTGGGTAAGGAAATCTGATGACACAGGAGATAAAAATAAATGACAATTATTAACTTCTAATAGTCACCTCATCATTTGATACATCAAGATTGATTTTATTTCTTGGCTTCAAAAATATAGTTTTAGGAAAATGTCTTCCATGTGTATGGAAACAAGTCAATGGGCAAATGAGTCTGCTGAGCAAACACCAGCCACACACAGCTTTAGACACTTTAAGATGTATTGGCACAGGGAGTGTCACATACCAACCAATTTGAGTCCTTTGGAGCCACAGGCAGTTCCAGACCAAAGCAAAATCTAAGTCACAGCGAGGTCCTCAGATTCTCTGGTAGAGCCCATTATGTCTCATGGAGCAGAACGCTTCTGCTCAACTGCTTTAGGCAAGACACTTGAAAAGTAAGTTGTCCTCACTGGGTGAGGAGCTGAGGGTGGCTAATGTTCACCTCAAAATGACTCAAACTCTCTACATTTAGTCATTTAAAAGATATCCTTCAGTTCCTGAAGATAGTGTTTGTGCTGGTGAAATGAGCTCAAGGGAGACCTCCCTGCTTCCAGTCAGAAGAGTGTCTCCACTGCCCTGCACCAGGTCCTCTAGCACAGCTGCTCCTCAGGCTCCAGGGCACTTCCTACAGCCACGTCCATGTTCCTCTATCCTCCTCACCAACACTCAGAAGACAGGAGAATCACAGAAAGGGCAAGGGCTCTGCAGCAACCTCTTAATCCAGTCAGGATCTGCAAAGGAAAGCCAGCAGGACAAGGGTCAGCCTAGAAAAGGTGACAGGATTGGATGTGCATATACTGCAGTGCATGGCTAGGAGGCTCAAGGATAAATGTGTGACTCCCAAAACTGGACCTGGGATGAGATTAAGGCCAGGGCAATGAGGGAGCGCTTCAGGAAGCCACCTGTGCAAGGCACAGTGGTGCACGCCTTTAATCCCAGCACTCAGGAGGCAGAAAGGACGGTATTTATGAATATGAGGTCCAGTCTGGTCTACATAACAAGTTCCAGGACAGCCAGGAGTGCATATAGAGAGACGCGGTCTCAAAAAAAAAAAAACCAACCAACCAAATAGATCCCTTAACAAACAAAAAAGCCACAAGTGTTCAAGTTAACCAAGGACTATATTCACATGTTATTTTTTGTTTTTGAGACAGGGTCTTAACTACATAGTCCAGGCTACCCTTGACCACTCACTCGATCCTACTGCCGTAGCCTCCCTGGTGCTGGGATTATAGCTACAAGTTATTATGCCCAGTTTGTAAATTATGAGTAGTATGCTTTTGTAAAGTAACAGTAATACAAACTTTTCAGAAATGCTACCACAGCAGAAAAGTAGACAAGCAGTGACAACAGACCACTGCTGGCTGTGAAATCTTTGCTCTATCCCAGTTCTACTCAGAACCCAGAGTCAAGGGTCGGGACTCTTGGTTTTAAACTCCCACCTTGCCAAAACATCAAGTCAACTGTAGTAACTGCTTAAGAACTCTCCAAATGTTTTAAACTAGGAGCAAGGTGCAGACTCAGATGGAGAATTTTGGTCAACTCAAAGCAGATATAGAATCTAAGCTGCTGGGCTGGAGAGATGGCTCAGAGGTTAAGAGAAGTGACTGCTGTACAGAGGCCCTGAGTTCAATTCCCAGCAACCACATGATGACTCACACCCATCTATACTGAGATCTGGTGCCCAGAACATTGTATACATAATAAATAAATTAATTAAAAAAAAGAAAAAGAATCCAAGCTGCCAACATGCAACCTCGAGAGAATTAACAAAAATAAGTACGGATTGAGTTTTAGGTACTCTTGTTTTCTGTTCATCAAAGCATGCTTGACTCTCCAAGCCTGTCTTACTGGTTCATTTGATTGGAGTGTAGGGTTAGTGAAGCTCACACTAACAACTGGCATTCTGTGACTATTAGACACCTGATCTCTTGTTTGCACCTATCTTTCTTTCTTTCTTTTCCCCCCCAAGACCGTGTTTCTCTTTGTAGCCCTGGTGGTCCTGGAACTCACTTTGTAGACAAGGCTGGCCTCAAACTCACAGAGATCTGCCTGCCTCTGCTTCCCAAGTGCTGGGATTAAAGGTGTGCACCACCACTGCCCAGCTCTAAGATCTTATTTTCTAGCTAGCACTCTCAGAAACAGAAATATGTGAAACAGCACCCAGACCAACCAGGAACTAGCCCTCAATGGCTTCTAAAAGAGCAATGCTGCACCAGCAGCAACAACAGTTTGTGTAAGAGCATCATCTGCAGAGTGGCTACCCAAATATAACCCCTACATACTCCCTTGAGTTAGGCCCTCCCACTGGACTTTAGACCTTGTTGCAGAAGTAGATCAACAACAGCTCCCTATTCCACCATCAGCTGACATATAGCACACATATGCATTGTGAGTTCCTGGGACCATTTGTTAACTGGTTCTGGCTTTACAGTAACTGCAGAGAGAAGGATGAGTCTATGGTGAACCAAGAGCAGGACGTTTATGTGATGTGGAATCTGACTCCACCCCACCCAAGGCTAAACCAGCACCTACCTTCTGGAGTAGGGTGCCGGGCAATGCTGTCATGAAGCAAACACCGTCGGTATATCAAGCTCTGGCAGGACTGGTAGGTTAGAAAGCACCTGAAAGACAGAGTCCAGTCAGAGGATGCTCCTTGGGCCCAACAGCACCAGAAAGCAGCAGGTGCTGAGGGAAACTCCCACAGTTATAAGGACAATGCTTCCCTCTCTGCTGCCACCACGCTCTGAAGTGACCAAAGTCTCTATGCAGGAAATCACAGAAGTACTAGGAAAGAGTTTAGTCTGGTTTTCCCTGTGTTCTTGATATGTAAACACTCACATATCATATGCAAAGCCACTCATTAGTTTTAAAGATAAAGTATATGGACCATCTTTAAGAGCCCTTAGGTCAGCAGTTTTCAACCTGTGGGTTGTGACCCCAGGGAGCGTTGAACAGCCCTTTCACAGGGGTCACCTAAGATCACTGAAAAACAGATATTTACATTGCAATTCCCAATAGTAGAAAATTGAAGTTATGAAGTAGCAATGAAAATAATTTTATGGTTGGGGTCACCACAAGATGAGGAACTGTATTAAAGGTTCACAGCATTAGGAAGGTTGAGAACCACTGGTCTAGGGGCACCTTAAGGTACTGGAGCTGGAAAGATGGCTCTCAAGGTAAGAGTGCTTGCTATGTAAGCATGAGGTCAGCCTGAGTTCAGATTCCAGCACCAAAGTAATAAGCCAGTTGTGTTCCCACTTGCATCTGTAACCTAGTACAGAGCGGTAAAGAGACAGGAGAATCACTGGGGCTTACTGGTTGCCAGCCTGGCAAAAAAAAATGTGAGGTCTAGTTCCAAAAGAGACTTTGTGTCAAAAGAATAAAGTGGAGTGTGATAGAGGACACTCGATGTTCTTGTCTGGCACATACATTACACACAACACACATGCACCTCTTTACGTATTAAAGATGAAATTAATGGTATTAAAAAGAAAAGAAACAAACTAGTAAATACCCAGAGAGTTCAATTCAATTCTGTCCAATGAGCATTCACTGAGCACCTACCAGAAGGCAAAAGAGCAGGAAGGGTATAAGATGGAAGAGTGTAACTGGGCTCTGGAGGAAATGAGAGGCAGCAGTTTTTTCTTTTCTTTTTGTTTTTTGAGACAGGGTTTTTCTGTGTAACAGCCCTAGCTGTCCTGGAACTAGCTCTTGTAGACCAGGCTGGCCTTGAACTCACAGAGATTTGCCTGCCTCTACCCCTTGAGTGCTGAGCTTAAAGGAGCGCACCACCACTGCCCATGGTGAGGTAGCAGTCTTCAAGTAAACAACTATGGAGTAGAAAACAAAAGGTCAGGGAAAGTTGACCTTGGGACTTAGGTATACAGCCCCCCCCCAATAAAAGAGTTCACCAGAGGGAAATTATACCAATGTATTTTGGGGCTAACCTTAATCAGAAAAATGGAAAACAACTTCCTTGAAACAATCCACAAATGTGGGAGGCATGAGCAGGCAGTGATTACAGTGTGGGCTCTGAGCTCACTAACTTCAGGTAAGTTCTTCTTACTATCCCTGCGCCCCAATAACAGCCTATCTACAAAATGGAGATCCTCATGGGACTTCCCTGTGTGTGGTCACTGTGAGGATATGGTCACTTAAGGGATGTGCATCTGTCCCAATTTGTCTGGCATGCTGACAGTGCTCAAAAGATGTGAGTTTGATTACAAGCCTAAAATTTATCCAATATTAGATTTTTTTTAAGATTTATTTATTTATTATGTACACAGTGTTCAGCCTCCTTGAATGCCTGTAGGCCAGAAGAGGGCGCCAGATCTCATTACAGATGGTTGTGAGCCATCATGTGGTTGCTGAGAATAGAACTCAGGACCTCCGGAAGATCAGCTAGTGCTTTTAACCCCTGAGCCATCTCTCCAGCCCCCTGTATTAGATTTTAACTACTCTTTCCCTTCAAGGAAAAAGATGCCCGAACAGTCAAACGAGGAAAAAAACATGTCAATAAGAGAAGGTATCATAGAGCACCCACATGCTTGAAGGCTCCAGCTCTACTTCCATTATGAATGGAACTCTGGTTGGGTGGTGGCACACACCTTTAATCCCAGCACTTGGGAGGCAGACGCAGGCAGATCTCTAAGGTCAATGGCAGCCTAGCTTACAGAGTAAGTTCTAGGACAGTCAGGGCTACACAGAGAAACCCTATCTTGAAAAGCTAAATAAATAAATAAATAAATAAATAAATAAATAAATAAATAAATAAAAAGGGAAACAAAATCCTGGGCACAGTGGCACATGCCTGGGAGGTTGAAGCAGGAGGATCATTAAGTTTGAGACCAGCCTCATAACACAGTGAGATCTGTCAATAGAACACATACAACAAAACAAGAAAGAAAAAGAATGAATGGATAAATGGTATGTGTATCATAGTCCTGTTGTAGTTAAATGAATCTAACATTTTGCTGAGCATTAGCAAACACTGCTTAAATCTCTGTGCTCAGAGAACTGCCTAGTCCAAAGGAAGGGTAACTAGGCAAAGATATAAAAGAGCCTCCTGTGGTGATGCAGGTGCTTGATCCCAGTGCTCAGGAGGCAGAGCTCAAAGAGTTCAAGGCCAATTTGGGCTACAGTGAGACCCCCATCCTTATTAAAAAAAAAAAAAAAAAGAATGAATGAAATGTGGTTATAAGGAGAAAAACAGCAAAGCAGAGGGATACATAGGACTAGACGGGAGTGTGTGTGTGTCAGGGAGTGAGGAATGGGAAGGAGGGAGGGAGAGAGCTCAAGTGAGAAGCCTCAGCTGAGAAGCATTAGGACTCTACTGTGTTCCTGCAGACATCCTCAAGTGGGAGGGGTGCCACATGGACCTGAGCAAGGTGGCCTGTTCTCCTGGATGGAGAAATCTGGGAGCTGAGCTCAGAGCAAGGATGAGGGCTTGAAGAGGCAAGAACAGGCTGTGAAAAGTCTGCAAATTATGTAAAGTTTTAGCTTTTCAATTCAGAAATGGTCAGTTCCTGGAAAGCTTTTGTTGGCTTTTGCCTTACAAATGTTAGAGGTATGCTCTATCAGGGACCTAAATCCCTAGGCCTAATGGAGAGTACTGAGTACTGATGTGACAAGAGCTGATAAAGATTGAATATCATGGCCACAACTGCAGAGAACAGACTGAGGGTTCGAGTACGGAAGCAGCAGGTGGAAGATAGCTACCATCATACGCATGAAAAGGATGGTGTCTGGGCCGGCCAGGGCTATAGAGGCAGAAGTGATGAGGGGGCTGGATTCTTTGTGAAGTGCCAAGACAACATCTAAATAAAGATGCCAGGCAGGCAAGGAAGTTAACTTGCAAGTAGGAACCGAAGCAGACACAAACCAAATAAGAGAATGCTTGAAAAATGGTGGATGACCGTAAGGATAGGCCCTGAGGAGATGAGGCAGGATCCACGGACATCTGGATGTGAAGTCAGAGATTGGAGGAAAACTAGGTAATAAAGTATCTCATGGAGAAGGGGGTGACAGGAAACGAGAGCCCACCAAGGTCACCTCTTTGGCTAGGCTAAGGGGACAGGAAAAGGAAGGATTCTTTCATTACGAAAATTGTTTATTGATTTTGCTGTCTGTCAACTTCATACATGTATATAATATATTCTGATAATTCTCTCCGATGCCCTCTCATCTCTCCCATGCCTGTTACATGCCCCTCTCCTTTTATTATGAAACTTAACTAAAAAAGTATACATCTCTAAGACCCTAACCCTGACGGCAAGGCAAACATCAACCCAAGCAAGCACAGACAGTTCATCCATCAAGCAGATCAGCCCTGGATGGTGATTCTGAGTTACACAAAACTGAGATGGGAGCAGCCTTGGGGGCTTACCGGAGCCAGATGTGCCCATTGGAACAAACTGCCTGCTTGCGATCCGTGAATGGCAAGATCTCCTTACACAGACTGCAGTGCTCGGGGAAGGTCTGCTTATTCATCTTCTTGGAGATATGTCCAATCAGGACCTGGTAAGACACCATGGGTGGCAGAGTGAGGGGTAGGTACAGGTTTCTGGGAGCAAAGGGTACTCACAGGCAATACAGGATTGTGTCAGAGACAGGTGAAGCATACCTCTAGAGGTTAACCTATTGTCCAAAGAGTTCAAAATCTGCACCTTCAACCAATGTCAACAGCAAAGTAAAATAAATAGATACAGGTTCACTCTGACCTCTAGAGTGAACTCTAACTTCAAGGGAGAAATCTCTAAAATCTAAGCTCTCTTGCTGTTTTAATTGATTTATAAGTAGTTATAGTTTTTACTTATGGTGCTTTAAGGAAAATCATAATTTCCCTAAGTAAGAAATGTGGACTATTGTGATTTTTGCAGAAATAAGACAACTTTTCAAAAAAAGAGTTTGTTCATGTGTGTGTCACTTGTGTGCAGGTGTCCACAGAGGATCCCTTGAAGCTGGAGCTACAGTGGCTGGGTCCTCTAGAAGAGCAATAGGTGCTTTTCCAGTCTACAAATGTTTAGTCTTTATCAGATTTATAAAATCCAAAGAGGACTGATCTAGTAGCTCCTGCACCTGAGATAACCTGAGTGACCCAGCTGGGAGAAGGTGCTTTTCTTGGCACTACTGAGAGTACCTTTGTTTTGGTGGTCGTTGCCTTGGTATTGAATGTGTGGGACCTTGCATACTGTAGATAAGCACTACCCTGAGTTCCACACCTGTCTCTTTCAGTTCTTAATTCTATGACAGGCTCTCAGTAAGCTGTCCAGACAATCTCGAACTTGATCCTACCTCAGTCTCTGAGGTAGTTGTATTAGATTACAGGTTTGTGCTCCCATACCTGGTTTAAAATTACATTCTTTAAAAAAGTTGTCTGGCCAGGCAGTGCACAGTTTTAATCCCAGCACTCAAAAGGCAAGGCAGACAGATTTCTGTAAGTTCGAGGACAGCCTGGTCTACAAGAGCTAGTTCCACGACAGGCTCCAAAGCTACAGAGAAACCCTGTTGGGGCTGGAGGTTAAGAGCATTGCCTGCTCTTCCAAACTTCCTGAGGTCAATTCCCAGCAACCACATGGTGGCTCACAACCATCTGTAATGAGGTCTGGTGCCCTCTTCTGGCCTTCAGGCATACACGCAGACAGAATATTGTATACATAATAAATATTTTTAAAAAAATGTCTGTACAAAAACAACAACAACAAAAAAAAAACCCCCAAAAAAAACCTCCACAAGTATCTGAAAAACACACATTTTTTATTATTTTGTTGGAAAACACACATTGCCGTAGAGGTATGGGATATAACAATCCCTTCTTTTACAAATAACTTGTGTCTTTCCTAGGTCTGGATGTATTTATGCTTTACTTCTTCTGGTAGTCTACAATATTTTGTACTTTTTGGGTTAAATAAGTCACCCAAATCTCAAAGGCTATCTTAATTGCTAATCTGAGGTAGCCATATCAGCTCTTCTGAATGTAACTTACAAATTTGTGGTTTTTTTTTTTTGGCTTATTTGTTTGATTTTCTGTTTGTTTTTTTGAGACAGGGTCCCACTATGTAGTTCTGGCTGTCCTGGAACTCATGTAGACCAGGCTAGCCTCCAACTCATAGAGATCCTCTGACTCCTGAATATTGAAGCATAAGCCACCACACCAGGCTTAATTTACAAATTTAAATTACCTTTGGTCTTGTATTTTGGTTTTCAAAATTCTTCACGTCAAGGACAGACACCCTCACTCCTCTTTTCTAGGTAAGCCTAACATCCCATCAAGTGGTGCATAAGTAAAGATGTCCCAGTGCTCTAAGTGCTCTATAGCAAAGCAGAGCTGGGCCCAAGTGCTACCCAAGGAAGAGCTGCTTCTATGTACTCTTTGGAGCTTCAATCATGGAAGCCAACTGTTTAGTCTGACTTGTGTATTCTCTAGAATAATCCTTCTCTAGGAATAAATATAATCTGTTTTTTTTGGGGGGGGATAAAAATTCTTAATCTTCTTTATGTATAAAGCACAGATATACTTACAAGATAAAAACAAATACACAATATGTCTGTGGTATTAACTATTAACAAGTCATGGGCAGGAGCTAGGAGAGGAGAGAATGGAGTACTTGGGAATGAAAAACAGGTTGAGAAATATATCATGCCACAAGTCCAATAGCCACAGAACATCTAAAACTACAGTAAAATCAATACTATAGGCTGAAAAGTCTTTGTATGAAGCAGATCTGGATTCTTAGACTCCAAGTTATTCTTTAATCAGAACTCAAGATACTATAGCAAAGCAGGGTATAATCTCCATACTGGCTTAACCAGAAACACATAACCATGTTAGACATGGCTCTGTAAGCAGGCATCTAAATAAGAATACTAAAGATTGAATGCTATTACCTTCCATAAATGCTTTTGTTAGCATACCATAGATTATTTATAGTAATTCTACCATATTCCTTATGCTTGTAGCCGTCTCATTCTCTCGGGAACCCTGAAGTCTGTGGGATACACTGTAGAACTATTACATTGTTTCAGTACCAAAATAAATGTAATAGTTTGGTTTAAAGAAAACAAATTAAACTTAACAATTGTTTTCTTAGCAGGGCAGTGGTGGCACATGCCTTTAATCCCAGCACTCACTAGGCAGAGACAGGTGCAAGACCAGTCTGGTCTACAAAGTTAGCTCCAGGACAGCCAGGGCTGTTACACAGCAAAACCCTGCCTCAAAATAAAATAAAATAAAACAAACAAGCAAACAATTGTTTTCTTTACCATAGCCAACATCAAGTCTTTCAAGTAGAAAACAAACACCCATAATGAACACTTGTAAAATATGATGGTGAGAACACAGGTGGGCATCTCCACAGCTGTGACTGTGCACTACTGTGGGAACTCCTTCAGCCAATAGCCGTTAAGATACTAGCCCACTTGGGCGTGGTCTCTTGTTCTATAAATGTAGACATAAAGCTTGCTTGGCTCTCTCTTGGCTGCTGGATTTGGTTCCTGTTTCCTACTTGTGCAGAGGACTGTTGATCTGTAAATCTACCCCTAAATAAAGAACCCCTTATTATACTCCATTCTGAGCTAGTGTGGGACTACTTTACTGTAATAGTCTACATCTGGTGCCCATGTGGATCCTGACTCCATGCCTACTGGGACCGGCTCAAAAGGTCAAAAAGCTGAAGGTCTCCCACTCCTGCCCGCCATCTTGATTTCACCTAAACAGTTTTTTGCCAAAACTCTACTACAATTAGGCCCTCTGTACAGCAACTTGGCAATTTCCTGGGCTCGCATTGCTCTCCCGCTCCCTGCCATGTTCCCTGATGTGTGACAACTTCTGCAGCTTCTGGTTTGTGTTCCCAGCTCCTGAACTCTGGGTTCCTTGATATTCTGGCCACCAAGAAACTCCATGTAAGGAACCAACTTAATTGCTCTTAATCTGTCAAGCATATTTGTCAGTATTTATGGAGGCACCAACGCAGAACTGAGCAGGGCTGTTCACTCTGCTGCAGGTCACGTCTCTCTGCTAAGTGCCCGCAACTATGACACCTGCTGGCCAATAAAGATTATTTTTTAAAATATTTATTTATTTATTATGTATACAATATTCTGTCTGCATGTATGCCTAAAGGCCAGAGAGAGCACCAGACCTCATTACAGATGGTTGTGAGCCACCATATAGTTGCCAGGAATTGAACTCAGGACGTTTGGAAGAGCAGGCAGTGCTCTTAACTACTGAGCCATCTCTTCAGTCCATAAAATAATTATTTATTTTATTGGTGTTTTAGCCTATATATATAATATATAGCCTACATATATGTGTGTGTGTGTGTGTGTGTGTGTGTGTGAGTGTGTGTGAGGGTGCTGGATCCTGGAGTTACAGACAGTTGTAAGCTGCCATATGGGTGCTGGGAATTGAACCTGGGTCCTCTCGAAGAGCAGTCAGTGCTCTTAACTGCTGAGCCATCTCTCCAGTCCCCCAATAAAGATTATTACACCTACCACAACTTACTGAAATCTCATAATGGAGGTAAGTTAATTTGATAAATTAATAAAGTTGAAAGTTATATGATGGCAGACAATATCACCACCCATGAATTTAATAACCTTTTTGCTTATATCATGGATGGTATTCTGCAAGGCTTATATGGTTTTTCTAATGCATCTATTTATTTGATATTGGGACTTAGCTTTGTTTTTCATATTATATCCTTAACAAATGGTTTGATAATAGAGCCAAGAATGAGGCACTTTTAGAAGTGCCTAATAATGAATAGCTAACTGACAGGATTTATGGCACTGAAAATCAAAAGTTAGCTGAAAAAATTAATAGCACTGAAAAGTATAACAATTTGTCAGACAAAATTCAATCCCATGTCAAAGGGTGCTGAGAAATTATCTGAAAGAATTCATACTATTGAATTTGACACTCAAAATCTGTCAAAAAGTTATTGATAGGTTAACAGAGTATTTCTCCAGGAAGGCAATCTGCATGCCATCCAAATATCCAAGGATGAGAAGTTATCATTAATGGAAAAAACTCATACCTTGGAATCATGTGCAGAATGAGGATCAGCAGTTATTTGAGTCGATGAAATCATTAGAAATATTCATAGATCAAGAGATTCAGGCTTTACAAAAGGCAGTAGTGAAAAGATTTGAAATGACTAAGGAAATTATTAGAACTGATAACAGAGAGAGAAGGTACAAGGACATGATTTAACATCGCCAGTATGTGTCAGAGTCGCAGATGACTTATCAAGGGTTTTAGCTACTTACCCTGTAGTCATCTCTGACAAACCACCAAGTACTAAATACCCAAAAGGATTTAAAGAATGTAAATGGAAACCTACAGGTATGAATGGTGTAACAAAAATTAAGCAAGCAGTAGTATCTTATGGCTTCCATTCACCATTTATTAGTGAGATGGTAAAGACATGGGCTTCAAGTAATAAGGCTACCCCCATACTATAGGCTTCAATTAGTTTCAGTGGTCCTGGAAGATGGGCCCCAATTACTATGGAAATGCTACTAGCAAGAGGAGGAAAAATATTTTAGAAGAGGGAAGAGAAAAAAATTTGAGGCTTCTCAAGATCAAATTCTTGGTGAGGAAACTTATGCTGACCTACAGGATCAAGCTCTTTATGATGAACAAATCTTGTCCCTATGACACATAGCAGCCTTAAATGCTTGGGAGAGGATTCATGAACTAGGAAAAGAATTGAATAATATAATAGGGTTAAACAAGGGCAAATAGAACCCTTTAGTGACATTTTATAAAGATTAACTAAGGCTGTACAAATAGGAATAATAGATCCAGTAGCTAGACAAGTACTTATTGAATCTCTGGCTTTTAAAAATGAAAACTTTGAATGCAAAAAGATACTTGGGCCTTTAAAGGTTAGCTCAGCACCAGTAGATGAATAGATCCTGCATACAATGAACATTGAGGCATCTGGCTATAATTCTGAGGCTTGGGTAGGAGAAGCAATTTCCAAAGGAATGAAGAGACCTCAAAATGCCAAATATTTTAATTGTGGTAGAATAGGACACCTGCGAAGGGATGTACAAAGGCATTCCTAGAAATAATGTCTCCTCTTGGAATTACAAAAGTAGAAGGTCTCAACCTTTTGGATTATGTAAAGATGTGGCAAAGGCTGACATTAGACCAATGAACGTAGATCAACAAAAGACAGACAAGGCAACCCATTACCATTGGGAAACTCCTTGGGGGGCCGCTCGTAGGCCCCCAGGTCAAATGTGGTCCAGTCATTCCTAGTTCCTGTGGAGGACATGTCTCACAAGGAAAATTTAAAAATCTAGTGCCTGCTGAAAAAAAAAAAACCAACCCCAAAAAACAAAAAACAAAAACAAAACATGCTGTTCTGGATGACAGAATAAACATAGAGGATGAATCAAAAATTCCAATAGAAAATAGGAAACATATATTTTGAGAGACTTCTATAAATGATCAAAGAGTACAGATAAAGGATTACTGGACAAAGGTACAGATGTGACTATCATTACTCTAAAATCTTGACATCCGAGTTGGCCTCTTCAGAAGGCAGATGTTCAATTCCTAGGAATCGGAACCCTATCTCAAGTGAAACAAAGCATGAGATGAGTTGAATGCATATGGCCAGAAAGACAGAGAGGAAGTCTGAGGCCATATGTGGTTAATATTGCAGTGAATTTATGGAGCCATGACCTCTATAGCAAAGGAATACCCAGATTAACATTCCTGCAGTCCCAGAAACTCATGTTTCTGGGAAGGATATTATAAGGTACTATAAAAAACGGTCACCAGTCATTCACGCTGTACAAAAACACAAACCAACTAACAAGCCTTCAGAGGTACCAATAGCCCTACCTTTAAAATGGTTAACTGAGGAACCAATATGGGTCAAGCAGTGGCCTCTAGCTGAAGGTAAATTACAGGCTTTGGAATAGCTGGTATGAGAACAACTAGATGCTCACCATATTGAAGAATTAACCAGCCATCGGAACTCTCCTGTATTTGTTGTTAAAAAGAAATCTGGAAAATGGAGAATGGTGACAGATCTAGAGCTGTCAACAAGGTAGTTCAACCTATGGGTCCTCTACAATCTGGAATTCCTCTGCCTTCTCTATTACCTAAAGGATGGCCTCTTATAGTTATTGATTTAAGAGATTGTTTCTTCACTACACCTTTACAAGAAAAGGAAAGAGAAAAATTTGCCTTCACAGTGCCTCCTTAATAATTCTCAAGTAAAGCAGGAGATATCAATGGACTGTCTTCCCACAGAAAATGCACAATAGCCCCACCCGGTGCTAATATTTTGTAAGTCAACCATTGGAAATGATATGTAAACAATTTCCTAAATCTATAATTTATGATTACATGAATGACATTTTGCTATCTGATTCAAATGCAGATACTTTAGAAAGAATGTCTGAAGAAGTAAAGAAAGCGTTCCCTAAATGGGGATTACAAATTGGTCCTAAAAATACAAAGAGGAGATTCTATCAATTACTTAGGCTATATGTTTACAGAAAATTAGAACACAAAAAGTGCAAATTAGGAGAGAATGATTACAAGCTCTTAATGACTTTCAAAGATTGTTAGGAGATATTTCCAATCTACGACCCACTTTTGGGATAATGCCTGATCTAGTAATTCATTCAAACCAAACCTTAGATGGTGACAAAGACTTAAACAGTCTCAGGGAATTAACACCTGAAGCTAAGAATTAACTTTGGTTGAAGAGAAATTACAGAAGGCACATGTAGATTGGGTGGATCCAAATCTTAACTGCATTCTAGTCATATTGCCCTTCAGAACTTCCCCTACAGGAATTTTAATACAGAGGGAAGATATTATCTTAGAATGGATCTTTTTATCACATAAACCGAGTAAAAAACTTAAAAACTTATGTGGAAAGGGTCTCTGAATTAATTAGAAAAGGAAAATTGAGACTTCCTCAACTAAAAGGAATAGAGCCAGCAGAGACTATAGTGCCTTTTACTACTGATGAAATTAAAAAATTATGGGAAGACAATGAACCCTGACAAAGAGCTTGCACTAATTTTTTTTTAGGAGAGATTAATATCAATTATCTCCAAAGCGATAGAATTAGCCTTACAAAGAGAACTACTTGGATTCTTCCCCACACTGTACATGACACATCAATAACTGGATCCCACACATTCTATACTGATGCAAAAAAAAAAAATCAGCAAAGGCAGGTTACAAATCCAAAGACTTAAGTAAGGTGGAGCAAAGCCCTTATAATTCTGTCCAAAAGGCAGAATTATATGCCATTCTCTTGGTACTAAGGGATTTTAAAGAACCTTTCAATATGGTTACTGATTTGCCATATGTACAAAGAGTTGTCTTGCATATTGAAACTGCTGAATTTATACCACATGATACAGAATTGACTTCATTATTAATTCAGGTTCAAGATATAATCAGGAATAGGCTTTGTCCCATATATATAACACACATCCAATCCCATATGGGTCTGCCAGGTCCTCTAGTACAAGGTAATGTAGAAATTGATCGATTGTTGATTGGAAGTGTGCTGAAGGCCTCAGAATTTCATAAGAAACATTATGCCAATAGCAAAGGTTTAAAGAAGAGTTTTCTATTACACGGCAAAAAGCTAAGGAGATTATAATGAAATGTTCTACTTGCTCTTTCTATAGCCAAATACCATTACCTGCAGGGAGTAACACAAAGGAATGAAATCTGGCAGATGGACATGTTTCACTTTGCAAATTTTGGAAAATTAAAATATGTATACCATGCCACTAATACTTATTCAGGTTTTCAATGGGCAACTAACTGTTTTGAGCTCAGATAAGGTTGATTCAGTAATCGCACATTTATTAGAAGTTATGGCCATCATAGGTATACCTGCACAAATAAAGACAGATAATGGTCCAGCATATATCTCTAAGAAAATGAAACAGTGGTGTGGGAGAATTGTCTGTATTCTGTCAATCATGATTTAAATAAACGCTGATTGGCCATTAGCCAGGATGTATAGGTAGGACAACCAGACAGGAAGTAGAGGAGGAGCAAGGAGAATAGGAGAATTCTGGGAAGCAGGAAGCTCTCTCAGCATTCCTGCACAGACCACCGAAGAAGCAGGATGTGACCTGCCTCGCTGAGAAAGGTACTGAGCCATGTGGCTAACATAGATAAGAATAATGGGCTATATAAGATACAAGAGCTAATACGAAGCCTGAGCTAATGGGACAATCAGTTTGTAACTTATGGAGACTCTCTGTGTGATTTTCTCTGGGACTAAATGGCTGGGGTGACCTGGGCAGGACAGAAACCCCAACAAGCCTGGCCCTCATGTTACCAAATGGCACCCACGTGGATAACTGCATCCACAGAAAGCCTGAGAAAGCTTGGGAAAGAATAGAGGAAAGCATGTTTTCTTGGTAGCAGCAATTTCTCGGGTCTGCTCTGCTTGCTAGAGGCAAGTGCTCTCATTTAAGAGAGGCTTCCTGACTCAGCATTAGCTGCAAAATCTTGCAGCTCTTTTTTAAGAGGTCCTGCCACGAAACACTTAAATAGTGTTGATAAAAAGCTGACCGCATGCTTTTCGGTTTTCAGCCATAGCAAGAAAAAAGTTGCGCCATTTTAAAATGCTGGATTTCTGGGCCGTCCTGCCAGGAAAAACTCTTGACTCTTTCGGGCAGGCGTTCTGACTACAGAGCATTTGAATGTGGTTTGTGAGCAGAATGCTGCAGCTTGCTTGCTGGCAGGAACCTTGAAATGCCATAGAGTTGTGGCAATAAACGTGGCTACAGCCAGTACCTCTGCCATGAGGGTGGAATTTCATAAAGCTAAGGAATGGGCTGGATCTAGCCGTCAAAGCCACAGCTTTTATCCTACCCATATAGCTTGGTAAATTAAAGACTCATGTAGTCAGAAAAAGAGAGATATACAGTAAAGAGAGATTAAAAAACCTCTAAATATGGTTTACATTGTGTTAAATATATACAAGCTATGGTTAAAATCCTTAAAATAAAAAAGAGAAAGAGAATAGTTGGGTATGGTGGTACACACCTTTAATCCCAACACTTGGGAGGCAGAGATAGATTGACCTCTGTGACTTCAAGGTGTGGTAGCACACACCTTTAATCCCAAAGCTTGGGAGGCAGAGGCAGACAGATCTCTGTGAGTTCAAGGTGTGGTAGCACACACCTTTAATCCCAGCACTGGGGAGGTAGAGACAGCCAGATCTCTGTGAGCTCAAGGATAGCCTGGTCTACAGAGGGAGTTCCAAGACAAAGATACACAGAGAACCTGTCTCAAAAAGCCAAAAATTAAAAATAATAGAGTTTAAAATAAAGCCACGTAAAGATGGAAAACACACAGAGAATCTTGATACTGTAAGTTATTATTCTCTCTTTGAATTGTTTGAATGCTGAGGAAGGACCAACAGCTACTAAAAGATATTTGCTTATAAATGCTGCTGAATTAATGCAAGATAGGTATTTTGAAAATACCTTGACTTCAAAATTGAAGTCAAAAGGTATATTACTTTGGAGAGGAGATTTTGCTTTTGTTTCCACAGGAAATGAGAGGCTGTGGACTCATTCTAAGTTAAGAAAACTCAGATTTGATCAAGGAAGACCACCTGAGAAATCTCCGGTAGGAACAGATGGCCTGGATGTCTAAGTTCTACATCCAGAACAGATTCAAGACTGCTGCCTGAGATGATCAAGCCTCACAGGATACTCCAGTCAGGACTTGATCATAACTCTAAATTTTCTTTGGGTCCCCATAAGATTATCAGTGCCCCCAACCAGTTGGAAGTAGCCTGGAACACTATGCCCACATTCCCCCCCCAAAAAATGGACTATGGATATTTTTCTTTGTTTTAAAAAAAAAAGAGGGGGAAGTGGTGTGGGAGAATTGTCTGTATTCTGTCAATCATGATTTAAATAAACGCTGATTGGCCATTAGCCAGGATGTATAGGTAGGACAACCAGACAGGAAGTAGAGGAGGAGCAAGGAGAATAGGAGAATTCTGGGAAGCAGGAAGCTCTCTCAGCATTCCTACACAGACCACCGAAGAAGCAGGATGTGACCTGCCCCGCTGAGAAAGGTACTGAGCCATGTGGCTAACATAGATAAGAATAATGGGCTATATAAGATACAAGAGCTAATACGAAGCCTGAGCTAATGGGCCAATCAGTTTGTAACTTATGGAGACTCTCTGTGTGATTTTCTCTGGGACTAAATGGCTGGGGTGACCTGGGCAGGACAGAAACCCCAACAAGCCTGGCCCTCATGTTACAAAACAGTTTTTTGCTTACTATAATATAAAGCATATTACAGGTATTCCAAACAATCCTACAGGTCATGCAGTTATAAAAAGATCAAATCAAACTATAAAGGATATGTTAAACTAAAAGGGGATGGAAAATACCCACAGAAATAGATTGCATAATGCTTTATTAACCTTGAATTTTCTTAATGCTAATGAGAAAGGAACAATGGCAGCAGAGAGACATTAGATAATAGAAAAAACTTCTACATTAAATCAGTCAGTATATTTCAAAGATGTGGTGACCTCAGAATGGAAACCAGGAGATGTGCTATGTTGGGGAAAGGGTTTCGCTCTTGTTTCCACAAAAGAAGAAAAATTATGGATACCATCAAAATAAAGATTTGGTTTGAAAAAGAGAAACCTCTTGAGACAGAGAAATAACAGCTCATCCACAGAGGTGACAATCATACAGGTGTTAAGGAAACCTCATAAGGATTGGGGCAGGGTTCTGTTTTTATCTTTGCAGGAAAATATCCATCTTCAAAAAAAAAAAAATCGAAAGACTTTCCACATCTAGATACCTAAAGGAGAAACGATAAGTATCCAGAAAGTGTCATTAAGTAAAGAGAAATCTGACTTCTGATGACATGTCATCTGCAGGGTAAATTTCATTACCTGAACATGTATATACCTCTACTTAAAAATTAAAGCAGGCTTTGGAGTTGGACAATGGCTGTCCTTCTCTACATCCAAGCATGTTGTTAAAAGAAAAATTCAGAGTTTCTGTCTCATATCAGGAGCCATATGGTATGGGACAGAAAGAAGAATTTAGGAGTGATTTTATTTTTCCCCATAAATATTTTTGTTTCTATTGTACCTTTCACTGAATATATGTCCATGTGAATAATGTTTAAGTTTTCTACAATGAACAATACATTTTCCTGCAGTAATCTTTGAAGTTTCCAGGAAAAAGATGGGGCCCCAGAAGAACAATTCCACCTGGTTGATAAGACGGCATGAGGCTGATAGCGCTACTTTAAGATCAGTTTTGGGTACCAGTTGCTCATAATGATTCCAATTTGGTTAGCTGAAATGGTGCACGTTCTTACAATGTTCTGGCCAGAACTTCTCATAAGAACTTCAGAAAAATCCTATCAACTACTCAGACTATTTGCAACTATATCAGACAATAATCTTGAAAATTAACCATCATTTTAGTTTTACAGGATCCCATAGAAAGAACAGCAACCCCATGATAGCTGGAAGTAATTCTAAAAGACAACGTCCCCTCTCCAAACAAAGCTAGGGATATCAATTAGAGGCTGACTACAACTACTATAGGGTTGGGATGGAAATTATGTAGGCTCAGGATCTCTTTGGGGGGAAAAAAGGGAAATTAGCTAGATTAGTGAGCTTACTCACACTAATAATAATAGGGAATAATAGAGTGAATATTTGTGAGCTATTATTTATAGACAATTTACATTGGTATAGATTCTTATATATTGATACAAATTCAAATTATATTTGTTATGTGGAAAATGCTCCTATTTCTGTTTACAGTAGTTGTACACCTATACAAAGTTATTTTGTTATATTGTATGCATGCATGTTTCTACCATGTTTCTACCTCTGCTTAAGACATTTGGTATATTGATACAATTTTAGAATATATTTATCATATTGCACTATACATTTCTACCTCTGATCAAGATACTTATACATTGTTTACATTTTGAGGTCACTGCCCTCATTTGCTGCACAGTTGTTTAAAGATTGTTTAATATTCTAATATGTGATCTTACTCTTTAAGCTATATAGGTATTAAGAATTATAGGTCAATAGTATCCATGTTTGTTATAGTTAGACTAATCAGGCTCTTTAGATACATAGAGATTATATTCCACGTTGATAGGTAATCTTCAACTACTTCAAACAACTGTAGAATATAGCGTTTAAATAACTTAGGGTTCTATTGACGTGAGACACAATTGTTCCTGACAGCACTGATCTATTCCTGAGAGAATGCTGGCGTGAAGACACACCACTTGGAGCTTGTTTTCTTCTTGGCAAAACTGTCCTTTGGGCAAAGAACTGTCCATGCCTCAACCACTGACAAAATGCATGTGTCCAGATTGGACAAGCAGGATACAAAAAAAAAAAGACTGCCAAACCTTGCCATACAGGGTAAGATGATTTTGAAATTTTTCCTGCCTCTGAAAATGGTCAATTACTCTAGGCCTTAGCCAAAGTTGGCTGCTCCAACGTTGCAAATCAGACTCTGGGTGATTGCCCAGGTAGCCAAGTTGTCTTCTTATATTTATTGCACATTTTGGAAGTTGCTTGATTGCACTTTTTGTTTGCTCAAGTAATATTATTTTCCTTCCCAGGTATTCGATGGAGTTGAAGACTAGATAGTCATAGTTACTTTACTCTCATGACTTAGCTAATTCATTTCTAATACAAGACTTAGAGACCATAGGATAGGATAATTATTAATATATTTAGCATATTTTTCTTGCTTGATATTGTTTATGATGGTTGTAATTCTAATTTTTATAGTTAACAAATGATGCACGATTAATAAAAGCTCAGAGACTGAAATTGGGGTCCAAACTGAAGATCCAAAATGGAAAATAAGCTAGCCACTGGCTTTTACCTCGACGTCAGTCAAAAATGGTGAACCTGCCTTCAGGAATCTCAGAATGAGACTGTGTGTGAGAGCTTTTTCCTCCTATTTTATAATCCTCTCTAGTTCTGGGATTAAGGACGTGCATCATCTGGTTTCTACGGCTACTAGTGTGGCTACTGACATTAAAGGTGTGTGTTACCATTACCTGTTCTCTTTTTTCTCTCAGGCAAGCTTTATTTACTAAAATACAATTGAAATGCCACTACAGTCCATCACACACCACTTGCCACCGCAGTCTCCTTAACTCATCCACAGCCTGGAAATGTCATCTGGCAATCCCTGCACATCAGTCAAAGGCACATAAATGGAAGAAAGTATGTCTTCAACTTCAATCTATATCTTCCATCTATTTCACTGTACTTCATGGCAACCACTTACCTCAATAATGTCAGTGCAAAAGCCAAGCCAAGGTCCTTTTACCCAGTAAGAAGAAAAGATGTTCCACAGGGCTAGTAGTTTCGATAGACACCTACCCGTGCTGTTCTGTCATCGTACTCCTCGTCAGACATCAAAAAGTTACAGAGTCCCCTGGTGGGTATGCTGGTGTTCTCCGTGATCCAGGTGTGCAGGTACACTTCTCCGAGGACTCGCTTCATATGCTCCCTCGTCAGGTGCATCTCCACAGCCTCAATCTTCCCTTGGATCTCAAGGAGCTTTTCTTCTATGGGTTCTCGGCCTCCGGTGTCTCCCATGGCAGTGAGTGAGTCTTCGGGGGGCTCCTCTGTGTCACCCTCTTTGCTCCTCTCCAGCAGGCCAGCCTTGGTCCCCTGCTTGGAAGTGCCTTCTTCCTGCTGTTCATCCTCACCATCGCCCATCCCAGGTGAGTCAACTAGTAAGATTTTTGAGTCCTCGTGGGTGGGCTTCCATAAGGCCTCTGAAGGGGATTTCTGCATTGACTGATACAAAATCCTTAGGAGGAAAAGCTTAAACCGCCAAAAATAGGTGACCCCACTGCTTTCAATCTTTTTTTCCAAAGCTTCATGTAAAAACTGAGGAATATGTTTATCTTTTAAAATTTTCCAGCGGACTAGGTCGATTAAGTCCACCTGCTTAAAGAGATTCTGAACTGAAGATTCCAAGAGCTGAGCAGCTGCCTCTTCAAAGGTCTTGAGAGTAACAAACTGGACCTGGTAGTTCTTGTTCACGGGATGGAGGCCATTGATCATGCCCTCGGTGGTGATGATGGCCAGATAAGCACCACAGGGGCTCACTGCAATGCCATGAGTCCTCACTGAGCCAAATACATCTGAGAGTTTAATCAGCTGGTGTTCAAACTTCAATGCAACATCTGTGAAAATGGGGATCAACTGCCTCACCTTCCCATCACTAGAACAGGTATACACTGTTCCATTCTGCTTGTCTGCAGTCATGGAGACGATGGGCAGTGAGTGAAGGCCTGTGACATGGGAGTTGTGAACATTCAGACCTGCCTTCGAGATCAGAAGAAGACACCAGAACACATAGGAGCCTCTTGCTGCTACCACTAAGCTACAGCTACACTTCTGGTAAGGATGATAAAGTGGCACACATTTGATGCTATGCACAGGCAATTGGTCCATTTCTTTCCACAAGACAACAGGCTGCCTTAAAGTGAAGTAGCCTTTGACTGCTTTGAGATTGACGGGGAGAATTTTCACCGGTCCAAAAGCACTGCCTACAATAAGGCCACTCATTTTCCGATTATTGTGCTCATATTCCCACCAAAACAAAACACTAGGGGAGCTGATTCCTGACTCAATGGTGTTGCATGAAGAGATGGACTCCTTTCCCACGAATGGCAGCTGAAACTGCCACACAGCTATATTCCCGTTCTCAAAGAGGACAGCCAAGAGCACACTGCCCACATCCCGGCACTCATTATTGTGCTTGACTTGCTGAGTGGTACAGATTCCTGACCATTCCATTCTGACTGGGGTCTGCATGCTGTGTCTCCTCTGAAACTCAGCAAAATCCCCAAGATTTCCCCCTGGGCCCTCATTTTTAGAGAGTCTATAACTGGTTTCATAAAGACGTTCTCCATAGATCTCAGTCAGATCAACCAGCTGAACCCACTGGAGCCTGTTGAGGTTCACCTGCACAGTCAGGCGGTTGTCCATGGTCAGTGCTGCCAAGAGGCACCTGCCATTTGCATCACAACCCATGGGAGACCAGCTTGTGTATTTGAAGCCCCGCATTGGGGGCAACGCCTTCCCCTCGGGGTTGAACATCCTGTCCAACATGAAAGTCTGGCTGATGGTGGGGTCTTTAGAGGAAGCAAACTTCTCCTTGCACTCAGCAACTTCTGTTTTTGAACCAACCTGAAAATAAGACATACAGAAGCTATCAGGCAAATATTCACATGCAGTAACTGATTTCTATTAACATATAAAACAATTTTATATTGATTCTGGCAATTTTGGCATTATATGCATTTAAGAGATCAAACAGCCAGGTTTGGCAATGCACACTTGCTAATATAAACTCACTGGAAGCCGAGGCAGGAAGATCACAAGTTCAGTCAGCCAAAGTTGAGGTAGAACAACTCTATCTTAAAACAAAGCAAACAAAAATAATGATTTGATTATGATTAAACATAATAATAATTATGTTTTAAAGATTAAATGTGCATTTACTAATGAATTGGTTTGTTTTTTTAAAGATTCAATAAATGTGATTATTCATGGCTTGGTTTCCAGATTCTTCTTAGAATTGGCCTACGGAATAGACAGTTGATTTACAAGAGTGAAGAGAACACTTGGCTGAGACATCACAAAACAGCAGCAGTTTTAAAAGTCAGGGAAATATGTATGTATATTCATTTTTGCTACATTAGATAGTTGGATTTTGTAATAGCTTTGTGACACATGCTGAAGATCAAACCAAAGGCCTCACGCATGCAAGGTAAATGCTCTACCACTGAGCCCTCGTTTCTGCTGTGCTGGTGTTCTCCAGGTTAGCTGGCTGGGGCAGCTTCCCCATGATGCTTCCATCTCACTATAGGAATGTTGGCATTACAGATGCAAGCATCACACATCACACTGGGCCTTTTCAAGTATGTTCCGGAGTCTAAAGCCATCACACATCACACTGGGCTTTTTCAAGTATGTTCCGGGGTCTAAAGCCATCACACATCACACTGGGCTTTTTCAAGTATGTTCCGGGGTCTAAAGCCATCAGGCTTTGGCTTTCAGGCCACTAAACCTCCTCATTAACAACTCTAGGCCTTTTAATCTGCAGTTTCTTTAACATATCACATGCATTTTAATCATCAATTTCCCTGTCTACTCTTGCTACAAGTAAGATGGCGCTTATCAGACTTCTCTATTCCACCCATCACTTTTCCTGGCTCCCTTACCTAACTTGCTCCTGCTCATCTATCCTACCAGGTTTAGTCCTATGAGGGCTCAGATCATTCTAGCTTTGCTTCATCCCCCCCTCCCCCACATCTAGGTCTGTAACACATGTCAAGTGCTCCGCCAAATGATGAAAGCTCTGAAGAAAATTTTAAAGGGCTAGCAAATATAGAGGAAGTTGTAAATGACTAAAATTATAGCCAGGAAGGCTAAAGCAAAAAACCAACCAACCAAACAAACAAAAAACCCCCAAAAAACAAAACATAGGTTGAGCTAAAGATACTTTCACTATACTGAAAGGAAGAAGAACTCCATCTACTGTTTTCAGAAACACGAATAAAAGGCAAAGTGTACTGGTACACATCTGTAGTCATAACATTTGGGACACAGAACCAATAGTATCACCCCAGCAAGCTTCAGGCCAGTCAGGGATGTGGCCAGCCAAAGAAAACAAAGGAGAAAAGTAAAGTAAAAAACAAAACAAAGCAAAACAAAACAAAAAACAACAGCAACAACAAAAAAAACTTTCCATTTTGATTTTAGTGCCAAAACCCAGAACTCATGCCAAAAGTTAGGTTCAGCATTGTGAACTTGATAAGGCAGAGGTAGCAGATTTCTAGAGCTCACGAGGCAACTTCCTAGAAAAGATGTCTATGGAGAGATAAGTTTTGGAAATGCCCAATATTACTCACTAGCCCTCCTAGAAGTAATGGGAGCATATAAAATGCCTTGGCCAGGGAGCCACTGTAAAATACATTTAACCTAGGCAAACCTAGTTTAAGCTAGGCAAACTTCTTTTTAAAAGTAGACCTTCCTGGTTTTGAAACAGAACCGAAGCCAAAATATCCTAATTTTATGGCATTTAGAGACAGAGGACAACACTGATCTTGACCAGCAGGGTAATTTCTAACACATAATTAAATTCGAATTTCTTTAGTTGATTGCATCTCCCTTCCCAACTCTTTCCATCACAAAACCAGTTAGAAAATTTAAACAAGCACTCAGATGTCTAAGGACCTAACCACTTGAAAGCTGAGTTTCCAGACGCTGCCAGAGCCCATCACTCAATCATGCACTCCTGAATTTCAAGATGACCACTACCCATACAAAAGTTGACACAAGAAGCCCCATCTGAAACTTTAAGTAGCAAGGAGCTTCTTGAAGGCAGAGAATGTGTGATTTCCAAACACAGACAACAGTCATTTCGCGTAGCAAGCAGATAATAAGCAACTGATACACAATAAGACTAGCTCATAAAGAGCATTAGGATTTGGAACTGTATCAGTAATCTAATGGGAAAAAACTTAGACTTATTCTTTTTAAGATTTAATTTTTTATGTGTATGAGTGTTTGCCTGCATGTATGTATTTGTACTATATGTGCATGCCTGGTGCCCACAGGCCAGAAGAGGGTGTAAAATCCTCTAGAACTGAAATTGCAGACAGTTGTAACCTGTCCAATGTGGGCTGGGAACTGAACCCAGGTCCTTGGCAAAAGCAGCAAAAAGCTCTCAACTGTTGAGCCATCTTACCAGTCCTGTGACTTATTCTTAAGTCACATTTTCTTGCTTTTAATTATTTTTATTGTTCAATTTTCTAATTTCAACATCCAAGACAAAAACTTACAAATAGCTGATAATTAAAGTTTGAGCTGTGATCTAACAGAATTATAGAGCAACAGCTTCAAAAGCTGTTTAGTGTTTAGTTCTTTAGCTGTGCTACATAATAAAAAAGCATACCCTAGGTTTCAAATGATCTGTTATTTGAGTAGAAGCAATAGCTAGTTGGACAACACTGAATAGATTTAAATCTCTAGGGACCATCACTATGTAGGGCACAGGAGAACTGACAGACTTCTTTATATTAATACTGCAACGATGAAGACCTCTTCATGTAAACTCTATCAATTAGAGGGCTATATAAAGATTTTCTGCAATTTAAACAGTGTGGCAAATGTAGCAATATGTCAGTATCACCTTCAAACACACACTTACCAAACTAACGCAGGCTTTCCTTCATGCTATATATTCTTATCTTGGGTACTACCATGTAACCAATGCCAGACATTAAGTGATAATGTTCCATTATGGTGGGTTTTTTTTTTTTTTGTTGTTGTTGTTGTTTTTCTGAGACAGGGTTTCTCTGTAGCTTTGGAGCCTGTCCCGGAACTAGCTCTTGTAGACCAGGCTGGCCTTGAACTCACAAAGATCTTCCAGCCTCTGCTTCCTGAGTGCTGGGATTAAAGAAGTGTGCCACCACCACCTGGCCTATTATGTTGTATGCATGGATTAAATTTAAGCCTCCATAAAGCCTAAACAAGGCAAACTTTACTACTTCTGTTTTATAGATAGGTCCATCTTGTGCCAAAGTCCAGTGTCTATCTGTCTGTCTCTTTCTCTCTTGCTCTCTCTCTTGTTTTGTTTTTTTGAGACCAGTTTTTCTGTGTAACAGTTTTGGCAGTCCTGTAACTCTGTAACTCACTCTGTAGACTAGGCTGGCCTTGACCTTACAGAGATCAGCCTGCCTCGGCCTCCTGAGTGCTGAGATTAAAGTACCTTTAATCTGTGTTGGAGCCCACAAGACCATAAAGTAAATGCACAGCTGACAGATTCATAAAGGCAGATCCACAAGTGTCTAACTTATGGGGCACCTGTTTCTAGAGCTGTGGGAACACTTGTCTTTTGGAAAAGTGGCTGTCATATCTTGAGTGGAAATCTTGTGAAGCCATGATTCTTCCCTTTGAAAAGGAATTCATTCCCAAAACACCTCAGCAGTGTGACTTCTGCATGGCAAAGGGTGACCTTGCTCCATTTCCCCACACAGTGAGGCCTTGACATCCACTCTTTTGTTTTAACAGTCAAATTTACATAGAGTCAATCCCACATGGGACTGGCTAACAGAGCATATGGGAATTTCTATAGAAGACAGGCACTGAGCCGGAAGGCAGCATGCCTCACCTTTGCTAACAAATCTGGGCATCCCCAAAACTGGTTGTCATCAAAGAGATTAGATGAGGAGAATGGGTGAATCCAGGATTCAGGGATGTTTAGTAACTTAAGCTAACGGTTTGGAATGTCAGGTACTTCCCCTTGAATGCTGGCTCTTTCCTGGGTCAGGCCACCTGTTCCAGAGTACTGCTTTCAGATTCTATCTGCCCTTTTTGTGATTTTCATATGCCTATTATGATTGTCCTTGCCTATGGAATTTTCCAACTCTGTCTGTAAAAACTAGAAACCCCGTGGAGATCAGCCCTTACTCTTCTACTTTTCCCCCCTCCTTCTCCTCCTTCTTCCCCTTACTCTTCTCCACGCCCCCTTCACTTCACTTTTTCCCCTTGCGCAAAAAATAAAGAAGATGCAGAGGTAACGTACTTGAGTTAATCTTTTTACCCTCTGATCCTCACCTGCCATTGACATCCAGTTCTGAGCCCAGTGTGGAGGACTGAGGCTGGTACTCAAGACCCCAATAGCACTGCCTGGCTAAAGCCCAGTCTCTTAACCTCCTCTTTTATCCTCAGCCCAGCAATTATTTCCTTACTTCTAGCTCAGGCAGCCTCACACTCCTGAACTATAACCCTCATAAAATTGACACAGCACTCAAGAAACTTCTTCGACTAACCTTCCTAGTTCCTAAATTGGTATTTTCTCTGTAGAAGAAATACTCAACTTCAGGTGATCCATCAATACTAAAGCAACAGCTACACACACGGCTTAAAGATCTGTCTATGTGCTTGAGCTAGACGCCTTACCTGGGTGGGCTTTCTGAGTTTTTTTTGGGGGGGGTTCTTGAGACAGGGTTTCTCTGTGAAACAGTCCTGGCTACCCTGGAACTTGCTCTGTAGACCAGGCTGGCCTTGAACTCACAGAGATCCGCCTGCCTTTGCCTCCCCAGTGCTGGGATTAAGAAGATTTTACACATGGCTCAGTCAGTCAAGTTGATTACCTAATTCAATCTGTAAGACCCTAATCCCAGGTAGGCTTATCAAGACCAAAATGCTATTTAAAAAAAATGAAAAAGAAATATTATTCAACATTGTGTTTGAAATTTGAATTAAGTATGCTGAAAAGCACTCATGAGGGCTACTCAAACTGTACCCGTGACTAATAGCCCAGATTTGGAATGGCTGTCTAGAAGAGTGTGGAAAAACTTTGCTTTCAAATAAACATACTGCTACGTGGGTAAACAGCTTTATAGGACTCCTTGCTTTTTGACTAGATTGTCTGTTCATAACCTGCCAAAGGATGTAAGTTACTTGAGGACTGTTCTCTACCCTGGTTTATCCCAGAACTGCAGTAGACACTCACTCACTCTGACAGATTACATACTACATATACATACAGAGCTATACAGGAAATGAAAGTAAGCTTTTATACTACTAGGCTACAAAAAGGAACGACATCACTCACTACTTTAAAATACACCATGTCTGAAAAACGGTGACATCAACACAAACTTCAGAAACTCTAAAGTTCAGGGACAAACTTGGGTTATATGATGTTGAAGGCACTAAATTTACAGAGACCTTGAACTTGGAAGTCTGAGCACTGGATGTTCCCTGAGGTTTTATTTTTCGTTCCACTTCCAAAGATTGAGATACAAACCCCTATTTACCCGTCCACCCAGGGAGACACAAGGACCATTCACAATTAAATCGCCAAACAGGTAAGACAACGAAATAGACCAGTTTTTCTTCTCGAAGCAAAAGTGGCGCGAGAGAAGCGCGCACGCAACACAGTATAAATAACAAAGCCAGCCTAGGGCCTCGGGAGTTGGCCCCAGACAATAGGAGCAACGGTAGAGGCAGGTCCCGAGCTGGGGAAGCGGGGGTGGAGTCTCAGACAGCACCCGGGCAATCGCGAACTGCGCTAGCCGCAAAAGGAGGCACGGATGACAGAACCGGGGACCCCGGGGGAGACCACCGTGTATTGATGGGGGCGGGGGTTGTCTGGCAACAGCTCAGCAGCTTGCAAGGCTTTTCAGAAGCTGGGGCGATGCTGGTCCCTTGATTGCAAAGAGTGGGATGCGCAGGGAATGCCGGGGCCAGGTGCAGGCCAGGCACCCCGCGGGATGGGTGACGCGTCCGCGGGAGCCCCGCGGGCGCCGGGGCCGAGCTCGAGCCGTGGCGGGTTAGCTTACTTTGAGGAGGCAGCTGTTGAGAGGTGCGGGCACCGAGGTGCGGTGGATCACCAGGTCCTGCCCCGGGTTGTGCACGTCGCAGATGAGCTCCAGCACGGCGATGCTGCGGGCCGTGGACACCGACACGCGGTGGTCCTCCGACCAGGCCAGGGGCTCCAAGCCGCTCACCGCGTACTGCAGCTTCACGGCCGGCTCCCGCCGGGTCACCATGAGGCGGAACGCGGCGCTGGGCCCGGGGGCCGCTTCGGTCGTCGGCTCCTTCCCGCCCCCTTCGCCCTCCTCCTCGGGGGACGGCGAGGGCTCTTCAGCCGTGGGCCCCACAAGGGCCTGGTCCGCCTCGCTCATCTTGCTCGGGGCGCAGAGGTCGGGTTCCCGGGCGCACAGAGCCCTCGCCACCGGCCCCCCCCCAGCCGCCCCCTGCACCACGGCGCCGCCCCCAGCACCCTCCGCGGCCGTTTACTCCCCTCAGGCCCCAAGCGCCACCGAGCCAGAAAGGACCCCGCCGTTGCTAGGCAACGCCACCCTGCTAGGTGGCCGCGGAGCTGCCTGTCTGGAAAGTGCGCTTTGGGAGGGTTGACCCGCGCCGCGCCTGTGGCTGAGAGGAAAAGGTGGGAAGTCCATTTGCTGGGCACTAGGTGCCAAGCTCGACTAAGAACCCGAGAAAGAGTGAGTCTCGTGTGGGTGACTGAGATGCTAAGAAGACCAGCGTGGCGGCTGAGGGAGACCCCGCCAGGTGGGCGGCACGCGGCCTCTTCCGGTTTCTGAGGCGTTCGGGGCCTCTTGGCTCCGGCCGGTGTGCGCGCTGCCGCGGCTCCCAGACCCGGAAGGGGCGTCGGCGTCGGCGGCCGGGCAATAGCTGAGAAGTACCTCACCATCCACGTGCTGCTCGGGCTTCTGTCTCGGTCCGCAACTCTGCGCCCGGGCCATGGCTACCGCCTGCAGCCCGCTCCCAGACCGGCCTCTCAGGACGTACTTCGGACGCCCCCAGGGCCAGAAGAGGCGGGTAAGTTCAGCCGCAGCCGGGAGCTGCGGCGCTGGTCAGATCCGGTTGAGTTCCATTTTTATTTATTTATTTATTTGTTTGTTTGTTTGTCTATTTTATTTTTCTGGGGGGGGGTTCGAGACAGGGTTTCTCTGTGGCTTTGGAGCCTGTCCTGGAACTAGCTCTTGTAGACCAGGTTGACCTTGAACTCACAGAGATCCGCCTGCCTCTGCCTCCCGAGTGTTGGGATTAAAGGCGTGCGCCACCACGGCCCGGCTCAGGTTGAGTTCTTAAAAGGGACCGGCGGAACCCCTCCTTGGGGGCGAGAGCCGGGAGGTTCCTGAAACTAGCTCGAGAACTCATTAGATGGGCTTAGGATCGGAGGCTGTAGGAACTGGTTAAGTTCCTGAGACTGACTGGTGGTCTAGTCTTTTAGGGTAAGGATTGGAGGCTGAGATGTATCCAAACTGGAAAACAGTGCTTAAGACATGACCACAGTGCAGATCTTAACTCCCGAGCCGTTCCTTCCGCTGTAAGCAAGGTTAGGAATGGGGACTGGTCTCATTTCTTTGAAAAGCTTTTAAAGCGGAGGGAAAGAATATACGTTCATTATAATCTGTTGCCTAGAAAGGAGAACGGTGTCTTAAAACGAATCCTGCAGGAGCAGAAAACTGGTTTTAGGGTTGCTGGTTTGTCGTCTAGAAAGTCTGTTGGAAAATCACACATGATCAAAGATCAGGAACAATGTGATTGGAAGTTTCACTCTCCGCTCTCCCCAAGAAATCTTAAAGATACTATGTAATTCCATGGAAATTGAAGGGCAAATTGTAGGTCAGTTCAGATCCACAAGTGTTTTGAAGATAAACTTCTTTGCTTATCTAACACTCACTGCGGAGTTTCACTTTTGTTAGGAGGAGGGAGGGACCTTCCTAAGCCTGGATGCTTAGGAGTAGGGAGTCTTCAGCAAGACATTGGTGTAGCTGAGTCTGGGTTTGAGGAGAAATAAGCAGACAAGCCGAGAGGGTATTGGAGGAGGGGGGGCAGGATCGACAGTAGGATGACCTGGGCTGTCAGACACCAGCCTGTGCCCTTGGGGGAGTTCCATAGTTTCTCCTTCCATAAATAGGAACACTAACTTGTTTCTTAGAAGGCTGTTATGAAGCTCCAGAGGGGTAATAGCTGCAATAACTCTATATGTGGGCTGCCCTTAGAGGCAGTTGCTGCGTGCCAGTAATGAAAATAAAGGCAATATTGTTGCCATTTGGAGAAGTAGATGGCTGTATTAGGTCAGCAACATTGGATCAGGGTGGTTCTGTGTCATATGAAGGGCCCAGTAGGAGGATGTACCTTGCTCACCTGGTACATGTAAGGCTTTTGAGTTCTATCTTCAACTATACAAAAAGAAAAGAAAGAAAATTCCAAAATTTTATTGAGTGAACAGACTAAGCAGATTATCGGGTTTTCAATGACTTCAACTGGTGTTTCAAAGTGATTGGTCAAGAGGTAACACAGTACTCTTAATCTCAGTACTCAGGAGGCCAAGGCCTTTGGATCTCTGAGTTCGAGACCATTCTAGTCTACATATGAGTTCCAGGCCAGACCAGCTAGGACTACATAGTGAGAGACCCTCTCTCAAAACAAAAAAAAAGAAGAAAGGAAAAGAAAAGAAAAATACCCCCCCCCAAAAAAAGAAGAAGAAGAAAAGGCAGTACAGGCTGGTGCGTCTGCTCGGTGGTGAAGGTGCTGTGCCCACCTGAGGGCCCTAGTCCACTCTCCAGGACCTGGTAGAGGTCGGAGGATAGAAACAACTTCTCATAGTTGTCTTGTGGCCTTCCTGTGCTGGCCATGACGTCTATGCTTACACACACCAATACAAGAGAATGCTGTAGGGATCCATAGAGGCCTGACTGCGTCTGTGCTTCGTTCTGTCTATGTATCCAAATGGGAGTGAGGGTGTGCTGAGCAGATTTGCTCATGGTGGGAACTCAGGGTGGGTAACAAAAAGTACTCTGGATTTGGAAGGTCCTTCAGACAACTTAAATTGGGTTGCTCCATCTTCATACTGAACAAAATACCTTTTTTTTTCCCTTAAGGATATTTTCTGCTTATTAAAGTAATACAGTTTAATTTAAGAAAAATTAGAAGATACAGCCCTACCTAGCGTTGCCATTTTGGTGTATTAGCCTTCAAAAAAAACCATAGCTATAAAATTTTCTGACCAAATAGGATATAGTTAATCAGGCATTTCAGATTTATCTTCATGGAAGAGCATGGTAAATTCTGGGAATTTAGGAAAGACTGGCCAAAGGTAAAGGTGAATCTGAAGCTGAGGAGATGGGAAGAGGGTGTACTCTGGAGGCTTCCTAGATCTCTTTCTGCAGATTTTTCAGTGTTAGCCTCACAGCAGTGGAGAGCCTGCTCCAATTCACTCCAAGCACTTATTTCGTTTGTTTATGACAGGGTCTTAACTCTGTAGCCTGGTGGCCTGGAACTCACTTTGTAGCCCTCCTGCCTTAGTCTCGTGAGTGCTGGGCTTACATGTGTAAGCCACCATGCTGACTTCTGATACTTGCTTGTAGAGAGACTTTCCTTCTGTAAAGGGTGAGTAGGATGCTGTGGTGCTGACATCTGTGTACCCCTGGTATGTTTAGTTCAAAGAAGGGGAAAGGAAAGGTGTGTAAAGGAGGCCATAAGCTTGCTCTGTTTGGCTGCAGCAGCATTCTTCAGACTGGTACATGGATGCTCCAGGAGGCAGGTCTTGTCTTGATTGGTGGAAAAGCTTCCTGAACCTGAGATTGGCCTGTAACAGAGTAAGTTGTATCCTGAGGTGGAGAAGGGTTATGGCCAGAGGCTGCTAGGCCAGCTTAGGAAACCTGTGGTAGGGTGACCTTCAGGCCTTTGAAACTGTCAGGTGAGGCGTGCAAATCCCATGCTCTCTGACAGATGGCTTCATTTTTCTTTAATTCATAAACCTGAAAATTCATAAACTTGGGAACTTTGCAAAAACACATTTTATGATGAAGTAGGCTAGTGTTCACTTTATTACTGTTCAACACTTGAAATTGTATTTATTGAATTCCTTGAGGAATTCTTAAGTTGCCAGGAAAAGAGACTTGTCTTTTTTCATTGGTAGGTTGGTTTGAAACTGACAGTCTTGGTGAAACAAGACAGTGTGTAAGCACAAATCACTGTTTCAAGTGAAGAGGAAAATAATATATTCTAAAACTCAGAATTATATATACTTGTGCAGACTGGAAGAAAGGGCCAAAGAAAATAGAAGAATCTGATGTTTCCTGTAGGGCAGTGGTTCTCAGCCTTCCTAATACCGTGGCCTTTTAATGAAGGTTCTTATGTTATGGTGACCCCTCCAACCATAAAATTATTTTCATTGCTACTTCATAACTGTAATTTTGCTTCTGTTATGAATCATAATACAAATATCCAGTATGCAGGATATCTGATATATGACCCCTGTGAAAGGGTTGGTCAATCCTGGGATTGAGAACCACTGATCTAAGGAAAGTTTGGGCACCGTGCATTAATTACATCCGTGTTGTGAGAATAAGCAACAGGCAAGAAGTGCCTAATGATGTATGTCTATGATCAGCAGTCAGGCAGGGACTCCGAAGGCGAGGAGGGTTGGGAACAATATGATGGAAGTGATGGATGGAGCGGCACTCTCATTTGGAGTGGGGACGACAAGTAGGAACTGACTCCAGACCATCTGAATCGGAGCAGCTTGAGGGGAAAGGATGACAGATCCAAGCCCTAGGGAAGAACAGTAATGACAGTTTCCGCTTCCTGGGCACGAGCAAGGATTCAACATCCCATTCACCTCTCCAGTCTCTTCTTAACATCCTTTATTGGTAGAAAAAAGCATATTTTGTTTCCCTGTGTGCCTCTGTTCTCACACAAAAAACAGACTCCTAGGGGTGTGGTTTGACTTAGTAAGCCTGCCTATTTCACAAGGTAGGTTCTTGTTTCCCTTAGAACAGACTGAATTGGTTAATGTCAGCTGGCAGGACACTTCTCTCTTCTGATCCCCGCTCTCATCTTGGATGACTTAACGGTTTAGGTGGATGAAGGTCTTGCAGATGAATGGACTGAGATTGTGTGTCTCTCCCCTCCTCCACCCCCCCCCCCCATTTCAGATGAAGCCAAAGAATCTGGTTGTAAACCCTAAACTGATGGTTGGCATATGGGGCATAATGATCTCTGCAGGAAGAGATACATTCTGTGGGCAGTCAGGCTTCACTCAGAAGATTGTCTTCATGGACTAATGCACCTCTTCTCGATCTTTCCTTTTGGGAACAACGCAGCAAGCAGAGGCTACCAAAAGAAAGCACCAAGTGTCCAGTGATGCTCCACCAACAAAACGGAGGAACGAAGAAATATCCTTTCTTTCAGCCAAGAAAACCACTGATAAAGAAACTCCAAGAACATTTAAGGGGAGTGTACACAAATTGTTTCCTCCAAAGAAGTACTTGGACAATACAGGCAATGGAAGGCAAGAGAAGCCATGCATCAAGACTTCATCGCTGTTTAAAAACAATCCTGAGATCCCAGCACTCCACAGGTGTGTTTTGCAGTGCATGTGTGCCTTGGGTGTGAGTAGTCTCGGATGCCGCCTTTCCTTTAGCACCTTGGCACTGATACACACTTTGTCCTTCCTCTGCAGAGCTGTAGTAAAGCAGGCTCGAGAGCAAGTGTTCTCTCCAGAAGCTTTCCAGGAGCTGAACCTCCACCCACACCTAGTAAGTATCCCACCCTGCTCTGCAGGTTGCTGTGATCTGTGTTCTTAGTCAGTCTGTTTCTGCTCTTGACTACCCGAGTGAACTCAGGTAGTCAGGTCATTCCCTGACAGCGGCACAGGTTGCTGTCTTCACTCTCCTCTCCCCAGTTATTTTTAAGAAGTGCTGACTTTCCTTACCCAATTTAGTTTCTGTGCTGGGCTTCATTTATTGGGCTTAAAGTAGCTTTCTAATTACTGGTAGATGTGGTAAAACTGGTAGCAGATGTCTCTGTGGCCTTGGGAAGGGCGCTGAGCTGGCTTCTTACTGTCAAGGGACATGCACATTTTTTGGAGAATGAAGGCAGAAAAGGCTGCTTAAGTTGCATTTTCTACTAGCAAATGGATCTTTCTTTCCCTCTTTGTTTAATACCATGAGTGAGTTTTCTAGTTACTGTGAAAAAGGAGAGAAAAACACATTTCTTTTGAAGCCTGGATTCCCTTGTTAGCTGGGTACAATTGACCTCTTCTTTCTGGTAGGCTGTGTAGGATTGCATCTCAGCCTGAGTGTTAATGGGTACATGGGGCTGGGTGATGAGTTATGAGGGTTGTCTTATGCATTGTCAATTTGTAATAGCATCCTAATTCTACAAACTAGGAATCCAGCTAGATGAACCTGAAATCCTCCAAACCCTGTAGGGTAGAGGGCAGCACTACTCCAAAGGTGAAAATACTGGGTTACTGGAATTTAATTTGATCATAACCGTCAAGTGCATTTTGTCACTCAGCATTTTGTCTTTATGTCATTGAATATATTTGCGTTAAATTGATAAATTCTTATTTTCCTATTCTCTTTTAGATTTCTACAATAAATACAGTCTTAAAAATGTCAAGTATGACCAGGTAAGAGGATGAGGCGACCCTTGATTTTTTTAATTTTTTTTTATTTTCTAGGGTTTTGTGAGTATAACCAGATAAACTCCAAATTGTCCATGGAGTGCAGAGCACATTTGTGTCTTGGTGCTGGGAATAGCACAACTGCTAAAGGCCTTACATAGCACTTAGCCTATGGGTCTCCCCTCCTGCTTGCAGGCACACCAGGTTTCTTTCTATTTCTGCACTCAGCTCCCTACCACAAAACAGCAGGTTTAAGATAGCTGCCATCAGGGCATCTCTGAAAGTTACTTGGGCCAAAAATACAGTATTGATCATGTTATTTCTTAGCAATAAAAATAAGGCCAGCCAAAAACTGGGAGTAAATATTTGCTTGGATATAGTGGGGTACTGAAAAGATACTCTAAATGCTTGCTGATTGGAGACACTTATTAAAGAGAAATTCAGAATTAAAGTTTAAACAGTGAGCTGTATAGTCATAATTCACTTTGCATAAGTAAAAAGCAAGAACACAAAGGGCTAAAGAACCATCAACTTTTTCCATTTTGTTTTGCTTTTATTTTTGAGACAGTTTCATAGCCCTGCTCAGCTGGCCTCAAACTTATTTTGCCTCAGATTCCCTAATGCTAGAATTAAAGGCATATGCATCCTGCCTGGTTTGGTTTGCCTGTTGGCTCAGCCAAATTTTAATGATTTCCCTGTCCATTTTGGGATTGGGATTTAATATACGTGTTGACAGTGTTCTCAATATGTGTGACAGTTTTTCGGAAGAAGCTGTGGCTTGGGCTTCTTCCCCACTTTCAGACAAGTTCCAGGAGTTTAAAAGGCTCATTCTGATCACCAGAATGTTCTTAGCAGACTCTCTCTCAATGAAGTAACTTTGGGCAGTAAGTAGGTAGAGCCAAACACAGGGTGTTATATGTCAAGTAACCCATGTATCTGCCTGCATTCATGACTAAGCCATGTGGTAAAGAAGAGGTGTGTTCTCTCTTTTCGGTGCCCCAGTGTCCAGAAGCAGAGTATCCCAGTGCTGCTGGAAGGCAGAGATGCCCTTGTGCGGTCCCAGACCGGCTCAGGTCAGTTGCTGTTTACCCTGTCCCTTATCCCAAGACACCTAGCCCACGATCATGTGCTAGGAAGGTGTCTGTGGTGGTAGAGTCTGTTTTGTCTTGTCTGGGGAGGGTGGCCATGCTTACTTTTGATAGGAGGCCCAAAGCTGTTATAGCTGAAGGAAGGTGGTGATGCTGCTGTGGTCAGAAGTGATGAGGGAATTTTCGTAGTTGAGTTCTGCTGCTTCTTCTGTGACTGCTGGCATAGCGGCCAGCATTCTTCACTCTGGATGAAGTGACTGTTTATGGCTTAAAAGCAGTTCTGGCCTGAGCACAGTCGATGTCAGGGATGGACACACCACTTTCTGCCTGGTCTGGTCTTCTGACCCACTTTTGCCTTCTTGACAGCTCAGCCATGTTGAGGAGAAGCCCACAGCTTCTTTTAATCTTTCTCTATCTTCAGAGGCTGGCTTGGGTTCACATTTGGCACACCGTCACCACAGAAGCCATTTAGCTGAGGGAGAACCTCAGAGCAGCCATTTCTTAGCTTCCACAGATGACTTTCAGGCTGAGCTTCTGTCTGATTTGAGAAACATCATTACCTCTTCCCTTGTTGATGACCTAATGAGCTGAAATGTTAAGGTTTTTTTGAAGTTCTAAATTACAAAGCAAAGTTAGGAGTCATGGCAGACAGATAAAAGTGCCTCTTAGATGCAGAGCATGCAGTTTACCTTCTCCCAGATTTGGCATTTTTACAGAGCAGAGCTTGTTTGCATCCCCACTGATGCCACTCTCTTTTAAAAGGTAAAACTCTTGCCTATTGCATCCCTGTGGTCCAGTCTCTTCAAGCACTGACATCAAAAATACAGGTGAGTAGAACATGTGTTTCTTCTCTGTGGTCTGTTGTGCCCATGCTGCTGCCCAGCTGAACCCTAGTGATTTAATACTAGAGTTGAGGTTCTGTCTGCACTTAGCATTGTTTTCTCTCTTCCTATCCAACTAAGTGTAAGCATGCCAAGAGTGGAGGAGAATGAACACATCACAGTCACTGCTGTCTATGTGTAGGGCATGTGGGTAGAATGCTTCCAGTGTGCCAGATGTGCCAAATGCTGTCCACATGTTGCTTTCTTGACTCCACGTCCCCTCTCCATCAAGTTGTGGGGGTTACCGGGATATAGTGGTGTAGGCAAGTAAAATAACCAAGGCCACATAGAAGTACCAGTGGGCATTGATTCCCACATCATTTCTGTGTGCTTACAAAGAGGCAGCTCTGTCATCTGAGCTGTGATTTATGGTAAATCTTTGTTGCTAGTTCCCTGCCCTGTTAGGGGTCCTTCCCTTTGTCTTACACAGTACCCTGCATTGGACTTCCTACAGAATTACTGTTAGGGAAATACTCCAACATACTTTGATTGGCCTCCGTCCATATATTCTTATATCCTATGTTGTATATCATGTGGAGTTAAATTATAACCTTACAGGTTCCAGTGTGTTTACTTCTGCATGAAGAGAGCTGGGCTTTCTATTTAACATGGTGATTTATCAGTACTGACTGGAAATGAGTGCCCATTAGTGGATTTAGCAGTCAGGCTGCTACACAGCCAACATTATCTAGATTTTGTTCTTAGTTGTGAAACATGGTTAATGCCTGGACCAGACTAGCTAAAAGTTGGATTGAAAAGTCCAGTTGGCTACTGTAACCTGTGGGCACAGACTTCATCTTACAGCCCAAACTTTCTCACAGGTGGCAGTGCCGTTACTTTCACTTCTTTCACTTGCGAGACAATGATGAAATCCGAAATAGGGTGTTGGGTGGGTGCACACTGACAGAGGTCTTGCTTCAGACACATAGAAGTGGACATGCCTCAGACCTAATTGATCCGAATGCAGTAGGTTGCTGTTACATTGTAGAGTGAATTCTTGGGTAACTTATTGAATCAGTAAATAAGAGAAGATAAGTGAGTAGCTGTAATAGCCAGCACTTAGCAAACTGTTACTGGCATGGATCATCAGAGGCTGAAGTGGGTAGTTGCCAGTAAGATGAGAAATGGTATCTCTCTGTGACCTTCAAAGGTCTATACAGGGACTTCTGAATGGATGGGTAAGAGTGGCTGCTCTCTAGACAGTCTTAAGAAGGACATGGTACTATGTAGTTTGCTTTTGTTGTTGCTGTTGTTGTTTACCTAAAATGAATTTAATCTAAAGGAAACAAAACCAATTAAGGATGCTTGGTGAAAATTCCTGGCTGGCAGTCTTTGAGAGTGTTTAGGGCATAAAAGAAAACAACTGAAGAACTTTCACAGAGCATGACAGGAAGCACGGCAGTGACACATGGGGTCCAGGGTGAACACAGTTAGTTATAGAACTTGTCCATTTTTGATTTTTTTGTAAAAGCTTGAGCTTTCAAAATGAATAGGTTAAAATGTGTTTAAAAGTGGAGTTTCTTTATAACTTTGTAAACTTGAACAAGTGTTCCTGCTGTGTTAGCTGAAGAAATGCAGGCTCCAGAGCTGCATGCTATGACTGCGATTTCACAAATGATAGTTTGTCTGTGGTTCATAGCAAACTAGAATGACACTAGCTAATTGTGGGCCTTTTCTTTTTTGTCATTTGAGAAAGAGTCTAATATAGCTAGACTTGAGCTTTTAATCTTCCTGCCTCTGCCTTCCAAGTACTGAAGTTGTGAACATGTGTCACCATGTCTTTCTCAGCAATTTTTTAATTAAATATTTTATCTAATATATTACACATACATATAATATGTTTGGAGCTGGCTCCTCCTCTGTGCCCCCTACTTTTCCCTCCCAACCCCTGTCCCCCCAAATCTAATGCCCATTTAGCACTGCCTCTGTGTGTGTGCATGCATGCGTGCTGATTTGTTTTTGTCAACTTGACAAATCTAGACCTATCTGGGAAGAAGGAACCTCAGTGGAGGAATTGCCTCCATCAGATTAGCCTGGAGGCAAGTCTGTAGGGGCATTGTCTTGATTAGTAATGACATGGTGGACCCAGGCCACTGTGTGTTGCCATCCCTAGGCAGGTGGTCCTGGGTGGTATAAGAAAGCAGGCTGAACAAACCAGGAGGAACAGTCCAGTAAACCACAGTTCTCTATGGCCTGGAGGCATCAACTCCTGCCTCCAGTTTCCTCCCTTGACTTCACTTCATGATGGAATGTAAACTAAGCCTACTTGGTTTTGGTTGATGTTTTATCACAGCAGTAGAAAGAAAACTAAGGCAGAATATATGGGTGTGGGTCAGCAAATTGTTTTTCTCTGAGGTAGATAAGGGAAGAATTCTATTTTCTAAGGGTAAATGATTTTCTTCCATTAAGAACTTTATGGAGAGCTGATTCATGTACGGTGAGCGCATAGCCTTGACACTAACATACAATCAGAGGAGAATGAATGTAACTTGCTGATGTTTGTGGGCCAGATCTCACCCTTAAGATTCTAGGCTAATTTTCCCCTAGAGGTTTTTGTTTGTTTGTTTGCTTGTTTTTTTCTTTATATCAAGTTGCAGCATTTGACAGTATTTGAGCTGGAGTGAATCTTACAGTTTGAGCCCAGCACTCATAGATGTTGACTGCGAGCAAGAGATGAGATGACATACATATCTGGCAGGTGGAGTTTCTGCTCAGACCCTGGCCTGAGTGGTGGTTTTATTTTTATTTCAAATGCTGGGACTGAGCCCAGGGACTGCACATGTTCAATTTACTCTCTGTCTTGATATTTCCTCCTGCCCCAGTATAACTGGGCAGATCCTTTTGTGCCTTTGTTCCCAGGTTATGACAAGACAGAGTGAACTGCTTATGTAGTGTTGAGACCTAGTATTTGAAGTTGGTCACTAAATATTAGCTGTTAACATCAATATTGTAATATGGCCATTTCAAATGACGATTAGATCTGCTTTTATATTCAGAGGTATTAAAAACAGGCGTGTGGTTGTATATTTGCTCAGGATCACTAAGACCAAAGATTGAAATGTTTTGTAAAAAATGGTTTTCCAAGGTGGGCATGGTGGTTTTCAAGACAGGGCTTATCCATATAGCCTGTCCTGGCACTTGCTCTGTAGACCGGGCTGGCATTGAACTCACAGAGATCCACTTGCCTTGCCTCCCAAGTGCTGGGATTAAAGGTGTGTGCCACCACCACCCGGCTGGGTTGTTTGTTTTTTGTTTTTGAGGCAGAGTTTCTTTGTGAAACAGTCCTGGCTGACCTGGAACTCACTCTGTAGACCAGGCCAGGTGATGGTAGCACACACCTTTAATCCCAGCACTCGGGAGGCAGAGGCAGGCAGATCTCTGCGTTTGAGGCCAGAGTACAGAGCCAGTTCCAGGACAGCCAAGACTGTTACACAGAGAACCGCTGTCTAAAACAAACAAATAAATAAGCAAATAACAAACAAAATGGTTTTCCAAACTGAACGTGGTGACGCATGCCTGTACTTCTGGAGGAAGGTGTTTAAAAAAACAACTTGACCTATACAATCAAGACCCTATCTCAAAGAAAAAAAAAAAAAAGAAAGAAAGAAAGGAAGGAAGAAAGAAAGAAAGAAAAACAAAGAAGTTTTTATAAGTTCCAGTTTGAAGATTTATATATTTCATTGTATGTGTATGGGTGTTTTTGTCTGCATGTATGTTTGTTCAAAATGCCTGGTCCTGTGGAGTTCAGAAGAGAGTATCAGATTCTTAGAACTAGAATCACAGTGACCCACCTCATGTGGACAAGTGTATGTGTGCAGGTGTGTGTATGTCTGCATGTCTGCAAGAGCAGCAAGCCTCATAACTGCTGAGCCATCTATCCCCTGTAAGCCTCAATTTAATTCAGTTTTTCTAGTTCTGTTCAGTGTAACCCCTTGTAATTCATCATAAAATGATGTGACCTGGAAACCGTTAGCAGCTAGTCCTGGACCCTGGCCTGTTCCCAGCCAAGGAGCTGGCGTGGAGTAGGCATCTTCAGTATCTGCTCTCTCCCAGTTATTTTGGCTTTGTCTCTGATTTTTTAACATCACATCCATCTTGCTTCATGTACTCACGCCCTGTGAGGAATTGATGTTTCTTTCTTCTTGTCTGTGTAGTAACACCTTTTGAAATGTCAGAATCTCCTATCGTCACATGGTGGCACATTAATCCTGTTGTACTAGCATGTTTACTGTTCCTTGCTGGGGCTCCAGTGCAGTCTCACAAAGTTGGTGTTGAGTATAGACTACTCGGGTTTGAATTCTAAATCCTCCTCTCCTGAGTAAATGTTTCCAATGCAGAACATGAAAGCCAAACTCTAATTGAATTTGCTGCTGAGCCCATCTTTCACTCTCACAAGTTGCTCGCTATACTCTCTGAGCCCTTGAAGAGAGAGGCACCATTGACACAGTACCTTCTTTACATTGCTTTGGATTTTTATTATTGTTGTTTAGATACAGTATGTCTGAAAAATTAAGATATTCAAAGAATTCCAAGTATCTATTGGGTGGAAACAAGGCCTCACCCCCAGAGTCTCAGGATACCTCCTGAAGCAGGCAGGGTGTCTCTTTCGAAGAACAGCCTGTCACATCTGTCAAACAGGAGTGCACACTTCCTCTTCGCCTTTTTATGTGGAGTCATTTGTTTCTGTGTTGTACTAAGCACACAGATGTTTATATATGATGTCATTTACCTTTTTGATACAGGGTATGGTCCAAGCCACCCTTACTCAGTCCTCCTGGGATTGCAATTCTGTGCTTGTCATGCCTTGGGTGTTTCTTACTGTGCCACATTGACCTGCCCTGGTTGTTTGCTTGTATTGCTGCTTTGTGGCAGGGTCTCTTGTAGCTCTGATCCCTGCTCCTCCTTCTGCCTCCTATTATGTGTCATAAATACTTGGTCATGCCTATATCGGCGAGTGGCATTTATACATTATGTTCAGAAGACAACAGTTAAAATTCTGAACGTCTGTGAAATGTTCTTCAGCTTCTTTGCATACATGTGTACATGTAGGATTCCCAGAAATGGGATTTGTAGTTTTGTTTTAATAGGTAATGCCAAAGTTGATCTGTTAGGGGCTTTTACCAGTGTGTGCCCCCCAGCAGTATGATGTTTGGTTGGCCATGCCCAGTCGGCGGTCAGCTGCTTTACAAGTCTTTCTGTATTTGATTTTACTCCAGCCCCAGTTGCTCTTATGACTTCTTTGTGTCAGTGCTACTATGACTGCACGGCTTCCGGTTACTGCCCGGAGGTGGGGGGGGGGATATATGTGCACAGCTTCCAGTTACTGCATGGGGGTCAGGTGGGGTGGTGGTGGTGATGCACAGCGTCCAGTTACAGCATGGGGGATGTGCTCCCACAGTTTCATAGTGGCTTCTGCACTTTTAAAGATACTTGGAATTGTCTGTGTGCAGCTCTGCTACCCACAATTCCACATTTGTTAGGACTTCATTATAGTCATTAACTCATTCAGGGAGCAGTCACTATGATATTGAATCTTCACTAAGGAGAGGGTACATTTTTCCTTTAAAAAAATTATGCCCCTCACATGTGTTTTAATTGTTCTTCATATAGATTCTAATTTTTTGCTTTTTGTTTTTTGTTTTGTTTTGGTTTTTTGAGACAGGGTTTCTCTGTGTTTCTGGAACTACTCTGAAGATCAGGCTGGCCTCAAACTCAGAGATCTGTAAGCCTCTGCCTCCAGAGTGCTGGGATTAAAGGCGTGTACCTACCTCTACCACCTGGCCACATTTTCTACTTTTTTTTACTGGAAGGCCATTGAAATTTGGTTGGCTTTCCTTTATTTTTTTCCTTTGAGATAGGGTCATGATATGTAATCCTGGAGGGCTTGGAATTCCCTCTCACTAGCTGCACTGCTCTGGCTTCCTGAATACTGTGAGTGAATATAGATGTATGCTGCTGCACCTGACCTGCTTCTTGTTGGTTTTGGAGACAGAATCTTGCTATGTAGCCCTGGCTGACCTGGAACTCACTATAGTGACCAGACTGGCTTCAAACTCACAGAGATCTGCCTGCCTTTGCCTCCCAAGTGCTGAATTTAAAGGTGTGTGCCACCATGCCTCACTTGGCTTTTGTTTTTTGTTTTTGTTTTTTCTAGACAAGGTTTCTTTGTGTTGCTTTGGAGCACAGCCTGGAACTAGCTCTTGTAGAACAGGTTGGCCTTGAACTTACAGAGATCTACCTGCCTCTGCCTCCCATTTGTTAGGATTAAAAGCAGGCACCACCACTGCCCAGCTTGGCTTTTTTTTTTTTTTAAACAAAGGGGTGGGGGACTCCCAGATGGACACTGAAGAAGGGGGCTGCATTGGGGGTAAGAGAGCATCTTTTTTTTTTTTTTTTTTAAAGATTTTATTATGTATACAACATTCTGCCTCCATGTATGCCTGCAGGCCGGAAGAGGGCGCCAGATCTCATTACAGATGGTTGTGAGTCACCATGTGGTTGCTGGGAATTGAACTCAGGTCCTCTGGAAGAACAGTCAATGCTCTTAATCACTGAGCCATCTCTCCAGCCCCGGCTTTTTTTTTTTTAAGTGTATATTTTATCTGCATATATGCTTGTGTATCACGTGTGTGCATTTTCTGTAGAGGCCAGAAGAGAGTCTTGGATCCCCTCGAACTAGAGTTACAGACAGTTGTGAACTGTTATGTAGATGCTGGGAACTGAGTCCTGCTCCTCTGGAAGAGTAGCCAATGCTCTCAACCACTGAGTTATCTCTCCAGACCCCACTGGCTATTGATTTTTATATTTTGCAGTTAGTTACTTCACTAAAATACCTTATTCTGTTATAGTTTCCCCCATCCAAGATAAAATGACATCATCTTCTTGTGATTATAATTTTGTTTTCCATTTTCCAGTTCTATACATATTTCTTCCTCCTGTTTGGTTGAATGGGGCAGCACTGTTGGCACAGTAGTTTGTCATTGTAGGTGTAGTGGGCATTTTTGTCTCCTTTTCTTCCATAGAAATGTTTCTGATGTTTTTAGCTGGCCACCCATAAATCTCATCTGTCTCAGTCTGACGGTCATTGGTCCTCCTCATGGAATTCATTTCTCTCTCTCTCTCCTCCCTCCCTCCTTCCTTTGAGGAAGGATCTCATAAAGCTGAAGCTGGCATCAGACTAAAAACTTGACTCTCCTACCTCAGCCTGTACCTGACACTCTCAGTGACATTTTTTTTCTATCAACAGCGCAGTGATGGCCCCTATGCTTTGGTCCTAGTGCCCACCAGAGAGGTAAGCAACTTGCTTGTAGGGTGAGGTTTGTGTGTGCACTTGTGATGGCCTGTTGACTTGAAGTGCTAAACAAGCCACTGCGCATGCTTGCTTTCCTTCCATTTCTTTCTGGGAACCATTGTGCTGATTTCTGTTAAGGAGGGAAGTTTACGTGCTATTTGAAAATAATGAGCTAGATATAAGAAAACATTTCTTCATTGTCAAAAAAAATGTAATGATACTTAAGTTAATGACCCTTCAAAAGGAATTTAAAGAATTGCATTTTTTGTTTGTTTGCTTTTTGAGACAGGCTTTTTCTGTGTAGCCTTGGTTGTTCTGGAACTCATTCTTTAGACCAGTCTGACCTTGAACTCACAGAGATCTGCCTGCCTCCCCAGTGCTGGGATTAAAGGTGTGGGCCACCACTGCTTGAGGAAGAATTGCATTTTTAAACTTTAAATATAAGAAAATAACTGAAAACATTTGGGTATAAAACTCAACCTTTTTTTATTTAATGAAGCTACTGTTAATTCTTTCTTCTTTGTGAGCATTAAATAAAAATCACCTCTGTCAGAGCTGCAAGATGTGTTCACAGGGGCAACCTCAGATGACTCCATTGAAAACTTACAGGAAAATGGAAATTTCCAGTCAGCTTTCCCTCCCTCCCTATCTAGATTTCTTTTTAAATTTTATATTTTTAGTGTTTTGCCTGTGAACCACATGTGTGCAGAGCCCATGAGGCCAGAAGAGGGTGTCAGATGCCTGAAACTGAAGTTAGAGATGATTTTGAGCCTCTATGTGAGTGCTGGGAACTGAACCTAGGTCCTCTGCAAGATCAGCCAGTTCTCTTATCTGTTGAGCCCTCTCTCCAGCCCCCTGGTCAGCCTTTCATCCAGCCTGCTCTGTCTGTCTCTGTTCTGTCCCAGGAAGGAGCAGGCACAGGGAGATGTTTCTAGTAGCACACCTGTTGCTTCCCTAGACCACCATCCTCACTAGACATGTGGAACAATACAGAACCTTGGATGAAATTCTGTAGGGGTTATTTTGATGGTGTTTAAATGATTGTCACCTACATTAATTTCCCTTGGCCTATATTCATTGGGTTCACTGGTTTTGTTTTGTAAATGTAGGAATGACCACCTCTATTTTCAGATAGCCTGCTGTAGCCTTAAGACGTGGCCAAGTTCCCTGAGTGCTGGTCAGGCCACTGTTGTCCTATACTTGAACTTTTCTGTGTGACACATTGGGAATTTGAGCCAGCAGAGGGAGCACAAAACATTGGTTTTTGTATGTTTAAGAAATATCTGTGACGTCTTCACTCTCATTCCCTAAACTGACAGATTCCAAAGCCTGTTTAAGAAGAGAGTATTTCCAGGATGGATTTTCTGTGGAGGATTACTTGTCCTAAGCTTTGAGGTGTAGAATTGCACCCTGATCAGTTTAGATTGTCTTTTCTTAAAAAGTGTGAAAAGAAAGTAAGTAAGGGCCCTGCTCACTGTCTCCAACTTTTAACATTACAGCTGGCGCTGCAAAGCTTCGACACTGTCCAGAAGCTGCTCAGGGTAAGATAAGCCATGAGGCTGTGTTGTCTTCCTTTGTGACATTGTGAGAAGAGCCATGTGGCACAGTCTGAACAGTCTAAGTTGTCAGAACGTGAGAAAGGCTCCTAACTCATCTCACCAATGTGTCTCTGGCTTCCCTAAGGGCATTTTCTAGGTTTCTCTGTACAACCTTGGCTGTCCTGAAACTCACTTTATAGACCAGGCTGTCCTTGAACTCAGAGATTCAACTGCCTCTGCCTCCTGAGTGCTGGGGCTAAAGGTGTGTACCACAACCGCCCATCTAGTAACTTTTGCTAGTAGTTGCTACAAGTTAAGTGTTATTGTTGGCTCACTTTACTTGAAATGACTTAAAGACCCAGCTCAGGGAAAGCAGCAAGAACCTGTAAGAACGTTCAGGAGAGAGAAGACAGCAGAGCCAAGGTTCAGCACCCACAAAAGTTGGCCAGGAGTCTATTTTTCCTTTCTGTGATCTAATAGTGAGTGGGGAGTGTATTGCTTAGGTTTTTATCCCCCACCCCGCCTGCACGACAGTAAAATATATTTTCTATTTGGACACCATTAGAAAAAGTTGGGGTGTGGGGGTGGCACTTGGACTATTTTACAAGCTCACATTTGTCCTGACAGTACTTCTGGTCTAGTGCTGCAGCTAATAACCCCAGGTACCTCGGTGCTCCCTGCTGCACGCGGGCTTATGCTAGGAACTTAGGATCAGCTCTGCTTCTCAGGAACGGGCTTTATGTTGATTGTTATGTGGTGTTTTTATGTAGCCGTTCACCTGGATTGTCCCTGGAGTTTTGATGGGCGGAGAGAAGAGGAAATCGGAAAAAGCTAGGTAGGAGGAAGTGGGTTTCTTTATTCCCCTTGGAGTTTTTCTTGTTCAATAACTCTTGGTTCTTCAGCATGCAAGAGAGCCTCCTCTGGTGCTGTGGCCCCTGGTCCCCACATGCAGAGACAGGCCGGGTCAGCAGTCACCTCTAGACAGTACTGTTTATCAGAGATTCCCTTCTGATATAGTTAGTGACGGTGCTGTGACCTGCTTAACCCATCCACTGAGTGCCCCACAGGCCCCTTGTTTGATATGAACCCCTACATGTGACTCCCTTTGGTACCTATTGAGAGTTTGGTTTTGCTGTTTAGATTTATAAAAACAAGATAGCTAGACCTTGTGGCCTGCATCTATAATCCCAGTACTTAGGAGGATGAGGCAGGAGATCAGGAGTTTCATGACTAGCCTCAGCTATATCCTGGGTTTAGGACTAGCCTGGGCTACATGAGAGTCTGTCTTTAAAATCAACAGCAACAACGAACAGGATGATAATTTCCTTAATACTTAGGAAGATCTTAGTGCATTGTTTCCCGGTTCTGCATTGGAGCTTGCAATGGATGTCACTAGAAAATTGTTAGATAGGTAAGTGGCACTTTAGCAGTTACACCAGTTCTTTGAATCGTCTGTAACTTGAGAGTGAACATAAAGCTTGATACTTAAAAACATTGATCAGGTTAGTTTCAGTTATAAACAACAACAATAGGGTGCAGAGTGCAGCTTCTCCATCTTTTTGTGTCCTTGTGGAGGCTTCCGTTTGCAAGGTTACCTCATAGCCTTGGATTGTTGCCAGAGCTTCAGCCATTACACTTTGGTTTTATGCTAGAAGTGACAAAAATTGTCATAGATCTCTGTCCAAAGGTGCCATATGTGATTGCACATTCTTTATACTTTATTCCATAGCCAAAGCATAGGCATGTTGCCATACTTGACTGAAAATGAGAAAACCTAGCCAAGTAAGATTTGTGTTCTGTCTTCTGCTATAGAATAATGAGATTATGGTTGTTTGGGAAAGAGGAGGAAAGTTAATGATTTTTTTTAAAGGATGTGCTAGGGAAAGTTTGGAGGGGAGAGGAAATGAAAAATAGGGGGTGGGTTTGACTAAGAGGCAGAGGCAGATGGATCTCTGAGTTTGAGGCCAGCTTGGTCTACAGAGCGAACTCTGGGACAGCCAGGTTACACAGAGAAATCCTGTCTCAAAACAAAACAAAAATTGATCCTTTAAAAAGAAGAAAAGAAGCTGGGCAGTGGTGGCGCATTCCTTTAATACTAGCACTCTGTGAGTTCGAGGCCAGCCTGGTCTACAGAGCTAGCTCCAGGACAGGTTCTAAAACTACAGAGAAACCCTGTCTCGAAAAAAAAAGAGGAGGAGGAGAAAAAAGAAGAAAAGGAACGGCTAGATGGTCCATCTATCCAGGATATTCTAGAAAGATCTGTGAGTCAGATAAAAAACATTGGATCAAATGCTTAAAAATTCTTTCAAAGTAAAGTTAGTGTGATTCGGTGTAACTAGACCACAGTTCTATGCACAGAAGAGTGAGATCTCACCTTTTTGTTGTTTTCACTTGGGGCTGCGGCATTTGTGCCGGGCACAGAACAACTGTCTCCTTACCTGTTACTTGTATCTTTGTTGCTACACTGTTTGACCTATTTTCTTTTATGATACATTATTTAAACAGACTCCGCAAAGGCATAAATATCCTTATCTCAACTCCTGGGCGCCTGGTGGATCATATAAAATCCACAAAGAACATTCACTTTAGCCGAATACGGTGGCTGGTTGTGGATGAAGCAGACAGGTGAGCCTGGTCTAGGAAGCAGGGAAGATGGGAGAAAGGGACTGTTTGTCCTGCCATCTTGGAGACAATTCTGTAGCCTGGTAGTGTCAGGTTTTCACTTTACCTGGATTAAAGTTCTTCTCTTATACCTTCAGGATCTTAGATTTGGGTTTTGAGAAGGACATCACAGTGATTCTGAATGCTGTAAATGCTGAGTGTCAGAAACGGCAGAATGTCTTGCTGTCAGCGACACTCACAGAAGGTGAGTTGAGAAGGAACTGTGGGCTGATGCCAGTGGGTGCCCCTCTTAGGGGGAAAGGACAGCCTTCTCTGTCCTGCTTGCCCCGCACCTGAGGTCTGGGAGGAGTGAAGTGGCTGCTGGTGTACACACCTGGGTACACGGGAGACAGGCTGGCCACCGTTTGGTTTTGCTGATGGTGGGACAGAAGCAGGTCCCACCATGCAGGCAATGCTTTCTCTCAGCACCAGTTTTAGTGTGAGCACCCTCCTTTTTCATTAAGAGTCCACATTCTCTAGCTCCTTCTGACTCCTCTACCCATGCAAGAAATTCTTGGCTGTTTTACAGATGGAAAGTGAGCTTAGGAAACAGAACTGCTTCACCAGTTTCATCCTGCATAAGGAGTCACTGTGTAGATGTGAACAGTGCCATGTGTGATTTAGTTAATCTTGTAGGCCCCAATATGATACCTATGAGTTAATTGTCATCTGCGTGACTTTGAAAATATTACTAAGAAACATTAGTCTTTAGAGATAATCTCTAGAAAAGGGATTATTGATCAAATAATATTGCTTTATCAAAAAATACTTTGGCCAGGTGGTGGTGGCACACACCTTTAATCCCAGCACTCGGGAGGCAGAGGCATGTGGATCTCTGTGAGTTCAAGGCCAGCCTGGTCTACAAGAGCTAGTTCCAGGACAGGCTCCAAAGCTACAGAGAAACCCTGTCTCCAAAAACCACTTTTTTTTTTGCTTTATGCCCTCACTCTGTTGGGTAATGGTAGACATTAATTCAGTAAAGTCCCTGGGAAGACCTACAGCCAAGAAGTCTATGGAACTATTTCAATCTAAGGTTTTGTAAAGAACCTTTGGTAAAGTGAGGTACAGATATCTGATGAAGGCTAGAAAATGCTGAGTTTCCTGAAAAACCCCAGGTGGTTACTCTGGGGATGCATATGTAACCACCCTGTTTTGTCCTTTTTACTGTATCCAAGGGGTAACACGGCTAGCTGACATCAGTTTGCACAATCCAGTTAGTATCTCTGTCCTGGACAAAATTTGGGACCAGCCCAACCCTAAGGAAGATATTAGTACCCAGCTGGACAGCTTTGCCATACCAGAGAGTCTTGACCAGCATGTGGTGTTGGTTCCCAGTAAGCTGCGCCTTGTCTGCCTTGCAGCCTTCATCCTGCAGAAATGCAAGGTAGGACTGTGACTTAGATCTGGCCAGATTTGGGGAAGTAGCACATATTTCATTTGTGCTGGCTAAACATAGCAGTGAGGTAAGGCCCCAACACAAGAAAGGAAGGGGCAATTAACTTTGTTCTGAGTTAGTGCATGCCTGCGTGTGATTATGAATTCCAAAACTGGTGAAGAACCCAAGTTAAGGGCAGTGAGGGTCATATTAAATTTGAATATACCTTGTTGGGGCTAACAGTGGAATGTCATAGATGATAGAGGCATGTAGGAGCGAGGCATTTCTTGTAGACTCTTAGACCTAGTGTATTTGCTTACCAGATTCATAGAGTGACTCTGGGATATGAAGTGATAGCTTTAGGAGCTGCTGCACCCTGGGACTGTGGCCCGGAGTTACTGGTTGGTGACAGGCCCAAAGTATAAAGTACATTTGTTTTTCTCTTTGAGTTTGAGGCTCTTGTCATTTTTCTTTCTGTTGCCTTTGTGGAATGGAATATCAATGTTGGTATCTTTTAATAATTAAAGGTTGTGTCACTATGTTTCCAAATCGGGGCCGGCATGTACATGTACCTTAGAGATGTGCTCGTTTTAGGGGCATCTATGCTTACGGCCATATACTTACTTTCCCCATCTGTTTGTGTAGTTTGAGAAGGATCAGAAGATGATTGTCTTTTTCTCAAGTTGTGAGCTGGTGGAGTTCCACTACAGCCTCTTCCTTCACACCCTGTCTTGCCGCTCAGAGGCCCCCACTTCAGAGCAGCTACCATCTGCTTCCTGGCCACTGAAATTCCTTCGGCTGCACGGCAACATGGAGCAGGAGGTGAGCCCACTTTTCCCCACCCCACATTCCATGAGCCTGGTAGATAGAGAGCCCTGGTGCGCTTGTGTCCTTTCAGGCTCTCCTAGGCCAGGACAAAAACAGCCCAAAATAGAGGAGCTGCTGGTAGATGCTGGTGAGGGAGCCTATTGTTCCTTGGGCTCCTGCTCTGGAGCTCTCTTCCACCTGAGAGAGCTCACAGCCCGCTTGGCCTGCGTCTACCTCAGCCAGCTGTTACGGCAACTGAGTAGCACTAAGTAGCTGGCACCAGGGAAGGCTTTTGCCTTTTTAGTACCCAGTGTGTAATTAGGGCTTGATGTCTTCAAATTAAGAGCATTAATGGAGCTAAATTGTGGATCCCATATGGTACTGCTGAGCGCGGCGGCTGTCATTGTCAACAAGACACAGCGCTGCACTCTGTGAGCACTTTGGGCTGGGAGAGGGTACTGTACACCAAAAGGCTTTGGTCTCTCTCCTTCCCTGCAGAGTGAGCTTCCTGAAGAAGAGTACCCTTCCCTGCTTTTAGATGATCTGTATAAGCCCCACTCCTAGGCTCTTAACAAGGCCTTCGTCCTTTGGGAATTGGGTGGTTTATGGGAGGGCCACCTCCCTCCTAGACGGTATATAGGTTTGAAATAAGAGCCATCTTGTGATGAGGTTTTGGGCATCTTAGAAAATTAGAAAGCTGCAAGTCAGGATAGCATGGACGAGTACATGTTGAGAGCTAAAGAGACGGCAGTGGTCTGAGGTGATTGGAAACAAGTCCATTCCCTCATAGTTTTGTTCTTTGGCTTTAACAATTAAGGAAATGGAGCCCAGGTAAGTGACCTTCCTGAAAGTCACTCATGGATACAGCTTCTTTGCTACTAGATCTATAGAAGTCACAGAAGATTCTTGCCTTTGTTAGTTTCCTATTATACTTTTCAGCTCTTCAGTTGGTTGAGTCAATCGGTTTTGTTCTTGAGGACCATGTGTGGTTTTGGGTTTTGTTTTAAACTTGGTTTTTAATTCTCTGGGCACTTGCCAGTCCCAGAGTCATTCTGCAGGGGTGTGGGGGAGGTGCTGAGTAACTTATATGGACCTCAAGGGGTTCCAGTAGATCAGAAAAGAGCCTCTAGGTAAATGATATCAGACTGTCCATTTCATGTGTGATATGCTAGCCCTACATGGTGTTCCTTCTGGGAAAGACTGCTTGTGCTCTGGCTCTGACTTTGTCAGTTACTAACTCTCTAACTTGAGATAAGAATTGAAGCCCTCTGCACCTGTCTCCAGTTTTCCAGTGTCACGTGATAGTGGTGTTTTCTTCATGCAGGTGAACTTGGTATGTAGTGAGTGCTCAGCAATCATTATCTGCTGATGGTCTTAATTTTATCTTTCTCAGGGATAGTTCAAGGTTCCTCGCAACTTGATAATTGTTAGTATTCAGTCTACACAGACTCCCCATAAGCTAAAAAGAAGGCAGGAGGTAGTATCCCTGCCTTTTGTCCTCTATCTATCAAAGTTAAGTGTCTTTTTCTAGACTAATTCAAAGAATCCCAGTTACATTTTCCTGGTATGTTATCGGTACGGCCCCAATACCTGGGAATGGTCTCCCTAGATGACAAGAGACATTACCATTTGGAGATGTGCTGTAGTGGTAATGAAAGCCCAAGAGTTTGGTAGGCTTTTCTCTTACCCAGTATGTGAATGCATCATGTCTAGTCTCTGAAACATTCTGGTTTTGTTTTAGTGATACAGCAGTAAATGTTACAGAGACCATGCAGCACATGTCTGTCCCATCCAGCTTGGACCCTGTTACATCCTTTTCTCCTCTAATCCTACAGGCAAGTTTCTTAACCTCTTCTACTTACATTGAGACTTGAAAAGTCCTTGGTGCCATGTCCCTTGATGGTGCCGTGAACCAGGTGTGCCCTGGGGTTGTAGCCATGGGACAGAGTGCATGTGCACAGATGACCAGAATTGTTCACCATATTGCAGTGGGGCTGTGCCAATGCCCACAGGGAGACATCCTCTCAACATTGTTAGTAGCTTTTCTATTTTATGTGTTGATGGCAGGTCTAGCCAGATCTCAGGTGTGCTGCACTGCGACTTAGAGGCACACTTGGTATGCATTCTTCAGTTCATGCTGAAGCCTCAGGATTCACTCACCTTTGCCCCCATGATCTCTTTTTTAAAAATTAGCTAAGGGATCTATTGATGAGTATAGAAACTTATTTTAGAGAGGCTCACCTGGTAACAAAACACTGGTCATGCAACTGATTGGCTGAATCATATTTCACCTCATGAGATATTATAGTCTGTGGATTTTTTATTGGCTGAGATGCTTACATTCGATTGGTACATGATTAAAGCATATTACAGTATAGTGAGGCACCATGTTTGTTAACCACATGTTTGGCTTTGGGCATAGAAAGGGAAGTATTGTGGTATTACTGGTGCTGATGGCATGCTTTAGGGCAGGCTAACTTTATTTTTTTCTTTAATATAGATACAAATTTTCTACAATTAAAATGTATAATTTTAGCTTAGTGTTATTATCAGTATTTTTGTTCTTTTGGGGCAGTGTCTCCCTCTGTAGCCCAGACTTGCCTAGTATTCAGTTCAGTCCCAAACTAGCTTTGAACTCAAGAGAAGTCCTCCTACCTTAACTTCACAAGTACTGGGATTACAAATGTGAGTCAACCCTGACTTAGTAATTTTATAAATTGTGTGTGAGTGTTGTTCATATAAATGTATGTGTTCTTGTGCAGGCCAGAGGTCACCTTGGGTGTGGTTCCTCAGGAGTCTTTTATCTTGTCTTTTGATTAGGGTCTTTCATTGGAACCTAGGGCTCACCAGTTAGACTATACTGTCTGGTCAGTAAATTCCAGGTATCTGTCTGCCTGTCTACCTCAGTAGTGTTGGGGTTGCAAATGGCTTTGGACATGGATATCAGGGGCCAAACCCAGGTCCTCCTGCATGTAAAGGAGTACTACTGAGCTATTTCTCAAGCCCAGTTTCTATAAATTTTAATTTTAGAAGGTTGCCCTCAAAGAAAATTGGTATTACTTTATCCCTCTAGAACACAGCTTCTTAAACTGCATGTGTGAGGCTGTGAAAATACAGCAACACTAAACTCAAATGTAAGGTACTTCATGTGACTTCACTGCAGCATTGGTTTTGAACATGCAGTATGTGCACTGTGTTCTGCACATGCTACACAACGCAAAGGAAAGCTGCCCTCAGCTCAGATTGCTCTGTGTGGAATTGCAGTGTTTATGCTGTGCATACAAAATCTTACTCTCATATAGAATCCGTGGTTTCAATTATGGAAAACAAAGCCTTGTAATATTTTCCTATCTTTATTTTTTAGCATGTAAGTACCAAACTAATACATCTTTAAATTGTGTTTTGTTAAAATGTTTGATTTTTGAAATTGATGTTTAAAGCCGGTGATGACAGCACATGCCTTTAATCCCAGCACTCAGGGAGGCAGAGACAGGTAGATCTCTGTGAGTTCAAGGCCAGCCTGGTCTACAGAGTGAGTTCCAGTACAACCAGAGATACACAGAGAAACCCTGTCTCGAGAAACAAAAAAGAAAGAAAGAAATTGATGTTTAAGTTGTTGGCTTGGGTTTTATAGAAAATCATTAAGTGAATTTTGTCTTGAGATAATTTTCAGCAATTTCATGTGTGTAGGTGTGTGGCTGTGTGTGAGGGTGAGGGGCTGTTCCTCAGAAATCCTCTACCAGGTCTCTGCCAGGGAGCCCAGGTATCTACCTGTCTCCCCTGACAAGTGTGTGCTGCCATACCCAGCTTTTGTTGAGGTTCATGGCGTAGCTTCTGGGGCACTGAACTCAGGTCCTCGGATTTCTTGTACGCAAGAAAGCACTTCTGGGGCTGGAGAGATGGCTCAGTGGTTAAGAGCATTGCCTGCTCTTCCAAAGGTCCTGAGTTCAATTCCCGGCAACCACATGGTGGCTCATAACCATCTGTAATGAGGTCTGGTGCCCTCTTCTGGCGTGCAGACATACACACAGACAGAATATTGTATACATAATAAATAAATAAATATTTTTTTAAAAAAAAGCACTTCTGAACTAAGGCTGAGCATGTGTTTGTCATTTTGTACTATGGGTTTCTGCAGCTGATATTCTCAACTCTGAAAAACAGCTGCTGATGCTTTTTGTTCTGTAATCCGGTACTCAGCCAAGATCAAATTCTTAGCATATAAGCAAATACTTCCAACTCATTAGTGCTCAGATTTGTTTTAGTCTTGAATAAATGAAGTTGCATGCCTAGCAAAGAATAGGGGTTTGGTCTTTTGTTTGTTTGGTTGGTTTTGATTTGGTTTAATTTGGTTTCTGTTTCTTTGCTTCTTTTGAGACATGGTCACACTTTTTTTAGGTACACATTCAGTTCCAAAGCTGCTTGGAACTCTGGTAGCTTGACCAGGCTAGCTTCAGGCTGGTAGTGCTATACCTACCTCTGTCTTCTAAGTGTTGGGATTATATGTATTCTCTACCATGCCTGGCCGAAGAGTTTGTTTTTAAAATTAATTTTTTTCGGCTAAGCGTAGCGGCGTACACCTTTACTACCAACACTCCTGAGGCAGAGGCAGGTGTGGTCTACAGAGTGAGTTCCAGGATAGCTAGGGCTACATAGTGAGATCCTGCCTCTAAATAAATCAATAAATATTTGTGTGGTACACTAGCAATAAATGTTTGATTTATCTACCTAATTTCTAGATAAAAACTGGACTTGATTGGGGAAAGTTTTAAACTCTGCACTAATTTTTCTCTAAGAATATTTTAAATGGGGACCTTTGCTGGTGCTGGTATTTATGAATGAATGGCATTTAAGACAGTGCCCCATTGATGCTGACAAGGCTCTGCTGTTTTACCTGGTCTCAGGTTCAGTCATAAAAGTGCCTCTCATGAGATGTGAAGAAGCCCCTTCCTCTTTGCTACTGAGCCTCTAAAAAAAATTAGAACAAAGGAAATTGGAGAATTTATATGAATTTAAACAAACCCCTCTGTTAAGCATCTATCTCAAGAGTTTGTCTGGCTTTTCCTGTTCCTGTAGGAAAGAACTTCTGTATTTCACGAGTTCTCACATTCCAGAACAGGAGTCCTGCTCTGCACGGTAAGTGTCACTCTTCTATGTGTCAGGGTCAATTCCTGTGACAACAGTAGCTGTGATTATTTTGTTGTTGTTTTGTTGCTGTTATTTGAGATAGGGTCTTACTATGTTGTCCTGGCTGGCCTCACAGAGATCCTCCTGCCTCTGCCTCTGAGTCCTAGGATTAAAGGTGTGCACTACCATGCCCAAAGATGGCTATAACTTTTGATCCTTTGACAGTTTGTCCTGTGTCCAACCCCCCTGAAAACTGGCATACCTGGGCCCTAATGGTGGAGCTGGTTTCTCTGCACCTCTGGATTGCCACCTGGCTGTGCTACATGGTATGGGCTGCCACTGTTAAGAAGACTTGGCAATTTGCTTACTAATAGTGGCAGCTGTTAGTCTGAAAAGGTGTGAATTTATCAACCAAAAACTTGTAAATTACAGCTATTGGGAGTAGTTGGAGCTGAGAAAGTCTTTGCACAACAAGGTGCCTATGCTTGCTTACCTTCTTAAAGAAAAGTCAAAGCGCCTAGCAGGGTCTGTCTGCTCTTGTCTGAGACTGTCATTGTTCTAGGAGCTTTAGCCCAGTTCATTTGCCTCAGTCTGCGATCCTGTCTTGTGGCCTCCAGCACACACCTCACCTTTCTTACTGCGCATCGCTAATGCTGTTTTGAGATTGAAAACTCATGCCTTCCTTGTTCCCTACCTCTCTAGGTATCCACTTTTTCTTAGCTGTTACTCCCTCCCAATATTAAAATACTTTTTCTTCCTCTGCTATTTGAGTGGCATAACTTACAAATGGCTGTTGGAAAAATTCCTGTATATACAATAAGAAAACTGCACTGTGAACTTAGTAAATCTTGCAAGCCTGTGCTAAGTGGAAACATTGACATTTAGCTATCTGAATGCCTCATTTACTGCAGTTACTTTTTAAGGAACTCCTACTCCATGTTCAACTCAGTATGCAGTTTGCAGGTAAGGTCAGCTTTGGGGGTAGGGTATATTTTCCCATCTACTATAAGGCCTACCCAAAACCTCACGCCAGTGCCATCATTTTCCTGCGTGCATGGCAGAGTGCTCCTGCATACATTGTTAGACCTACATATGTTTTTTAATTTCTCTTAAATGGATTGCCTCCCAAGGAAACCTGTGTCAGAGCAAATAACCTTTCTCTATGTCAGATGCTCATGCTTATTCTAAAAGCATCTTCAAACATCTGAAGCGAAGAGTGAATCCAAATATGGTACTTGGTAAGGAAATGGACTGGGGCCCTTGCTGCCTGCAGGAATGTTCTGAAGCTCTCACCACACTTCTTTGTTCACTGTCTAGGCCTATCTTGCAGTTCTCTGACGGTGTCATTCTGACCTCTGGCCTGGGGCCTTTGTGTTTTTCTTTCTGCCTGGAACAGACTAACAGGCTCCCACTTACAGCTCTAGTTCCTTCGCATTAGGCTCTCTGATGTTCACATCTGTTACAGGTGCAGGATTATAAGCTCCCTGAAGACAGGGCTGTTTGTTCTCAGTTCTATCCCAGTGACAACATAACAGGAGCGTAGTAGGCACGTGGTGTTTACGCAGGAGCTAGGTAGGCAGATAGGCCTTGCCTGTTTTTAGACAAACAGGTGCAGTTTAATGTACTTGCTTATTTCAGAATAAGTTCTGAAAGGTGAACTTAAACATTGTCTCTGTTGAAACATAGGAACTTTTGTGATGGGAATGAGAGTTAGGAACCTTAAGATCCTGGATATACCATGGAAAATGTAAAAGATATGCTTTCCAGATCTGGGGAGCTGTAAGTCTTTAAAAGAAAAAGTCCAGGTACCTGAATGAAGTTCAGTGTTTTAGAGGCTCTACATAAAAGAAAAGGTCATACCTTTTGAAGGTAAATCTTGCTGGGGTCAAAAGCACAAACGCACTTCCTGTTCTATCTGGCTGTTGCCTGCAGGCAGTTGATGTCAGCTAGCTTTGTCACAGAGCCTTCAGCTCCTGCCCACCATGAGTGAAACAAATCCTTGTCCACATCTAATTACCTGAACCTTTTGTTCATAGTGGTTGGCTTGTCTTTGTTGGTTCCAGCATGCATACTGCAGTCTCAACTTTTCTCAGCTCTGCAAAGACTGGGTGAGGCTTACCTGTAAGCCACAATGCGACTAAGGTTCCATGATGATAGGTGGTGTATCCCTCTGTGTTCCTGCTGTTGCTGTTGTATTTGTTTTCTTTCTCTCAACACTGTGTCTGTGAGCCATAGTGTATGTGAGCCACACTGGGATAGATGATGCTTGGGTTGGGGAAATAATGTCACTCGGCCTTCTTATAAGCAGCCTGTTGCTTGCCAGGCTATCTGAACACTTCAGGAGCCTCCGTGGTGTTAATGAGGAATGAGGGCCATGTCAGAAGGAGGCAGGTCGAGAACTGGTTTCTCTTGATAGAACTGGTTTCTCTTGATAAAAGGAATCATGTTAATTGTTGTGTGGGTCTTTTTCTCTTTATACCAAGCCTTTTACTTTTTCTTTTAGTAACTTATTTTTATTTTTTTATGTTCACTGGTGTTTTGCCTGCATCTGTGTCTGTGTGACAGTGTCAGAAGCCCTGGAGCTAGAATTAATGACAGGCATGAGCTGCATGTGGGCGCTAGGAATGAACCCAGGTCTTGTGGAAGAACAGCCAGTGCTCTTAACTGCTGAGCCACCTCTCCAGCCCTAAGATCCTTTTAATAAGGCCAGAGAAGACTAGGTGGATGTCTTTATGAAAATAAGGAAGCTTTAGCATAACTACATTGTGTTCTTCACTGTTTGCAAGTTTCTCTACTCCATTTTTTCCTCCCTGCTAGTAGTGGTTACGGGTATGTAGGCTGTGTGTTCGCCTTAATTTTACTTGTCTTACAAGCTAGGACCTTTGTAATTTCATGCAGCTGTCCCAGGACCTGATACATACATGGCCCTTGTAGACTGGCTGTTTGGTAGAGTAGGGCTGTGGTGAGGGCTTGAGTGGGCCAAACTAAAAGAGAGTTGGGAAAGAAGCATTCTATGTTCCTCTTAACTGAAGAGGAATGGACTGGGTGTGATGGTACATAGCTCCCTGTAATCGTAGAATTGGAGTAGAAGCAGGAAGACCCAAACCTTGGCCTCAACAGCCTGTCTCAAGTAAAACATCAATGAGGCAAGGAGTAAGGATGAGAAAGGATACTGAAACTTAGAGGCCTGTTTTCTGAATAGAATTGAGAAATCAAAGGAATTGGGCTCACAACTTTGGTTTATCTACAGAGTATTTTTTCTGCTGGTTCTTTGTTATAGCTTGCCCAGAGCCATGGCAGGGAGTACTGTCTTTAGTTCCATGCAGGAAAATGCCACTGGGTACCCAAAAAATGAAATTTCAGAGTCCTCTCTGGTTTTAAGGTCATCACCAGGACTTTTCCTGGTGTGTTTGCTCTCCTTGGTTGTCCCTGGACAAATGGAATGGAGTGCTGTGCTCAGAAAGGAGAGGCCTCTGATGCCTGAGTTGTTGTCTAAGCACATCTAGGATGGATAGACTATGGGTATCCACCAGGTAGGTTTCTTACCTAAGAGCTTCATGCGAGTCCCCTGTGCTGCCCCTCCACTGGCTCATTGCTTTTGTTTTGTTTTCTCTGATTGAAACACACTGTTGTCTGCAGTTCTTAATTCCCTCTCCTCCTGGGAAATTTACTGTGCCAGCAGCCAAGAGACAAAGGAGCAAGGACTGTGTGTGTCCCCAGGCTGGGTTCAGTGCCCTGCATGAATGTGACTCTTAAACTTCTGGTTGTGCTTTTCAGGGGAAGTTTATCCTTAACACTTAGTTTCTGCACTGCTAATGGAAGGATCATTTGGAGATTGTTTGCTGTTTACTCAGTCACGCTAACTCATGTTGCCAGTTTTTTGGCGGCTCTAGCCAAGATCTCTCGCCTCTGACAGCTTCTGCACTCTCCCCTTCCTCCTCTGATTACGCAGCCCAATCTGTCACCCGGACAACAGGGGCCTGTACCCTGCTGATGGCTTTCCACACATGGCAATAATGACTTTTGGCAGGCCAGGAAGGCGTCAGAGGCGAGTTTGTGTGTCCCTTCTTAGAGAGAGGGAGGCTCCCTCTCCCTGTTAGTAAAAGCACTTTGTGAGGTTCTTGGGTAAATAAATGAGTCATTTTAATCCAACTGACAGGCTGGCACCTGAGCAAGCTGCCTTCCATCTGTACTCCTGGGTCTCATGGAGGCCGCCAGTTGTCAAGCCCAGGGCCTTCAAGGCTTCGTTGGTGAATGTCTTTCAGAGCTGACTTTAGTGATTCTTTTGCCCTAATTAGGTTAAAGAAATAAAATGAGGCTGTGATCAGGCTTAAGTTTTGAGAGCTGAGAGGACAGAACTGAAACCTTTCCAGCAAGTCAATTTCTTATTGATCTGGTGTGAGTAGCTAACACCTTCCTAGAAGCTGGGGCCATTGTTGGCCACTGTTGTTGACTGCTCCGAGGGCCGAGTAGGGATGTAGTGAGGGAGAGTGGAGAAGTGTTACAGTTGTCACGGTTTCTTCATTATGAAATGCACACTTGAGTTGCTAAGATGGTTCCTGTATATACTGTCTCATTTGTCCTTCATTAACAAGTAGTTCTTAGCCACAGTACATGTAGGTGACTTGGTGCAGCAAACTGACTGGCTTCCCCAACCTGGCTGGCTCCCAGTGCTGCCAGGCTGGTGCCAGTCCTCCCTGCTGTGGACCAGGTCTGATTCCTTCCTCTAGTGTTGGGAAGGGGATGCAGAAAGTGTCTGAATTAAACCTAGGTGTGAGAAGGATTGGCTGTTAGCAAGCTCTACACAGTGGAAGAAACAGCAGAGTCCAGCAGGGTGGTACATGCCTGCAGTCCAAGTTGGAGAGGCTGAGATGGGAGGAATGGAGTTCACATTCAGCCTGGGCTCCCTAGCAATACTGTCAGAGAGGGAAACTGCAGGTGGGTGACTGGGTGGAGTAGCGAGACTCCTTGTGACCTTCAACTCTCATTGTTTCAGCACATTGCTAAATTTCAGTTATTGTTTTAGGTTTTAGGTTGTTTTGTAGTGCTGGGGAACTCACTCAAGGCCTCATCCATCAGGAAGTGCCGTGCCACACCACTAAGCTGTATCTTCAACCCTATTGTAGAATTTAATCTCTTTCCTGGCTGAATTTACTAAGCTTGTGTGGGATAGAGCTTGTGAGGGCAGACATGGCCTCTAAAGGCTCTATTTCGTCTAGATACTGCTGTCATTTTCTGTGTATGTCTATTCCAGCAGAGCATTAAACTTTTCACACAGCCTGTCTGAAAAGCTCAGGTAGCCCCAATCCTGTGTTCTGCATCAGAGCACTGAGCATTCATCATTTCTCACAAAGAGTTTAGCAGAATGAAAATCAGTTTCCTCAGTGTTGACCGTGGTTAGTGCTGAGAGCTATTTCTGCTCCCCTGTGCTTGTAGAGCATTCTAGATTGCATTCTCACGAATATTCTAGATTGTGAGCTCCGCAGCTTCAGGCTCTCAAAGGATGCTGGACTGACAGCATTGACTTCCACTTACACACTTAGGAGTGCAGCCTGGTCCTGTTCAAGCATCTTGTTCAGTCCTTTTGTTGCTTCTTACAAAAACTTAGCATAGACTTGTTTTAAAAGGCTATTTATCCCAATTGTTACTTTTGTTGTTGTTCTGTTTTTTGAAACAGTGTTTCATTGTGTAGTCTCAGTGACCTGGAACTTTATGTTTTACCAGGCTGGCCTCAAACTCACAGATTTACCTGCCTCTGTCTGCTTCTTGAGTGCTGGGATTAAAGGCCTATAGCAACACACTTGGGAAAATCCTTACTGTTAAATAGTGGAAGGGGTTCTGTAGTCATGGCCAAGTAGTTAAGGCAATGGACTAGAAAAAAAGTGGAAGGGAAAGCTGTTTTTAATGCAGACATGCTCAGCAGTGAAATTAAGGAAAGCATGCTGGACTTAGAAAGTCATCCTTTATATCATCAGAGTCGCAGTTGATACAGACAAGGGGTACCAATAGAGTCAGGATCCTTGGGTGAAATGTTGAGAGGAAGGTTTCTCCCATGACTTTGAGTCCGACTCTACAGTTATGTCCCTTCTTGGTGGAGAGAGCTGGTGGACACCACTCACCCTAGTGATTAAGCACAACATTTCCCGTGTGCAGCCAGCAGGCCTCCCTGTGTCATGGAGTCGAGAGTATTCCATACTGCCCCAAAGGTACCATCCTACCAGAATGCCTGCCTGAACCCTACCATGTGGGAACAAATAGTTATACCTAGAGTGTGGAATGTTTCTTTGGAGAGCATCAAAAAAATAATCAAAAAGCTGGAGAGATAGTTCAACAGTTAAGAGCACTTGCTGCTCTTGCAGAGGACCTGGGTTTTGTTCCTAGCACCAACATCACTGGATTACAACTGACTGTAACTCCAGTATCAGGAGATCCTGCATCCTCTTCTGGTCTTCACTACACCTGTATGCACATGGTACACTTAAACATACACTCAAGAAAAGTGAACAAGCAAACAAACAAATAAATATATATTCAGACCCACACAAATACATATTTAAAAAAAATTTAAAACCCTAAAGTCAGTGGGAAGCAGGAGCACTGTCTTAGTCAGTGTGCTATTGCTGTGAAGAGACACCATGGCCATTGGCAATTCCTATAAAGGAAAACATTTAATTGGACCTTCCTTCCAGGTTCAGAGGTCTAATCCATTGTTGTCATGTTAGAAAGCATGGAGGCATGCAGAGAGACATGGTTCTGGATAAATAGCTGAGAGTTCTACATCTGTATTGGTAGGCAGCAAGAAGAGAGAGAGCCACAGGGACTGGCTTGAGCTTCTAAAACCTTAATTCCCACTCCCACCCCCAGTGACACTTCCTCCAACAATGCCATACCTCCAATAATGCCAATCCCTATGAGTCTATGGGGGCCCTTTTCATTCAAACCACCAACGGCACTGTTCCAGATTAAGGAAAACTAGAGCTCTTGAGCAGGGATTGTGTCCATTGCTCACTTCTGAATTGGAAAGAAAAGCAGCCGTAGGATTTGGTTGATGAGAAAACAGTGTTTCTCTGATTCCCTCAGAGTTGCTCATGTGGTGCTGAGTAGAGGAGTAGAAGGCCTGCTGAAGTGTGGGAGACTGAGCTGCCACTACATTTGCAAGTACACGCTTGTGTGTGCGCACACAAGCGTGATATATGCGTCTCCTGTGTCCCTGTCCTCATATGGAAGGAAAAAGCAGATGTGTTAGCAGTTGATCGATTAGAGAAAAGATGGACAAACCACTCTTCTGTAGGTTTAAATTAAAGCTTTCTATGTCAGATTTTCGGAAAAAATTATAACACCTATTGTTTAAAAGAAACACCATAGGAAAATACCAAGAAAAAAGTAAGAACCACCTTGAATTTCTCTGTCTGAAGAAGTTACTTTTTGTTGTTGTGTGAGACAAGATTTCACCTTGTGGTCCTAGCTTGCCTAGAACTTGCTATGAACATGCTATGGCCTTTAGCTCAATGTCACACTCCTGCCTCCGCCTCTGAACACTGGAATTACGGAATTATAGGTGTGAACCACCACACATAGCTCTTGGCAATTTGAGCCTCTTTCAGGGTATTCATCCATCTAGTTAATGATTTTTGTTTTTATAATTTCTCCCTGACAACCCCACCCCTAAATTTGGGGGGGAGGGGCTATAGAAATCAGATAATTTGTTTTTTAATTTTTTTTCCTGTGTGCTTGTAAGTGTGGGCATGACTGTGCCCGGTGTATGGGTGTTAGAGAACTACTTCAGTCGGTCTTCTACCTTATTTGAGACAAATACCCTATTATTTGCCAATTACAGACATGCACTACTGTGCCTGGCTTTGCAAGGGTTCTGGACATTCAAACTCAGGTCCTCATGCTTGCCTACCGAGTGGTCTCTCCAGCTTTATTCTTTCATGGTCTTGTTTTAAAGTGCACCTTTTTGTAGTTGGTTAGCATGTTCCCTGTCTCCCGTATTCCTGCAAATTAATAATTGTTCTAGACAGTTGATTGGATTTGGCTTCTAGGCTTTAGTCTTTGGCAAGAGTTAATTGTAAACCACATTGGTTCCTATTGCATAAGAGCTAATCACCTTCCTTCACAGTAGACACTCTAGTGTCCACTTTGTGTCTGTGACCCGTCTTCCTCCTGGTCTCCTCTTTCCTCTAAAGATAACTATTTTTCTAAACATGGAGCGCTTTCCTCCATGATTTTTTTTAAACGAGTATGCTTGTGTTTCTTACACAAAGGTATATTATACATACTCAAAGGACTTTTAGAAACTCTCTAAGTTAGAATTTTCTTCTCTTTCCATCTTTTATTCAGTCTGTTTCTTCATAGACAGTGCTGAATGAATAACCTCTGCTTACCTGGTATTGCCTTTTGCCAGCATCTCTGTAGAAGTGAAGCTGCTTTCCAGGGCACAAGCGTAGATGTGCTTTGCAAGTATGACCAGGCTCTCTACAATGAGCGTGTGCATGGTTCTGCAGTCCCACCTCAGTGCTTGAGGGATTCAGCATCTCTTGCATGGTAAAATGTCCTATTGGCAAATAAGGCCTTGCAAAAGGGAAGCAGGCCTGCACCTGAGGGTTATACCTCCCCCACATAGTTGTATTCTAGGCTTCAAACCTTGGGTTTTTTTCCTCCCCTCTGACAAATGGGGGTGATGGCTGCTTTTAAGATTGGTTAAGGCAGGTTGGTGAGATGGCTCATCAGGTAAAGGAACTTGCCATTAAGCTTGACAACATGATTTAAGTTCTAGGAACCATATAGATGAGGAAAGAACCAGTACTGCAGTTTTGTCTTCTGACCTCCACACATGTGCAGTGGCATGCATCCTCTCCCCCAATAAATAAATTTAATATTTTTAACTAAAGTTAAGTATTGTAGGTAAAATGCTGAGCTCCACTTGGTGTCTTGAGTGCTGGTGGACTCTTGCTCTTACTGCTGGACTTGAATGTGAAAGCTAAGTGTACATTACTGCTACAGACTGGGCGGTTCCATCTAGTCTCTGCCAGAATGGCAGAAGGATAGAGAAAGCTGAGAACTTGGGCTCTTTGGGTGGTGACCAGTTGAAAGGGAAAATAAATTTCCATCTCTTTTATGGCTTCTCAGCTGTCCAGTCAAGTCTTTGAAGTGATGGGCAGGTTTGGAGTGTATCCTAATCTTAAATCCCAGAAGTGACTGCAAACGACTTAATCTTTCCTGCTCTAAACCCAGCAGACAGCATCCTTAGTAAACACTGCTGCTCACCCCTTTTTACAAATGAGTGCCTTGAGAGGTATTCCAGAAGTGTACTAGCATGCTATATAACTGTTGTTACTCAGCGTTACCAGAAGCGTACTAGCGTGCTATAGAACTGTTGTTACTCAGCATTGCTAGAAGTATAGGGTTGGGGTAATGGTTCATGGACACATTGATCCTAAATGGCTTTTTTCTAAATTATTTGAGAGATGGCTATTTATTTGAAGCATGGTCTCTCATAGCCCATGCTGACCTCACACTTGCTTTATAGCTAAAGATGATCTTCAATTCCTGATCTCTTCCCTTCAATCACAAGTGTTGGGATTACAGGTGTATGCCATCAAAGCTATCCAGGATTTCAGAATTCCTACATGGTACATTGCCAGCTGCAATTTAAGGTCTTGGCTGACCTGCATATTGTGTTATGAGTTGTGAAAGTTGTCTAACTCACCCCAGGCCAGAATTTTTTTTATATTATTTATTGGGTATGGGTGAGTTGCATGGCCTGGTATATGTGTGGAAGTCAGAGGGCAACATGAGGGAATTGGTCATCTCCTACCATGTAGGTTTTAATGGTCAAATTCAGGATGTTAAGCTTGCTGGCAGGAGCTTTTACCTCTGAACCATCTCGATGGCCCCTGATTCAGAATTTTTAATGATAGATGGATTTCAATGGGCCCTTAAGCTACCTGAAGTTGTATTCAGAAGCATGCGTGCAAGCATGTGTGCCTCTGTGTGTGTGTGTGTGTGTGTGTGTGTGTGTGTGTGTTTACATCTTCAGAATTTGTATTATCAAGTATTAAAAGTTCAGAAACTCAGCAAGGCATGGTGACACATTGGTAAGGCTGAGGTAGGAGAATTACCTTAGCTTCAAGGCCAGTCTGGGCTAAAACTGGGCCATAGCGCAGTAATCTGTCTCCAAAAGGGGCAGGGCAGGATGGACTCAGTTTTAAACCATAAACTGTATTCTTTTTGTTTTAAAGGATGTTGCAGCTCGAGGCTTAGATCTTCCACAAGTCACCTGGATTGTTCAGGTAATCTAGTCATTGAGGTGTTGTGAGTATGTCAGCATGAGAAGATGCATTGTATGATCACTAGTACCCTCTTGGGTGTTGCCCTGGTAACCAGGAAGCAGCCAGCCAGCCCCATCTATACAGTTCTAACATCTTTCCTTAGCCCAGCCCCTCTGCAACACTGCAGCAGAACAGCCAGGGTGCATTCTCAGGAGAGGGTGGCAAACTCTCTGGCTTCCGGACTAATTTCTTATAACAAATCAAAGTTTCAAGAGTCTGAAAATAACAGGAGTTACCCAGGCCCTTGGGAGGCTTCACTGTGTCCAGGAGGAGATGGCTCAGCTGTCCTGAGAGTGGTGTCCATGCACATTGACCTGCAGGGAGCAATTAAGATCCTGACAGGATCTTACACATACCTCCTGCCTTAGACACTTTGCTGCAGGGTACAGGTGTTAGCGCTGTGGTCTAGTGGGTTTTGTTTTGTTTTTCTTTTCTTTTCATTAGTCTGCAGATTGGTATTTTTAAGCCTGTCAGTCGGGGCCAAGGGACATGTGTCTCTTTACATGACTTATGGTTTATTCACATTTTGTGGCTTGTCTTAGACTGGGAAATTTGATCTGCGCATCATAAGTTATCATGTTGGGACTGGAAGCATTGTGTCTCTTTCCTGCTGTCCACAGAATCAATGGGAGAGGGGTAGACGGGTGATTTTAATGTGACAGGGGCAGACTCTGATTATGGGAAGCCTTTCATGTAGTATATTCACCTTGGTCTACTGATCTTCCATTTGTGGAGAGAGAGACAGAGAGAGAGAGAACAAGAACTCTAAAGATGGCAGAGTTATTGCCAGAGATAGCAGGATGCCTGCCTGATTATTCTCCTGTGTGGGAACTGTCCCTCCCTTAGGTCAGGAACACAGTCCCTGAGTAGAAGCCTTCCCTGTCTGATTTTAACTATCTACTTCCCCGATTGGGACAGAGTAGGGTTGCAGCAAGGTGGTTGGGCTGCCCCTGGAGCCAGCAGCAGAAATGGACTCTGCCAACACAGTGGTGGTGCCCTTCATTCTTACGCCTCTTGTCTGCTGTTCCTGCCTCCCAGCTGCTATGTCTACCAAGGAAGTAGGCCAAGGTCGTGTGGCCATCCCTGAGAAATTTACCCCACCTGCTTGCGTTTCAGTTTGCAGAGTCACTTCAGTGAAAAGATGCAAGTAAGAAAATGAAGAGACCTGTAAAATTCAAAAGAAGACACTCGATGAGACATGTCTTATTCATCTGAAACTTGGCCACTATTCACATTTTTATGTCAGATCCTTGTTCCAGTGAAGCCAGGAGCTTCAGGGTTGAGTGACGGCTTCTGATTGTGTTAGAGTAGCCGTAGCCAGGGTACCTGGAGGCAGGTGAGGGGTATTGCTCTCCCAATTAGTGGCAGTACCTTGATGTATGAGTGCCTTCATTTGTGTTGTCCTTTTTAGTACAGTGCTCCGTCTTCACCTGCAGAATACATTCACCGGATTGGAAGAACTGCCCGGATTGGCTGTCATGGGAGCAGCTTGCTCATTTTGGCTCCTTCGGAGGCAGAATATGTCAACTCGTTGGCTTCTCACAAAATCAAGTGAGTCAGAAACCTGAGCGGGGTTTCTGCTGATCTCACGTAATTAACTTTCTGTCGCTTTTTGAATGGATGGGCCTTGTAAGCTGCTGAAGAGCCATTAACCCTTGTGATCCCTAAATGAGTTCTAGAATAGCCAGTGGCAAAAACTGAATCCCTCAGTACCATTTGCACCTGGCAGTTCCCATTGCAGTGCTAGTAAGCTATAGGGTGGTCTGTACCCCTAGCTTTTCAGCTCTTCAGTAGGAGGCATGCTCTTACAGCCAACTTTTCCAAGGCCTCTTCATGCTTGGCTTTCATCCTTGCGCTTAGCACCTTTCAGCTTCAGTGCTGATTTGTCTTTAAAGGAATAATAATGTTTTGCTCAGCACAGAGTTTTCTCCCTTCATGAAGGAGGGATCCTCAGAGCAGTCGGAATAAGGCAGCTGGCTGTGTATCTGCAGCCTCCATCTCATGCCCCTGTGGGAAGCTCACAGGGAAATGATTGGTCTGGGCCACTTAAATGGACTTGTCTGGCCTTCCATAAATCTCAGCTTGTAAAGGCTTGCAGTTTTTGACACAGATCTGCTTTTAAGAATTTCTTCTACTCAGATGACAGGGTGATGAATACAAGTCCTGGAAGAACTGTGTGTCTGCCCAAGGTGGTGGGATGCGATGCATGCCAAGCCCAGAAGCCTCATTGGCTGCTTAGGTGCTGCTTAGAACTGATGCTGTGCTGTGTGTGTGTCTGTCTCTGTGGGCTGCCGTGTGCTTCCTGTCTTTTCCTCTTTGACCAGCCATACGTTTCATGGAAGGACACTCTTCCCTGTACAAAGTTGTAAACAGTGCTAGAGACCTGGTCCGAGGATGCCAGTGCGACTGACTACAGACTTGCAGAGCTGTGTATGGCTGTCCCGCCAGCTCTCACCACATTTCCCAGTAGGCAGGACTCTGTCTGTCTAGTGAAATTTCTCAGAACTTTCAAGATTGTTGGTGTGGGAATTTGTGGGCACCTGTTCCCGGTGGTCATTCAAGTGGACCAAAATTAAGATAGCTTGGGTTTTTCTTCTATTTGCCTTGCTCCTCATCTTAACAACCTGTCAAGTGAAAGAATGGTTTTGTTTCATGAAGGAGCACACGTTTGGTCTCACTCATGAGAGGCCCCGTGTTGTTCAGGTAGTTAATCTCTCCCTTCTGGTTATGTCTCCACCTCGATTCAATGCCCTCCATTGTGGGACTGCTTGATACTCCTTGTGGTCTGCCCAGGGGCTCCCCAGGCCTATTCACTCTGTTACAGTCCTCAAAACCTGAGGGGCCACAGTTACAAGTGGCATGTGTCAAACACCAGAGCTAACAGCATAGGTGCTTCTGTCTCTTGTCTTGATTTCTTTTTAATAAACATATTCTGGTTGATTTCTGTGCAGGGTTCAAAAATGAACCTAAAATGAAAAGGGACAGTGACTAATTCAGATAGGAATTATTAGTGAGCCAATTATTTTAAAGATGTATTAATTACTGTCCTCTTGAATGTCAGCGCTTTTGTGCTGTTTACATGAAAGAAAAGACACAGGAAGGCCAGGCTTTGACAAGAGTGTTGAGAAAGATGAGTATAGGGAAGTGTCAGAGGAAAGGAGCTGAGCATTTTAGGGGTATCTGCAGAGTAATGTAAAAACTGTCACATAGGATGAGGGTCCCACCCTGCTGCTACCTGTCTCATGACTATACGTAATCATTCTAAATACTGGATCCTGGGTTACTAGGGAGCAGCGGGCATCACAATTCTTTGATATCTTTATGCAGGCTGTTGCTTTGACTTAATGCAAACTAAAATAAACTCTAATAAGAAAGAGTGAATTGTCAGAGCTGGAGTTGGAGCTCAGTTGGTAGAATGCTTGCTAATATGCACAGATCCCTGGGTTATAACCCAAGTATGGAGAAAACTGAGTGTAGTGGGACAGACCTGTAACCATAGTACTTGGGAGAATCAGAAGTTTAAGGTTATCTGTGACTTAGTGAGTTCAAGGCCAGTCTGGATTATGTGACACATTGTCTCAAAAAAAAAAAACTTTAAAAAAATGTTTTTTAGAAAAATCACATTATTTGCAATAGAATAGCCCAGAACATTTTTGAAATTTAAAGGGCACATTGATCATTAAAAAGGAGTCAGTGGAGGAGGGAGTATGTGCTTGTCTTGTGCTTGAGAACACAAGAGCTAGGCATTAGGGTGCTGAGTAGCTGCTGAATTGTCGCCTGCCTTGTGTGGGGGTTGCAGAGCTCTCCTTACAGTTCACTCTAGCATACTGGGCGAGAGCAGGTGCCCTAGCTGTTACTGCCTCCATCTGAGTGCTCAGACTTGGTTTCTCAGTCCTTCTCACTTGTTTATGGTGCTAGTTCCTTCCTGCTTTAAGTATGTTGCTTAGAAAGGCATTGCTGGTTTATTAAAATGTAACCCGCCTGCACCGGCCTCCTGAAGGCTGGGATTAAAGGCATGCGCTATGACTGCCCTGCCATTTATCTTTTAGCCCTAGCTGTTTATCACATTTTTTTCTCTCTGTTTTAAAATTTCACTCCCATATTTTCTTTTTGTTGTTTTGTCTTGTTATCTTGTGATCTAAGATAGGATCTTACTCTGTAACCCAGGCTGGCCTTGAACTCACTTGGGATTTTGTCAGTCCTCCTGCCTTAGCATCCCATATGAGCCACCAAACCCCACTTTAATCCAAGTTCTTACATTTGTTTTCCATTTGTGTATCTGTCTCTGCCCCCTCCCACAAAGGTAACAAATAGGAGTCAAATGGGACAGAGAGAAGCATAAGTGCATCTGTCCCACCGTTAGTTTTCAGGTGTAGGAGTTTTCAGTCTTAGGTCTCTGTCCTTCACAGGTAGGGGTGGGCAGGAGAAAATGCTCTGGGGGAAGGAGTACCCTGGCCTTGCCTCCTGTCTTCCCAACCCTTCACTCCTGCTGCAGCTACCTCTCCCTGCTCGAGAGACATCTCTCCTTCCCAGGTCTGTGTGATACTGAGGGTGGGGGCTGGGGCTTGGCGCTCGGGAGGAGTTGACACATCTGAGGTTTGTGGCTGTCAGATGTGGCATTTTCATTCATAGCCTTGTCAGAGTAACCGTTGGGGAAAGGGAGAGAATTGTCTTCGCCGGTAAGAGGTTGCCATTCGTGTTTTAATTTGCTGTTACATTTTTCGAAAGAAGAAAGAAAACATACAACAAAATCATTTGTCTCTTCATGATGTGTTTTTCTCCCCTGGAGCTCCTCCTTCCCTTTCCTCTGGAAGCCGAGCTCAGCAACTCACATTTTCTATCTCTGGTTGTGCTTCCATGTTGCTCCCAGTTCCAGAGCCAAGGCCTTGTAGTCGCTGTGTGTATTGGAAGCCCAGATGCTTCTCAGTGGCCAGTCATGATCTCTTTAGCTTCAACAGTTTGCTTGCGTATGACTCCAAGTTTGGGGATCATTTGGTCCTCAGCCCTGAATGATGAAGAGACAAGTGTGTTAAAGATTCTCTAGAGTAGATAAAGAACAGAGGAGCTGTGAATAGAACTGAGGCAGTCAACATCACCACTGTAGTCTTTGCCCGTAGTTAAGGGTTTTTCTAACAACTTATTTAAAATAGTTATTTCCTTGTCTGCTCAAGTCCAAGTATTACATCAGGTTACTGTGTTAGTAACCAAGCTTTAGTAAGAAGTAATGGCAGAGGACTGGCAAGGTAGCTGACCTAAATTCCATCCCCAGGACCCACACTGGCTCCTGCAGTTGCTCTTTGACCCCCACACAAGCCATGTTGTATGTATGGGTTCATGTACATACACAAGCACATACAAATAAATAAAAATAGTACAGGCCTAGTATGGTGATATTGGCTCATAATCCCAGCTCTGGGTAGAGACAGGAAGATCAAGGCCAACCTAGGTTCTGTATTAAGTCAAGGATAGCAACCTAGAGTACATGAGACCATGCCCGGAAAAAGTGGATGAAAAAAGAAAAAAGGAGCCAGGCGGTGGTGGCGCACGCCTTTAATCCCAGCATTCAGGAGGCAGAGGCAGGCGGATCTCTGTGAGTTCGAGGCCAGCCTGGTCTACAAGAGCTAGTTCCAGGACAGGCTCCAAAGCCACAGAGAAACCCTGTCTCAAAAAGCCGAAAGAAAAAAGAAAGAAAGAAAGAAAGAAAGAAAGAAAGAAAGAAAGAAAGAAAGAAAGAAAGAAAAGGAGGCAAGATGAGTGGCCAGATAGCAGGAAGAACTCCTGTGTAAGGTAGCCTGCTTTAGACCCATCAGAGAGGGGGAAGTGCAGTGGACACTGGCTTACTTGGTCCTGTTGCTGCTTTCCCTTTTATCAGATGTCTAAAAGCCTAAAAATATTACCCTTGCTGGGTGTGGATGGTGCACGCCTTTAATCCCAGCACTCAGGAGGCAGGGGCAGGTGGATCTCTGAATTTGAGGCCAACCTGGTCTACAGAATGAGTTCCAAGACAGCCAGGGCTACACAGAGAACCCCTGTTCAGAAGGAGAGAGGGAGGGAGGGAAAGAAGAAAGAAAGAGAGAGAGAGAAAATTACCCTCTTAATTTTTATTAACATTTATTTATGCTGTGTGGGGGGCATGGTATATAAGTATTAAGGTCAGAGGACAACTCTGGGATTCAGTTCTGTCCTCCTACTATGTAGGTCCTGGTGAGATTGTGGGCTTGGTAGCATGCTCCTGTACCAGCTGAGGTACTCGCTAGCCTACTGTTTCTTCTCAGGTGTTGTTTGTACTGTTCAAGTCTAGTTTCAGGACAGGCCAGTTTTATACTTCAGAATTTGGGCTGTCTCTGGGAAAGTTAAAAAGCTGACTTCCATGTGCTCTTCTTACAGTGTTTCTGAGATTAAGATGGAAGATATTTTGGCTGTCCTGAGAAAGGATGATTGTTTTAAAAGGAGACAGAGAGGGACCCAGGTAAGTGGCTCATATTTTGATCTGGGCAGTGGGGTCTTCATATGTGGACTGCTTGTTCTGCCAAACAGAGTGTATATTTTAAGGACTGTGAGTATTAGCTGAAGTCAGATCTTGATGATTGTGGGCTTTTTTTCCTATTCTTCCCTCTGGATGTGTTTGCTAGTCTCATCCAGCTAATGGGCGCCAGTCCATTCTGGAGGAGTGCCAGGCAGCAGCAGGCTCCACAGAAAGGAGGTCTAGGGCATTGAGTCTGGAGCCAGCATTGTAAGTTCACCCAGGTGGTGGCCCCTCTCATCATCAAGGCCACTTACTAGACCTGTCCATCCATGGCAGGAATGGAAGAAATAAATATCTCTGTCTCTCTTTCAGACACACTTAGGTTGTCCATTTTTTAATGTGGGTGCACTGTCCACAGAGGAAGAGTAAAGTTAAGATCATTAAGAAGAAAAATGTTTACTATGCACGCAGCTCCATATGGAAATAGCGAGCTGTGCTCACTCACAGACCTGAGCATTCCCCCCCCCCGCCCCCGCCTCTCAGCCCAACCCCTCTAATCCATTGCTCAATGTAGCGTATGCACATGTGTGTTGATCTATGTCACTTGGCTAATTACTTGAATATTTCACATTTATTTTCTTAGACCCGATGCTGCAGTGGGAAAATCAGAGCCATTTAGATCAGGCTGAGCTATTCCTCTCATGCATCAGGTGCCCTTATTTGGACCAATGCTGCCTTTGAGACAGGTCTAGATTTGCCTGGCCCTGGCTTAAACTCTTCTTTCAGAGCACACCTAAGAGAGTTTACATCAGTAAGTAGTTTTGTGTGGGGCTCCACTAAATCTTTCTAGTAACTCCACGAGGTAGCTAGGACCTCAGGAGAGTGGTACGTAGAGTGAAGGAGCTGCACAGCCCGTGAAGCCAACGATCTATCCTCAGAACACTCTTACCAACCTTGCACCCTGTGGCTCCACTCATACTAACTAACCACAGCCCAGGAGAGCTGAAGTGCTGCTTTGTTTCTTTGTTTTGTTGATAAGACAGGCTTTCACTGTGTAACCCAGACTGGCTTTGGACTCAGAGTCCTGCTGGCTCAGCCTCACCAGTTATGCACCACACAACCAGCCGGAAGTGCTCTTTTCCAGTGGCACTGACGGATCTGCCCAAGACCTTGGTGTATATTGCATTTTACAGCAGAGCCGCACTCTGAACTCCACACTGAATTGGTTTTTTCAGGTAGAGATGTTTGATGTTTCCACAGAGGCGAAGTTTGGTCTGTAAATGATATCACACCACAGATCCTGGTGACTAGAAAAGGCTATTAAAGACTCAGTTGACCAACAAGTTATTTTAAGTGATTTTTCATGTGAAAGAAACATCACAGCCATACTAGAGTGAGCTTATCAGTCTGTTTTTAAGGGATTAAGGACCTCTGTTTATTCTGTAACTATTGTGCTTAGTTTTTTTTTTGTTTTAATGCACCTGTAGCTACTTCAAGCTACTTCTTGAGGTTCCATTCCAGCTCTGCAGTGCCAGCAAGGAGCTTAAGAGCTATGGAGGATGCGGAGTTGAAAGTGGGTGAAGAGCAGGTCCTTGGTTCATCTTCTCAGCTGGTGCCCCTGAGCACTAGCCTTTGCAGGTCTCAGCTCTTCATGTGTAAAGTTGAGATGTACATGCTCTTCTAAGGAGAGTAGAGGGTAGTATGAGAAACAGTCTAAAAGCACCAATTATACTGTGAAGTAGGGGAGGCTACACAGTGTGACTGCCACACTTTCCTGGCAGTGCTGTATAAAGAAAAGGAACATATGTGCCTGCCATTTGGAAATGAGAAATGGCTAGAAAGTGACAAAATGAGATCCTAAAAGTTGGATCAAACTTAACCTTCTCTAGACTTTTTCTGGGACCAGCTTTGGTTTGAGTTTTATCCCTGAACAGACTTTTCTCTACAGGGAGGTGCTCTTTTTATCTGTCTGAAGAGTGCCCCCCCCACCCCCAGGAGGACTTGTCCCCAGGGAAGGAACAGAGCAGCTGCATTTTTCTCTATCCTTTCAGCAACTGGCCATGTCATTTTTAACATCTGCCCTTCTGTGGTCTTGTAGCATCAGTTCTTTTCCGTAAGCCTTTCCTGGCTGGGGGCCAGACTCAAAGACGTCCTGAGCCCTAGGAGCCATTGTAAAGGCCTGGGCAAGAGTCAAGCCAGCCTGGACTCAAGTCTTTTCCTCGCAGCTGGTATCTATGTGGCCTTGGGCAGATTGTCTTCCTCCTGAACTCAGTCTTCCTGTTTGTAGAAGGGAATGAGAGTGTCCATATTTGAGGCTTGTCTGGAGTTTTAATTGAAATGAGGCAGAAACAGCTCATGGTACTTTGAAACCATGTGAGTTCTCCAGAACAGAGATGGCCATCTCCCCAGCTCACCCAGGCTCCCACCTTTGGATAGAAATGAGTTGGATGCTTTTATAATTTTACAATTTGCTGCTATTTGTTTGAGGGGGGAGTCTTAAGTAAGATTGGGTTTTCACTGACATTACCAGGTATGATTAACTTGGAAAACAAATTTCATCACACGAGACTTCCTGTTGATTGAGACCTAGCTTGTAGGACCAAGTTTCATTTTACTGCGAAGGAAAGAATGCCTGATCTAAGTTGCTGTGTTGAATCATATAGATACACGGCCTGGAAGGGTGCAGTGGGTGCTGGGTCCAGCTTCTGTTCTGTTTCTCATGAAAAGTATACCTGTCCTGGGTAATCCCTCTCTGCAACACAGACAGCTCTGCAGCAGATGCACAAGTGGCCAGCATACAGATGCTGCATCTCGTTACCATGTTCGTGTTCTTCACCAGGTCCACTCAAGCCCATGGTAAATGTCCCTTTGGCACACACATTTTTGGGCTTCCATGAACAGAAGGAAAGCGAGTGAAGCATCTGTAAAATGTATATTTCATATTTAGGTGTATGAAATATATATACAGCTGCGTCTGGGTGTGAGTGTTCACCTTCCTACAAAGAGAATAAATTTGATCTTTCAGGTTGACTGGGAGGCACTCAGAAGGTTCTGGGGACCATGGGGTGAAGCTTAGCTTGGCAGGAAAGTGATTAAAACAAAATTCTCCCATTTAGTTAACTATATCTTGGAAGTTGGCTGTTCAGCACCATGCCTCCACTGTGCACACACCCTGCCCACCGCTGCCATCACCTAGAACTTTTCACAGTCAGAGTGCTTCAGCCTAGCTTTCTCTGAGGCGTCTGTCTCTGGCTGCTGGGTGTTGTGAAGCTTTCAGGGAGAGAGTATGCACCCTCCCAGCATGTTTTTATCCAAGTTTTTTTGTTGTTTTTTATTTTATTTTATTTTTTTTTGGCGGGGGGGGGTCCTGTGAGCTCTGCTTGTAAAATTCTCCAAACTGTCACTGGCATTGGAAAGTGTTAAAACCAGATCAGAGCCCCTAGCTCATCCTTTCTCATGGTCTTTTGTCTCCAGGATCAGTGGGGTGTTGCAGACAGAAGCACTCTGAGAGCCAGTAGGAGGCTGGAAGCATGTTTTTCTCAACTGCCCTTAGTCTGCTAGCTGCAGGTTGGCTTCATTAGCCAGTAGCCAGCTTGTGTCTGTGAGGGCGGGAGAGGCAGGTGCTGCCTGCTCACAAGCCTCGGGGCTCTGACCCACTCTCATTACAGGAGCATTTACCTGTCTAGGGCTGAGGTGGCACTGCCGAACTCTGCCCCATTCTGTCTTCAGTTTAAATTTAGCCTATCCTCCCCACAACCAAAAATTGCCTCATTCATTCTCAGGAGGGGCAGTCTGAAAGTATTTCTGGAATTGGGGGTAAGACATGTTTTTTCCTAAATATATTGTTTTCTGTCATTAACTTTTTCTTATGTTTCACTAAAACTGACCTCATCATTTTAACGGTGTAAGCCTGATTTTATCGTTTTTCTACACATTTCACTTGTACATACACTCACATTATATATATGTAATTTTTTTTTTGGTTAGGAAGAAAAGATGCCTCATTTTGAAACCTAAAGGGGGGAATAAGAAAAGCCCTTTGTAATATATTGCCATATTATCACTAAATCCCCTGACAGTTGTGACACAGAAGCAAGTCACCTGTCACTTAAGCTTGAGGTCTCTTTAATTTTCTCCTGGAATTCGCACCAGGCTGTCTTTAATTTGAGGCCTTTATTGGAATTCTGAAACCTCTCTGCCTCCCTGGCTCTCAGATCTATTCTGAGAGCTGTTACAGAATGTATACAATAACCAACAGAGGGATTCAGAGAGGGCTGCAGCTCTGTTTATTTAACACTCTAGAGGGATTTTTGTGCTTATTCGGTCCTGGCTGCCCGGCTTTCAATATCGCTTTGACAACCATTCTGCCCTTCTCATTAATTTTAAACAGTTAAAACACAGGAAAAAGAGGAAAAAGTTTTCATTATTAAAGTGCTTTACTTTTTAATAACAGAGGATTCTGTCCGCCAGGGGAAAGGGCATCCTCACTAATTTCACATTCATATTAAAAAAAAAATGCAGGCAAGGTGACAGTTGTGCTGCTGAGGTGGCTTAATGAAAGGAGGGCAGTGGAAAAGTTTGCATTTCACATCAGTTAAGAGGTGAAAAAATCCTTGCTAATGACAACAGCAAATGTCCACTTTGGTAACACAACTCCTCAGTGGCGCTTCTCCTGACATCGGAGTGGATAAAACCCTTAGGGGCACTGTGTACTGTGAAATCAGCTAGACTGTCATCAGCCAAACAGGTAGCAGGATGATGTGACTACACCAAAACCATTTTCATGTTGTTAAATCTCTATTAATGCAGAGAAGAGTGTCTGTCCAAAAAGAGGCTTTCTCTCCTCTCCCTTTTGTTCTTCCTCTTCCAGCCTTAAAAATAAAGGGGGGAGACACGGGCCAGACACAGTGCTCACGCCTGTCCTCTAAGGGCAGAGAGGAGGCCTGGAGTCTACATAGGAGGATGGAGTCTGGGGCACTCAGGTGACTCGCCTCTGTTGGCTACAGTCTCCTCGTCCCTTGTTTGTTATGAGATAAAGGAAATAAAAATCACTGCTTTCTAGAAGAAATTCCTAAAAGACATCTTTTTTGGGGGACTTTTAAAAGACAAAAATTGTCTTATATATTTTAATAGTTTTCAGTGGCTACAGTGGTATTCCTGGCTGCAGGCAGCCTTTGAATGTAGCTTGCTGAAAAGCTGCCTTCTTAATAGGCCCTCAGAACTCAGCTTAATGATTTCAGGCTTCTGGAGCAAACCTAAAACACTGGCAAGCAACCTCCAGGAATGGGGAAGCAAACTCAAGACTTGGGGATACAAAGCCTTTTAAGGCTGAATTTAGGCAGATCACTGGAAGGGTCTTAAAGAAAAAAATGCCTTTTTCCACTGAGAGGGGGAATAGGGAGAAAAGTTATTTAAAAAACAGCACATGTTCACTGTTTAAAATGGCAGAATTAGGCTTGGAAAACTCCAGAGTGCTTCCAAAGGTCTTTCACTTTGAACATGCGTGATAAGAGGTCATGAAGGAAAGTAGGCAAACAAATAAATAGACCTGGTCTGCTCCTTCTTAATGCCGTCTTCATCTTTGCTTGACTTTAACATCTTTATAGCTCCCTTCTTTCCCTAGTAATATTGAAAGGATTACCCTCGTTGGCCCCTGGGTGGTTACCCTGTGATTTTACTGTTATTAAATCTATTATAAACTGCTTCATTATTCCTGACTTCAACTCTGCCTCCTTTAATCCTTCCGTCACCTCCCAGAAATCCCATGCCAGTGGCCCCCAGGAAATCAGAGAACGAGCCACAGTACTGCAGACAATATTTGAAGATTTCGTGCACTCCAGTGAGGGGATGGTCTCCTGGGCAAAGAAAGGTCGGTGGAATTCTCAGGAGATTGGGGGAAGGGAGCCCCACAAGGTGCTGGCCTCACCCTCACCACATGCTTCCATGGTTGAGAGGACATTCAGGGACCTCTGTGTACCAATCAAAGCCTTCATTCTGCAGTAATTCTGCAGGGTTTGGAATCAGGCTCAGAAGGCTTTAAAGTGATATTAAATGCTAATTTCATACATCTCCATCTTTTGCACAAATGAGGCTTTATCTTGGCTTATCTCGGGACTAGAGCTTCTGACCCAACAGCTTGGATCTTAGGGATCTGTTTTTCTCTGTCTTTGAACACCAGACAGCAGAGATTACATGTCGGCAGAAGTAGTCGTCGGGATGGAAATTGGAGATGAATGTAAGGGCTGGAAGCCATAGACCTAAGGAGTTCCTGTTTGAAGGTCCAAATGAAAGTGAGAATGGTTGTGAGGACAGGCCATACACCATGAACCTTGGCGAGTCATAGAAGTGATGCTGAAGCAGTTCTCAGACCCTTTGTAGAGTAAATTAGCCCTTGGGATCCCGCTCATCTTGAGCAGTGGGAGTGGTTACAATCGCTGACTCTTTTTTCTAGTGGAATGTTTTTGCTGCTGACTAATTTATTCTAATAAGACCCAAGTTGAAGCCAGACAGTGGTGGCGCATGCCTTTAATCCCATCACTGGGAAGCAGAGACAGGCAGGTTTCTTGAGTTCAAGGCCAGCCTGGTCTATAGAGCAAGTTACAGGACAGCTAGGGCTACACAGAGAAACCCTGTCTCAAAAACCAAACAAACAAAAGGACCCAAGTTGCAGGAGTACACAGTTCTTTTGGGGAATTCCTTGAGATTTTTGAGGAAAATGAAGTTTGTTTGTTTGTTTTCTTTTTTTAAACAGGAAGTCATTCTGTAGTGCAGGCTGGCCTCAAACTCAACACTCAATCTGTGTGCCTACTGAGTGCTTGGATTGAAGGTGTTACCAAGCCTGACCATTGTTCTTTTAAAAATAGTTTTTATTTAGTTTTGAGACAGGCAGGTCTTAAACTTGGGCAAGCATGTACCACCGCTCCCAGCCAGAAGTATCTTTTTAAAAGTAATTTATTTGGCAGTGTTACTAGTTTGGTGCTGTTCCAGATGCTTCAGTGCATGAGGAGGCAGGTAGAAAGCATCCTCTGATTTGTAAACTGATGTATTAAAGGTACAGGAGCAGCTGTGAGATAAGGAGCATTGTAAGCGAGTGTTTTAGATATCGGTACAGACTTCAGAAAGGGACGACAGGTAAGGGGGTAGCAGGTGTGTGTGGTTGAGGCCAGAGTAAGCCCCACTGAGAATGTGATACTTCAACAAAGCCAAATGGGATAAGTATTTATATTCTGAAGGAAGGCACAAGAATGGGTTAGCTAGGGCAGACTCCTGTAGGTCTTGAAGGCTGCTCTGAGGTCTATGGGGTTAACCTGAGAAGGCTTTGAACTAAGGTGTGGCTCAATGCGCCAAAGGGGGTTGGTTGATTAGTTAATTTGTTTGTGTTTGTTTTTGTTTTTTTGAGACAGGGTTTCTCTTGTAGCCCTGGCTATCCTGTAACTCACTTTGTAGACCAGGCTGGCCTCTGCCTCCTCTGTCTCTGCCTCCTGTGTGCTGGGATTAAAGACGTGCACCACCATGCCCAGCTTGGCCCTATGTTTTAAAAGACCACCTGGCTGCCATGTGAGAATTGACCCTAAGGTAAGATTGAAAGCTGGAGATTGGGCTCCAGGGAGTAGCCATCAAGCAGTAGATGAGAAAAACAGAGCAGCAGGACTGGAGATGCAATTCAGTGTTGGAACACTTGCCCAGAGAGCACAAAGCCTCCTAGCTCCATCCCCAACACTGACAGCAGCAACAAAAAGACAAACAGATGTTTTCAGATAGCCATCATTAACCCTCAGCCCAGGGTTTGGTTATCAAAACACTTCAAATAGAATTGCATATAATGAAATCTATTATTGCCCACCATATGCAATTGGTATGTCCTTCTATTCATTTCTCAAATAATACCCTGTCTTCAGCATTTTCCAAAAGTGAATTTAACAATTCCCCGTAGTTCTCAAGAACCTTCCTGTAGATTTTGACCTTTGGAGAAAGGTGACTGGTACAGCTGAATTCGGGTTGGTAATGGCATCACAATGGAAAGAAAGGCCTGTCCACACTATCCACTTTGGCTGTGTCAGTGGTATTCCCATACCTTGGCAATATTGCCCTGTGTAGGTGCCTGGATAGTCCCTTGAAAGTTAGCAACAAGCAGTTGGTAGAGATTGTCCGTCATCAGCCGCCTATTGAAGCTGTAGTAGCAGAGCTTCTTCCCATATTCGTGGTGTTTTCATACAAGGAGAAAATGTGTAGAGCACTCTCTTGTTTGCCAACTGATTTTCACTCCAGATTTATAAGGTCTGGAACCAGCTGCCCTCACCCCTTAGATCTCAGTCACCTACCTTGGGACACCAAGACCTTCACTAATTTCTCCTGTTACTTAGGATTGTTGCTCGGAGATTTGGAGGAATGTGTCTGCATCTGCCTCTAAAGGAACTGAACCTATGACCTACAAAAAGTTATTTTACCCCATAAATGGAGACCACCTTTGCATTTCAGTTTATATATACAAATTTCTCAACCAGCTTGCTTCCTTTTGAGACACTGCAGAACCTGCCTCATGAATAGTTAACAATGCAGCTGGCCTTGCCTTTATGGCAGAAAACTAGGTAGAAAGTGGGTAGAAAGTATGCATTTGTTGTCCTTCTGCATTTTTTGACCCCATCATTATTAATAGTCAGTTTAATTGTCTCCAGTCTTTAGAACAGTCACTCCTTTTCCTCCCCTCTGTGTGTCGTTTAGCTAGGGACTCGGACTGCAGAAGTAATTGTAATATGTTCTCAGTCTAGATTCTCAAAGTTTTGGAGAGCAGAGTTTGCCTACACATGCCCCTGTTCCCATAGTCTGTCATCTCCATCTACTAGCCTCCCTGCAGAGATCATTTGTAGCCTTTACACCTGTACTTGGAAAGGACACTTTTTCTTGTTTTTTGTTTTTTGAGGCAGGGTTTCTCTGTAGCTTTGGAGCCTATCCTGGAAGTAGTTCTTGTAGACCAGGCTGGCCTCGAACTCACAGAGATCCACCTGCCTCTGCCTCTTGACTGCTGGGATTAAAGGTGTGCGCCATCACCATCTGGTGGAAAGGACACTTCTTAGTGGTAATACATTTACCTCCTCACCTCAGTGGGAAGGCATTGACTGGGCACAGTTGCCAAGTGCTTTGTCTTTTAAGAGAACCATTTACAAGGCATTTCTTTTCTCACATCCTTTGGATAATGTGGCTGTTGGTATAGGTATGTATGTCTTTGTGGTGGACCAGATGATGTGGGGCAGAAGGAGTGTCTCCAGCCTGCAATATTGTTCCTCTGCCTTCTTATCCTAGGAGTCACCTGTGTGACATTCCTATTCCTGATCCAGATGCCCATGAATAAAAAAAGGACAGGGTGTCCAAGTGGATTATTTTAGACAAATTCCCTCTAATTCATATACCTTAAATAGCTCCCTGGAAATAAGAGCCGACAACTAAAATGCTCAATTTTCATTGCCTGTAGCTCCATCCGTCACTCTGAATAAACGTCTCCTTCCAGTTTTCCACTTTCTGCTGTGCTGGTCCCACAGCCCTGTTCCTTTTGTGCATTATAGACACTGATAGCATGAACCACATCCTGCCCCTGCTGTCTCAGAGTTAGCCAAACATGGAAGTCCATGCAAGTGTGCAAGGACAGCCAGCTGTCTTGGTCCCCAGTGACACTAGAATCTGGACGACACAAAGGTTTAGTAAAAATATGCAGTGTGAAATGCTGCCTGGGCCAATGTCTGGGCATAAACATTTCCTGCCATTGCTCAGCAACTTGTTATCCCTATAAAGCTTCCGGCTGGGCACCTACATCTCTTAGGACAGATATCTCTCTACTTTCTTGCTTCCTGGAAGTGTGTGTTATGGAGGAGGAGGGTACTGAGCCAGGTAGAGATCCGGGTGCTTATGTGAAGAATGGCATCCAGGAAGTGAGATATGGACTGACTTTGGGGTGACCCAGACTCTTGGATTGGATTGGCTCATTGGGGTGTTTTAGACCAGAGGTAAGTGTTGGGATTGGGAGAAGAAAGGGAAGTAGAGGAGTTGAGTTTTAGTGGTCACTGCAGTGTCAGCAAGTTTCTCTCTGAGAATGTAACTGGGTGGGGCCTGTGTTGGAACCCTCTAGACAGTGCAGACCATTTGAAGTGTTAAAGATACTTTTTGAAAGAGCCGGTCCCTGGTTATTGGAAGGCGAGTGAACACAGATTTAAGAGAGAGGTACAGAGGAGTTGCCGTGCTTATTATTTCTCATCGATTGGGAAAAGGAGTTCACTTTGCTCAGTAAATAGAGCTTTGATGGATTCCCAGGATCCTTCCAGGAGATGATCTGCTAAAATGACACTTTTTATTACTGTTCATAAACGACAATCTCCAGGTGCTGCTGGGATATTACACTTAAGCTGTGGGCAAACTTGCCAGTCCAGTGGCTCAACCACCCAGGTGAGGGAGGCTGGTGCTTGATGCCTCTTTCATCAGTGGTACAGTCCTCCTGGTAGAGGAGCCGGGTATGAAAGTCAAAAAGCAGCAGTGGGCAGAGTACATTGCATATTGTCCCTCTGCTGGAGAGAAGAGGGCAAGGTGTTCACTTTCTCTTGTTGTGAGATATTCAGGGAATCAGATATAGGAAAGTCTGTCCACAGGGGGAGGTCTGGGTAAGGCACAGGGGCCCAGCCAAAACACCAGCACCCAGGAATGGAGCCCAGATCTCCTCTAGCTCAGATGGTGTTCAGAACCCATTCCTCCTAATTATGAAGTGGGGCTGCAGCTTTGCAGCTGGGCTCTCTAAACATGTAGCCGGTACCCAGGTCAACTGTTACCTGTACTATTTTAGTTTTTATGAATTCCTTTCTCCTTGGCATACATGTGTGCATTAACTATTCGAAAATAATTGATTTTATTCCTAATATAATTATCTAAAAAATTTTGTAAGAAAATGTTGAGCATTTAATTTCTTCATTTATTCTACTATATTTAACAAACAGGCATCAAGTACATTATATATGCCAGGCACTGTGGTTGGCCTTGAGACTGTGTATAACAAAAGAAAAAACAGGCCCTGCCCTGTTGAACTGTTGCAAACTCTTTAGTAAAGACAAATTTTATACAATTTATTTGAGTGATAATTTTGGCTATAATTTTTTGTTCGGGGATTTTTTTTAACTTTTATTGTTTTAATTATGTGTATTCATGTGTATCTGTGTGGTATGCATAGGTAAGTTCAGTTGCCTAGGGAGGAACAAATGAAAGTGAGAATGGTTGTGAGGACAGGCCATACACCATGAACCTTGGCGAGTCATAGAAGTGATGCTGAAGCAGTTCTCAGACCCTTTGTAGAGTAAATTAGCCCTTGGGATCCCGCTCATCTTGAGCAGTGGGAGTGGTTACAATCGCTGACTCTTTTTTCTAGTGGAATGTTTTTGCTGCTGACTAATTTATTCTAATAAGACCCAAGTTGAAGCCAGACAGTGGTGGCGCATGCCTTTAATCCCATCACTGGGAAGCAGAGACAGGCAGGTTTCTTGAGTTCAAGGCCAGCCTGGTCTATAGAGCAAGTTACAGGACAGCTAGGGCTACACAGAGAAACCCTGTCTCAAAAACCAAACAAACTGAAGAACCCAAGTTGCAGCCTACCCTAGGGAGCTGAACCCATCCTTCATGTCAGATCACTCCTCTTAGGCATGTGGCTAAGAGCTTTGGGCTAAGAAATGCTCCTAAAAACCTAGATCCCTTCAGAGCTGGAGTTACGGGCTATTAGGTGCTGTCCAATGCGGGTGCTATAAACCAAACTCAGGTCCTCTGCAGGGATTGTACTTCCCCTTAACCAGTGAGCATCTCCCCAGCCCTTTAGAGACTTTAAGAACATATACAAGTTTGGCTTCAGGTTGACTGTTGTAATTGTCCTGGTTCCTTTCTCTTTCTTGGCAAGGTAAAGTCGGTAGCTTTGAGACTTCAGAACCCCTCCCTTCTCCTTACTTTCTCCTCCCCCTTTATTTTAGCTCTGCAGTCTTTCATCCGAGCCTATGCGACCTACCCCAGGGAGCTGAAGCCCATCTTCCATGTCAGATCACTACACCTTGGGCATGTAGCTAAGAGCTTTGGGCTAAGAGATGCTCCTAGAAACCTCAGTGTCTCCACCGTGAAGAAGAAGGCAAGCTTGAAAAGGTGAGATGGGAGCAAGATGTGCAGAGTTCTGTTTACATTAGCAGGCGAGGTCATCTGGAAGACTGGTGCCAGCTCTTCTGTCGTGAGTGTGTGTGTGTGTGTGTGAGAGAGAGAGAGAGAGAGAGAGAGAGAGAGAGAGATTGAAGTTACCACTAGTGTCTGCTTGTCTCAAAATACAGAGGCACTTGGAGCAAGGGGAAAAATCATCCCTAATTCTGCAAAAGAAATCCAGTTGGACACAAGTGTAGTAGGGATTACTAAGCAGAAAGATGGGTCTGTTGAGTTGTCTTCATGTCCCAATAGAGTAACTTGGGAGGCTTCTGGTGTGTTCCATATCATTAACTCTCATAGCAGTCTCTGTCCTTGTGAGCAATGGAGTGGGTTGGGACTGGGGACTTAGAAGAGCCGCCTGTACCCTAACTGTACTGTTGCTGATGTACCTCAGGTGCATCATTTAACAGAGGCAAAAACCAATGTTTACTTTTTCCCCAAAAGCAACACATATCTGGGTGCAAGATTTCTTTGTCCAAAGGATCCTTGTAAAAGAAATGCCAGGATGACAGAACTGACCTTTGAGGTCAGTTGTCCTTTGTCTCTGGAGTCAGGGACTATGCTCCTCCCTGAGTCTAACCTTCCACAGTGCTGAGCTGCATTAATGATTGCTCTCAGAGTATCTCTATTGTATCCTTTCTCTCCTTAAGGAATGGTGTTTCTTCAGCAGCAGGCCTAGCCTCACACCATAGCCAGAGCACTGGAGACCCCTGAGGTGCTCTGTAATGGGCCTTGAGATAGAGGCACGTCTCAGGGTTGGGTGACCTGTATAGGAAAAAGACTGTGAAGAAGTAAGTGCTGGAGGACAGAAACTTTTCTTCCCTTGCCCAGGTTTTGGTGAGGTTTTAGTTTTAGTTGCAAATGCTACCACATTTCCTCTCTCACTTGGAGGTTATGCAGCTTCATGCTTTGCTGCTCTTCCCACACTGTCTGTCCTGCTCCTTTCACCAGGAAGCACTCATTGCCTCACTAGCTTGGTCAGCACCTGACTTCAGAGGGAAGAGGGGCTGCCCAGTGTAGGATAGTGGTCTTAGAGTTGAGGGACTCAGACTTCACTTCCAGCCCCAGTCTCATAGGGTCCTGGGAAGCAAATGACTTAGTGGCAGCATTGACCTTACCTTGAGAAGCCACTAGGGAGAGAGCGACTGCCACCTCATGTCTCAGCTGACCCTAGCTAGCAGATGGGCACCAAGACCACTATACCCCTGTGAGCAGCTGATTGAACAGGGCTTTATTCAGGGAAGAATGGGCTGATTAGCTGCTAAAGAGCATGTAAGATGGTATGGGGCTGCCTTTGATGTCTGGCTGGCGCAGCAGGGAGCCAGGCAGTGAGTGACAGCAGTGTGTCATAGGATTACTGTGAGTGGCTATGCTGCTCTCTGTTCTTACCATGTCACCACTCTGTAGCAGCCCTTTTCTGTTGTTGTGCCCTTCTTTTGAAGGCTTTTCTCACCATGCACCCCGCCCCTGACTTTCTAACACAGACGGGCACCGAAGAGACAGTAGGTACCTTTTTGTAAGTGTTGTCACTCCTGGAAGAGGAATGACTTTGCAGCTAATCTGCACATGAACCATATAATTGTGGCCAGGGTGAGTGGCAGAGAGAACCTGACAGATTGTCCGCACATCTCCGTTAGGACTCAAGCAAGTGCCAGTTGCTGCTTTTTAAGGACTGGAAAGAAAAGTTCATTAAACACCACAAGGTGCAAAGAATTGGGCCTGCTATGGCCTTGATTATTGTTCTGAGCTGAACGTCTTCTCTGAAATCTGCCTGTCAAGAAAGAGAACGGGTTCCTTCTGTCACATGCAGATGAATGCAATAGTGGCACTAAGTCCTCAATTGCTCTGCTTCCCAGTTTCTGGTGTTTACTTCCAGAAAAAAATAATTACATGCTATGCACAAACTATGATGTCTACTGGCAAAGTCCAGCCGGCTGTGAGCCTACTATCATCCTCAAACAGGAAACTTGGGTGCTGGTCAAGTATGAATCGAGGGCAAGGCAGGTCAGGAGACTAAATTGTTGGGCATTCCCATACAATGGCAAAGGGATTTTGTCTTTCATGTACACAACCTCTTTCTCTTTACACATCTACTTTACAGAACAAGAAAATAAGTGCCGTCTCCAATGTGCTCTCAGTGTTCAGTCTATCAGTTCTTCACCCTGAGTTCTGAAAGGGAGCAGTAAACATCTCTCTACACATGGGAATACAGCCATAGTCACAAAACCTTTTCTGGCACCTACACACAAACCTGTCAAAACAGCCCCCCCAAACACCTACATGTACATGTACACAGGTGCTGTTGGTAAAATATTGAATGGCCCCTTAGCAATATTCATCACAAAAACAACAGTTCCCAGGAAGCAAAAGTGGTAACATAGTCCTCTAAAATTGCCATCTTCTCTGGAGACATGGGACCAGGGCCTTCTGCTGTGCATGGACAGTTGGACTGTTGGCTAGGGTGTCTGTCTAGGTACACGTGAGTGAGGTAAGTCCAGGGACATGCTTTGTTAGGGCCACGATTCCTTCTCACTTGGTGGGAAGTGGTTCCAAAGTAACAGAGCTGGTGTCGCTGACAGTGTGGAAATGTAAATGTGCAGTTCCTCAGTCACCCGCCTTGTGTGAACTAGTCCATACACCTAGCACCACCTTCCCAAGACAGTTCGCCCAGCTCCTGCTGCCACGTCTAGTGTGCTCACCAGCGACAGCTCTGTCCCTGCTCTGTCCCAAATCATCTCCTTTAAAATTAATAGAGGAATGGCAGTCTCAGTTTTTAGCTGTTCTTAAATGATTTTATTTTATTTGTATCATTTTTCTCAATCTATCCTAGTAGTATTACCTAGTAGTTCCCATTTTATCGAACAAGGTAAACATTCTAAAACCTTTTTGGCCTTTCCTAGATGTGACTGTGCTTAGTCAGGGAGAAGAGTTTATTGAGGGCTGGCCTGGTAGGGCCAGCCCAGCGCAAACAAGCAGTTCCTTGACGTCCATACTTCTAAAGTCCTGTAAGTCACGTCTCAACACGGGTACACATCCTTATGGAGATTACACATGGTAGGCATTCCTTGGAGAGACATGCCCTACCTGAGTCAACACAAATGCTGACTCACTGGAGCTCACGCTGGAGACCTTGGAAGCTCTGGCGTGGGGTACTGTTCATGTTAACAGCCCTCACTGTGCGCTGTGTCATTGTAAACAGCCAGTGAGTGCTCACCCTATGCCAGTGTGCAAGAGTGTGAGATGTTGGTTCTGTTGTTTCCCATTAGCTGTCTCCCTTGCCCTCCTGGTGCTTCTTAAGTCTGTCAGTGTCACATGCAAGTTGCTTGAGTCACTTGCATGCTTGTGTACCTTTGGGCAAGCAATGGCCTCTCTGCCTCAGTTCATTTGCCTCTTGAAGGCAAGCACTTGAGTTTCATGGTATCATGGTGGAGACAAACCAGATGCTGAGTATTAAACATTGCTTCAATATCTGTGTAAAAAACAAGCATTTAGCCATTATAGCGATGGCCCTGTGACTATCTAGCCCTTCTTCTGGCCTCCAGTATCAGACTATTCGTGGGGCTGAGGACCAGAGTATGTATGGAAGTAGCTGCAACCTTCTAGCACTCTGGAACAACCTTGAAAGCAGAATCAAGTCCCCTGAAGATGAGCAGTGAGAAGCTGCAGCTGCATCACCCTGGGAAGCAATATCCTCATCATTAGGAGCAGCTTGCTGCCAAATTTTACGTGGCATTTACAACCTTCCTAATATCACTTAATTAGCTGAAGGAAAACCTGGAGTCCTGCCCATTGTGAAATTTTTCTCAATTTCTTTGAGCCAGTTATTCTGCAGAAAACAGATTGGCCAAATGTGAGATGAGAGGCTGGGCATAGCCACACTTGGAAGCACAAGGCTTTCTCCATGTGTGTCTACTGCTCCTGAGTTGGTCTTCTCCTGGTCCATCCTGCAGCACACAACCTTGGTCCCTTGGGTCTCCTTGACTCCATCTCTTCCCTTGATTTCCAAAACTCTGTGTTCGTGAAGATCAGCTCTTGGCTGCTGACTTCTGAACTCCTGGGTGGTCTCTTACAATGACCCCTGTACCACTGCTGTGCAGGCAGCCCACTCATATGCTTTAACCAACCCAGCCCTGGCTTAAAACCTTATGGTGACATCCTGTTGCTTAGCACCTGCTTCCCCAGTGGGCCTTCGTGAACTCTCAGCCTCAATTGACATCCTGTTGTCACTCTCAAGACCTGGTCTTGGGCTGGCCTATCTCCCTCTCCTCTCAGACCTGCTGGAGCAGACAAATATCCTCACCTGTCCTGACACGATGATGTAGTTGTATCTATGTGTGAGATGTGTGTGGCTAATGTCTCCTGAAAGTGCCTCAGCAGAAACCCAATCAGGTCCATGTTCCTGTACGCCCAACACACTCATGGAACATGATAGGTACTAAGGAACTACTTTGAATTTAATGAGTTGAATCATTTTGAACTTCCGAGGGAAAAGGAATTGTTTTATGAAAGGAGGTGAGCTCAGTTATTAGTGAACTATGAAGATGATCAATCCTACCTGGAGGAGCCATTTTTCCTAGCTCTGTGTGTCACGTAGCAGCCTCTGTTTGGAGAGGAGTGGTACTGGACTACCTCTGCGCTGCAGAGAGTCTGCAGGAAGATCAGCCTGGACCAGCTTCCCTTTGTCTCCCTGGCTTCCCAAGTGAGAATGTGCAAAAGAACAGGATGCCATCACTGTCTTCTTTCCACTCATCCAAGGCCAGAACTCTGTCTCACTTGAAGACCAGAGAGAAATAAGACCACCAGCAGGAGCTGTGGAGACAGAAGGATGTGGATGGGAAAACAATCTACTAAAGTCTGAGGAGCACTGTGAAAAATCAGGTGCCCAGGTCCTACCCCAAAGACCACATTTCAGTCATTGAGGTGACTGCAGACTTGATTTGGGGACTAGAAAGGGTGTCCTTAACAATATGAGAGGTAGGCGCCTCTAGTGTCTTTGCCACAGAAGTAGGAGCAGAACAGCCATGCAAAGGGCCTTTGGCTAAGCAGTAAACTTGGAGCTGCAGGCTGGGTGCTCTAGAGCCCTTGTCCTGAGGTATCAAGAAGATGGCTAAGGGGCTGGAAAGATGGCTCAGCAGTTAAGAGTATGTCTGTTCTCTCAGAGGTCCTGAGTTCAGTTCCCAGCAACCACATGGTGACTAACAGCCACCTATAATGGGATCTGCTGCCATCTTCTGTAATGCAGGCATACATGCAGATAGAGCACTCATACATAAAAATAAATAAAAATGTTTTTTTAGAAAAAAGAAAGAGCACTGACTGCTCTTCCAGAGGACCCAAGTTCAGTTCCCAGTACAATGCCCACATGGCAGCTCACAACTGTCTGTAACTCCAGTTCCAGGGAACCTGAAACCCAAGGCAAAACACTAATGCACATTTTAAAAAATGGCAACTGAATGAGTGACTGGGCTATTCTAGACACTAACTGCACAGGGCACTGAGCCTTTCTGTCAGAAGCTCACAGTATGTTCACAGGCCCATTGAAATGTACTGGCCATGTGGGTCTTCCTCTCTGTAGCCCTGGTACTGTGTACCCTGGCCTCTGGGGTAATAACGGCTCTGCATATACAACCTTTACATCTGCCCTTTGTTTCTACCACTATTTTTTTTCTAACTAGCATCGTGCAATTACCAGCTTTCTGCCTCCTCATGGAACAAACTGACCCTCATCCCCACCAGGCTAATGAGGCGATTAGAGGGAATTCACGGTGACCTTGAGCTTCCTCCACACCTGAGTCACCTGCAGACAGCAGAAGCCATAGGGTACGCTTTCTGTCACACAGTCAGGGCTGATAACAAAGAACAGGAGCCCAGTCAGCCTCTCCTGGGAGGATGTTGGAGATGGTGCTGTTTGCTGCTAGAGTCATCCAAGCACTGAAATTAGAAGCTGTAGCTGGTCCCACAAACTGGCCACACCAGACGAGGCAGCATGGTACATGAGAGTAGTTCTCATTAAACTGTGCCTGCTTTAGCCTGCCTAGCTCCTGTCATTTGGAAAGTCAAGAAAACGTGGTAGCCCCCCAGCTTTCCCTTGCCTCCCACAGTTTAGTTTTCCTCACCCTCAAAACCTTCCTGTGAGAGCTGATTTCTCCAAGCCAACCCTACTCCTGCTGAGCCACCTCTGCAGTAAGAGGGGGAGTGCTCCAGCCTTCCACCTCTGGTTTTGACCTGTATGAAATGATTCCAAGTCTTTTTCAAATGTCACCTTTATTCTGGCCTGAACTACTAAAAATAACAGTCAAAAAAATAAGATTAACTTGTTGAATATCAAGAAGAGGGTTGCTCCTGGGTGCAGTGGAGCATGGTTTTAATCCTAATAGAGGCTGGTGGGTCTTTCTGAGTTCAGGGACAGCCAGGGCTATGCAGAGATGCCCTTTCAAAAAACTGAATGGAGGAGGGGCATTGAGACTCAGCCTTCCAGATCACCAGTGTGCCACATTCAGCATGTGAATTGTTTGACAGCAGTGAGGTCGTCTCTCTTGAGAACTCATGTTCTCTACCAAGCTAATTCTCTCTGTACATCATCCTGTGGAGATCCCACCAGACACTGACTGTGGCAGAATCCTCAGTGACCAAATGAGAAACTAGAGCCCAGACTAAGCTACTCCCCTCTCTGTGTCCTTACATGTTCTGCTGGAGTGCCAGTTGTTTCGTTCTTGTAACAAGTAACCCTGTAATGGGGACTATGCTTTTTTTTCTCTCTATGTGCGAGAGTGAGCTGCGGTATGTATGTGGAGGTCAGAAGGCATCTCCACTGTATATGGGTTCAGGGCAGTGATCGGATTTAGGTCAGCAGGCTCACACAGCAAGCACCTTTACCCAGAAAGCCATCTTTCTAGCCCAAGGGGATTTTTGTTTAATGTGAGGAGATCATTCTTTGTGTAACCAAAGAAGTGGACTTAGAGCAGGAGACAAGGCTATATATTGAAGAGCAGAGTTTCATGCCCTCTAAGCATTGAACCCTAGGGTGGGCTTTACAGCTCTGCTTTACAACAGCAGGCTTGTAAAGAGATACTTGTGGGTAAGTTCTGGCTCTGACGTGGTGTCAGTTTCTCTGGGTGCCATAGAAAAGGCTTAGTTCTGGAGTTTGCCCTTCCTGAGTAACCTCAATACTAGCACTTGGTGACAGCGTCTGTAAAGTGGGAAGGGCAAAAGTTTGTCCCCTAGTGTGGCAATATTGTGAATGCTTCGTCTCTAGTGCAGTGCAAAGTGGCCAGGAAAGGCTTTCTTCTCTTCCCCCATCCCACTTCCTGATTCCACCCTGGCCTGGCCTTCCTCTCTTTGAACATTCTTCTGATGATTGGTATGTCCTGTACTTCAGTAAGCCCTATGTCTCAGTGGCTTGCCACTTTCAGGGATAGTGGCCCCAGCACACTGTTAGAGTTCCAGAAAATAGTGGATCTCTATGAGACCTCAATGCTGTGTATGTACCATTTGCATACAGAAACATGAGGTGTTGCTGTCACCAATCAGCCAGTCCCTGGTCCACATGAGGCCAGGTATCAGATAGTGACCCCTTAAAATAGTCAACAGTTATTCATCTGGTTCATGAAAGCCATTCACACGTAAGTAGAGACTGCCTAGCACAAGTGCCCAGTGGGCACTTCTGGTGGTATAGTTCATGGTAAGTATAGGAGCTGACTCAATGTCCACTATTATGTGATCTTTTACACTTTTGGTTTTTGGGGGCCCACCACCCAGCTCTCAAATCACACACAGAGGCTTATTCTTAGTTATGAATGCCTGGCCTTAGCTTGGCTTGTTTCTTGCCAGCTTTTCTTAACTTGAATTATCCCAGCTGCCTTTTACCTCTAGACTTTTATCTTTTTCTATTTCTGCATGCTTTTTTTTTTAAAAAACTTCTTTTTCCATGGCTCTGTGTAGCTGGGCAACTCACCCCTGATATCTTACTCCCAGTGTTCTTCTATTTATATTCTCTGCTTGCTAGCCCTTTTGTCCTTGCTCCTGCCTCACTATTGGTCGGTTGGCTCTTTATTAGGGCCATCAGGTATTTTAGACAGACACAGTAACACAGCTTCTCAGAGTTAAACAAATGCAACATAAACAAAAGTCACACACCTAAAATAATATTCCCCAACTGCCAGGCATCGGCCCTCTGCCCCAAGTGACCTGCTTTCATCCTCTTCTCAAGCAGATGAAGCTGCTTGAAACTGCATGCTGTCAGCATGGTGGAGCTGGAATCCATCCTAAGCCTTCCAAGTCCAGGTCAGATGATTGCCCACATAAGAGTTCCTTTCCCCATTCAGAATCAGGGCTTCGTAACTGTCCTACTTGAAGATCGCCTTCTGAACCCATCCTTTTGGTCCAGTAAAGAATTGTGGGTATGCTGTCATCTCTCTGTAAATGTGATAAGTAGACTCAGGGTCACAGACAGAAGTGTTGACAGGAGAAGTCCAGAGAGCTGAGCCCTGGATTTGGGCCCAAGATTCTGCACTAAACTGCTTAATCTTGGTATTCCCAGAATCTCACCATAGCAATTTTATATATGCTTGTTTTCCATGTCTGTCTACTACTTCTCCATCTTAACAATAGTCCATAATATTTTTACGAAGAATTGAAATAATACCAATACTCCCCCATGCTCCTGTTGCTTGTTCTTTATGCTCAGGCCCTTTCTGGACTTGGGGCTGACTTCAGGGTGTCAGCTAGTGCCAGAGCTGGGATTCCAATCACTGCCAGCAGGTTCTGCTCTGCTACCTACTCTGCGTGGCCACCTGGGCTCAGTAAGCTCTGAGCTCTTACTTCAGAGTCACCAAGTAGGACCTCTCTCCTTTCCCACATGGTGCATGAGTCCTAGGATCAGCAGACATTTGCCAGTTTCCCCCAGTTGACACTCCTAACATTGTGACTGCCCCTAACCAAGGACTTCAAGTTCTGTTCCATTCCTCAGTAACCTTATTTTTTGATGAATGTCAAATGTTCATTTGCCTTAGTTAGATTTCTATTCCTGTGATAAACGCCGTGACCAAAAGCTCACAGCTTGTAGTACATCTCTAAGGGCTGTCAGAACAGGAGCTCAAGACAGGAATCTAGGGTCAGGAAGTGAGGCTGAAACTATGGAGGGGTGCTGCTTGCTGACTTGCTTCTCATGGCTTGCTCAGCCTGCTTTCTCATACCACTCAGGGCCACCTGCCTGGGTGACACCAACCACAGTGGGCTGGGCCTTCTCACATCAACTTGGGTGGCTAGCTTGCCGGCCAACAAACATCTCTGCCCGAACAGTCCAAAGCTGGGCCCAGATATGTCACCTTTCCTTCCTATCAAGCTGGAGGTTAGTTGGTGTGCTCCCCTTCAGGAGGCAAGGCGGTCCTCCCACACTGGCTTCTGTTTCACCTGCGTTTCATGCTGTTTCCTTCTCTTTCTGTCATCTGAAAGCCAACAGAACCCTTGACAATATACTGCCATTTCCTCCTCAATTTAGCCATGCACAGTGGAGAAACTTGAAGTCAGCTTGAGGTCACCTGAGGTCGTCACTGCCTTCTGAATTGTATACTTACACTCAGAATCTTTCAGATTAGAAAGCTGTTGGAAAGAAGAATTGGTCCTTTGAGCTATCTTAATTACAGTGCAGTAGAAGAAGGCTTGGGAAACTACCTAAGACCAGAAAGCAGTGAAGTTTTCATAAGTAGAAAATCAAATACTTTGAGGTTTGAACATAGGACAAATTACAGTTTGTTTCCTATAACAAATGAAAAGATACCCATTTTAAAAACTAGGAAGCAGAAACAAGAAGTTACTCAAAAATTCAGTCTAAGATAAGCTTGGCTTTATTATTGAGTGTTATGGGTGACTCTTGGGAAGAAATAGTTACATTCATGCCTTCAGGCAACATAAAACCAAGGTGGAGTTCTTAAAAGACTGCTGTGCATGGCCCTAAAGGTATTTAAAAAATAATAATGATAAGAATAATAACAACTAAATAGTAATAGATTTAAAGCATCTTTTCTTGTCATGAGCCAGGCATGGTGGTGCACGTCTTTAATCCCAGCACTCACAAGGCAGAAGTAGGTGGATTTCTGTATGTTCAAGGCCACCCTGGTCTATAGAGTGATTTTCAGGACAACCAGAGCTCTGTTATACAAAGAAACCCTATCTCTCAAAAAAATGAATGAATGAGTGAGTGTAAATAGTACATCCTGTCCTGCAAAAGAATGCTGTAAGCAAAGCCCTGGGTTAAATTGCTTTTTGTCTAGGAAACTGCCAGTTGAGTTTGCAGTGCTCCAGGGATCTTGGTGGCAGTGGGGTGATTACTAGTTAAGATGACTGCCTTACTAGCAGTAAGTGGCATCTGCCTGGCCTGCTGAGTAATCCAGCCTGGAGAATAGGGTCTTCAGCCTTCACTCTGAGGGAGTTCCCTGCAGTTAGATAAACTGATCTGTTGCTTGGTAACCACAAGGTTTCTACAGTGGATGCTCAGGAAGCCTGAGTCAGAGGGTCCAGGTATTTGGAGGACTAGAAAGTTGGCAGGATTCTGGGAGAATGGCAGCTTGTCAGAAGGCATGAATGCCGGTTGCATGCTTGGGTTTAGGGGGGGTTCACCTTCCCGTCTGTACCATACCATCTCTGCTATGGGCCTAAGAAGAAAGGAGGAAATTGGGAGCTGGCTGTGAGAGAAGGGCATCTTGTTGGCATGGCTTTTGTGACGGCAGTGAGGCTACCTGTGAGTAGCCTGGGTTGGAATGCATAGGTCCCTGCTTGTTTGCTGCATGAGTGGGCTGCTGGGTTTGCATGAAGTGGCTGGGGAGTATGACAAGGATATATGAAGATGAACAGGGTAACCTCTGCCTATTAAGCATACACTGCCACGGAGCCACCCCAACCCTGAGGCACGCTTTCTAGAGTAGGTCTAGCAGTGTGGCGACAGAGCTTACCCCCTACTGCCCCACCCAGCTCTCTACCTGTGAACAGACCTGTGTTCTGGGGCACTATAAGGAGCCCCTGTGGGCTTTATTGTCTTCTGCATTGGGCAGCTGAAGGCATGGGTATAATACTCTGAGCTGCTTCCCACAGGCTGCACTCGCTCATATATCAGACACCAGATGAGACTCTGGTTACTATTGTCTACAATGACGGCAGGAGCAAGTACTTTTGCTGGGGAGAATATTTTGACTGAAATTTTTCATATCTTGAAACTCAAGTTGTTACATTTAAAATTATACACATTGTGAGCACCTACTTCAAACAAGAGGGAAGAAAAGGCATCCCTTCTTGTCAGATCCTTTTGCTCTGTCTGTCATGTAACTTAACTAAAAATAAACTACAAGTACAGGAAGTTGCAGCCTTTGCTGTGGAGCAAGTCAGTGTCCGACCACCACAGCCTGTCTACATGCGCAGATGTGGAAGCTCAGACCTGGCCAGGGACATGGCAGTCCATATGAGAAGTCCAGGGCCAACAATACTGCTCCTAAGAAAGTGGAAGGGGTACTGTAAGTAGAACCTGCTTCTACCCCAAGCAGACCTGGCAGCAGTTTTCAGTCTGTAGACCTCAGTTTCCCTGTATAGCTCTGATCATGATCTCCACAGCAATATCTGGCTGGGTCTTCATACCTAAGTCTGCCAGCTACATGGCCTTAACAAGTTCTCACCCTCCAGTCCATGGTGCTTACTTGAAGCTAACATGAATGCACTAATGCAGGGACTGTTTCCCTGTGTGATACTAGTGGTCTTGAGCCCTGCCCCAACACACTTGACTGAATAAACTTCCAGCCCTAAATATCATTGCTAACATACCCTTCCCTCAAATCTTTTTCCCTGGCAAGGTTGATTCTTCCTCTTGCAAGAACAAAACTGAGGGGTGGGGGGCTGGAGAGATGGCTCAGCAGTTTGAGAGCATTGGCTGTTCTTCCAGAGGACCTGGGTTCAGTTCCCAGCACCCACATGGCAGCTCACAGCTGTCTATAATTCTAGTTCTAGGGGATCCAACACTCTCACATAGAGTATATACAGGCGAAACACCAGTGTACATTAAAGAAAGAAAGAAAGAGAGAGAGAGAGAGAGAGGGAGAAAGAGAAAGAAAGAAAGAAACAAACAAACAAACAAACTGGATCTTATCACTGCAGCCCTGTGCTCTGGTTGGGATTATAAATGTCTTTACCTTCATTATGGTGGTATCTTCCTACTAAGGCTAATAGCACAGTATGGCTGTGTCTAATTCTTGGATTTTAAAGAACTTCTGTTTATTGTGTCTAGTCTCTGACTAACCACACAACATGCTGTCAAGTCAGAGAGCAGCCAGTGGCTTTTCTTGAGCTCCTTACATTGAGTTCCTGGGTCAGTCATGTGGAGTGCTAAAGAAAAAGCCAGTATGAACTTATTGGTCATTGCTTCTGAGTTGGTGTGTTTTATTCTTAGGATTCCATTCTCACTCGTCAGTGTATGGTTGAATTCTACAAGTGTCTTCTGATCCAAGTGGTGTGTCAAGACAAGGGATGCCCTCCTTCTGGCCCCAGGTCTGCAGTGCTATGCTCTGGTGGCACTTGGGCTTGGGATTTGCAGGATCAGGGTGTTTTCTGCTCTCTAGTGAGTGCTGGGGAGTCTGCATAGATAGCCTGCCTTCGAGACCCGCCTAGCAGGGCACTGTGCCTACAGTCTGCTAGACCTCAAGGGTTCATGGAAGCTTTGCAGCTAACTGTATTTCACTGTGGGCGTTCCCATCCACAGGCAAACTGCTGTCTCATGCACCTCATTTGCCATCAGATTGTGAGAGTATGTACGTTTCTTCCCCCCACCATGAAAACAATACAGAACAAAGCCTCACTTTTAAAAATGCCATGGTATTTTGCCACCGTTATGAAAATCTGTCAGCACCGTGTCTAATCTTCTGGTGCATAGAATATCAAAACAAGTGCTACTGAAGAGATTGCTCTTCTGCTAATACAGAAATGTCAGCCTCCTGGTCTCACAGCCAGCTGCTGTCAGCCTCTCTCCAAATGGGAAAGAAAGACACTAAAGTCTTGCTCTCTGCTGTTACTGTTTCTCAGGCCTGACCCTCGGAGGAAGACCCAGAAAAAGCACCACCTTGTGCTCGCTGAAGTCCTGCACTCAGAATACGCGAGTGGACTGGAGGCCGGTGGCACGAAGGGTGGAAAGCAAGGCAAACAGCGGGGCTTTCAGGTGGCACCCCGCAAGCCTGGGCCATGGAGAGAATGAAGCTGCTCCTGCATCCAGAAGGCTCATCACCAGCCAGCAAACTTCTTTTAGTTGTTTTTCATCTCCCTACAGGACCAGGTCAGGGTAGATTGACAGACCCCCGTGGCTTTAGATTGATGTCCTGTTCTTATCAATGATGCTTCCTGTACCTTTTCCTGAACACAGACCTTCCCCTGTTGGAGGAGGAGCCCTGATGGAAACCAGCAGGCAGGGACCAGTACTAGAGAGTCACCTGCCTTTGCTCAGTCCTCTTGCGAGATTGCACAGGGACAACAAAGCATCATGTGTATCAGCCTGGAAGAGTATGGCTCCTGGCGAGCTTGTCAGATGAAGCTGCCACAAGTGTATTGCTTGAGTGTTGTAAGATGGAATTAAAAACCGGAATTGAACTTGTACAAAAGGATAAAGTATTTGTTGAAAAGCTATTTTCTTAGTGTCCGCATGCTCTGTCAGGAAGGGCCGAGAGAACTTTTTGCTTTGGATCAAAAACCCAAATGTGTTGGCAGCAGCACTGCTTTCTTCCGTAAACACGATATAGCACCATGTGCATTGCCTCCCCTTTCATGTCTGCAGAAGACTCGCTGTCTCTGGGCTAATTGACTTACTGTTGCCTTTTTATTATTTGCCTTTGAAGTCAAAAGGCACCAGCACCCGAGCTTGCCTTTTCCCAGCGGAGCCTATCTTCTCTTCAGGGTCTGAGGTCTTTGTGCTGTGACCTAGACCCAGAACCCCCACATGCCATTGTGTTTCTGGAAGCTTTGAAAGGACCCCTGCAGTGTATTGATTTCCCAATAAATGTAAGATTTGGACATTACAGAGGACTCACGAGAGAAAGGGTTAAAGCGCAGCGTGCTCTGTTTGGACACCATTCTGGGCCTGCTTTCCTCTGGGTTTCTGTGTGCTCAGCCCTGCTAGACCCTCTGAAGCCCTAGGGCAAGTGTTGTACCACTTTGCCCCTCTCCTTAGACTGGCAGGGTGGAGGCTGTTGCAGGAAGGAAGATCAGTTAACACCCACACTGCAGCCTTGCCAAGACTGGCAGTCACAGACTCAGGGCCTGTTGGTGACATTTGTAAGGTCCTCTGAAACTGCAGCAGGTGTGGAGCTGACTGGACAAATCGGCCACCTTTGGATTTATGATGGCTCACTTGCTTTGCTGGGAAATGAGGGATCAGACTATGAAGAGTCAACCAGCTGTGTGGAAACTGGCTTAGTGCCTGTAATCAGGGATGGCTACGCAAAAACCTGTGACTGCCTCCCAGCAACAGGCCCCTAATGGCTCAGCTGCAGAGGTGTGCAGGGACCTTACTGAAGTTACAGTGACTCTGATCCCTTGTAATTTACACTTGTAGTTTTCTAACTAGCAAGGCTGTCTTGTCAGAGATGGTAGTGGACATGCTGCTTAGGTAACACAGTATGCAGTCATCAGGAAATAGACTCGGCAGATTTAGGGTTAATGTTCTCTAAATTTAAACAACCTTAAAATGAATCTCTTATGGATCTTTATAGGATGTACATCCCAGGTACCAGTTGTACACAATGTCAGCCTGATTCCAGTGTACATAGTCTGATTTTGTGTGTATTTTTAATCATACCTTTTTCTAAGGTCCCAGACTTGGCATTTTTCTCACATCAGCCTGGTTACCATATTAAAGTCTCAGGAGATTCAGACAGCAAATGGAGCGCTGTGGCTGTAGAGCGCTTGTTTTGGGATCCAAAGCCTTCCCCATTTGCAGCCCAGCTGCTGTCCATCTTGTGAAGAGCCACCACTGGAGGGCAGGGAGCCCTCGAGCAGCTGTCTGCAGTGGGACATGATGGGTGTCCTCCACTCCCACAGAAGCGGGGCCAGACAGAGCCCAGCTGAGGACAGTTCTGATCGCAGAGGGCTGCTTTGATTTCTCTCCTCCCTGGTACATAAAAGAAGAGGGGAGTGTGCCTTGCGGTACAAGTGATTCTAAGCTGCGTGTGGCTGGGTCCAGCACTTCGCACAGCCAGCAGAAGCCACTCCCAGAGATGGAAATTTCAGGTCTTCAGTGACAAGTTTCCCTGATGGAGAGTGATTAACAACAAGCTTTTCCAGTTTGCCTCCATGACCGTCAAACTTTCTCGCTCTGCTTGACCATAAAAAATACAGAGCCAAGTTGTCAGGGTAGTGCCCCCAATAAAGCAAAACAACAACAACAAAAAACCACCCACGTTCCAGAAGCCACATAGCTGAGGGCTAGCTGAAAAAGCTAACCTCAAACTTGGTTGTCCCTGCCCTTAGGAGTCCAGATTTAGAAGGGAGAATGCTTTTCAGGACCTGCCTATTGTTTTGGTCCACTGGGGGTCTCTCACGGTCATTCTTTTTTTCTGTCTTAAATGAAGGTACCCAGCCCTTGGGTTAGGAATAGAGAAACCAATTTAGCCTTCTAAATGGACGGGAAGTGCAAGCCCACCTCACTGCAGAGGTTGTGGAGTTATTATTACAGATGGGATGTGCAGGACAATTTAAAATATTGTAATTATAAACTTGTAGGGAAGCCTTGTTCTTCATTAATGTAAGATATGAAATCGCCTCTGCGGTACAAGGACAATTACATAGTCAGAATGTGTCTGCGGTTTACACTGCACTGTGTAAATGTGAGGGTGGCTGCTCTAGCCTGCCTCCTCCACTCTCACAAAATGAAAAGCACACCAGCGCAAGTTGTCCTTTGATAGATTTTTAATATGATTTTAAAGAGTTTTGTTTGGTCTCATTCTTATTCAATGAGATTAATTTAAAGCACTTATCCCCTGGGTTTAAGTCAATCCGTGTAGGATTTGGGCAGGGTTTGTTGCTTGGGGGGTTTTGTTTGCAGGAGGCTATGAGAGACTTCTTTCCCACTTCATTAACCCTGAGTTGGGGACAGTCCCCCCTCACACCCCACCACAGCCAGATCGAGGGATTTACTAACCCGCATTCACATGCAAAAGAACTTGAAAGCCGAGGGGCTCCTTGACTTAATTAGCTGCTGTGCATTTTGCAAAATTAGAATAATACCCCAACCATCCCATAAAAGAAAAGCTTGGGTGTGAAGATGCTGGGGGTGGGGAGGAAACAGTAGCCGAACTAGTTGTGGTTGGGGGGGGGCTTTCTGAATGCGCCCCTCCCTCCAGTGCCAGGTTCTTTCCCCAACAGTTGGGCCAGAAATGCTGGGAGGGTCCTGCAAGCATCCAAACTCCCCTGCATTTCTTCCGCCTTGTAAGTCAGTGTGCTGCAGGTGGTGTGGGGGAGGGTAGCTCTTGCGCCCACGTCCTGGGAGACCGAAGGTGTCAGGAGGTGACCTTGGCCCTTTGAACGCGAACCGGAGTCTGACTCAAAGGCGGGTGGTGCGATCTGCCCCCTCCCCCGCCCCTATTTCTCCCAGGGTTAGGGCGCGCGGGGAGGGCGGGGAGTAGAGGATGGAGTGCAAAGGGTTGCTCGACGTGGCGTCAATCTCGAGAAGGCCCTTGGGGTCCTACCAGGCATTAGAGACTAGAAGCTGCGGGTAGCCAGAGCGGAGGGCGCCGGGCAGAGGAGGGTGGGGCAACAGGGAACAGCCTCGGAGTCCATCTGTCTGCCCCGCGCCCGCAGGGCCGGTCACCAGCTGCCGGCGCCCCGGTCTGAGCCAGATGAGGCGGCTCAGTGAGTGCTTCGTGGCCTGACACGCAGCGGAGGGAGGCCAGGCGCTGGCCTCACCCGTGGTCCCCATGTGGAAGCGGAACGAATCAGATGGGGAGGCCGAGAGCTACAGGCTCGCCTCGATGAGGAAACGGGGAGACCCCTGGAAGTCCAGCCGGGGTCTCCTGCGCATGACCACAGCTCTCAGGAACCGGGGAACAGGGCAAGGGAGAGAGAAAACTTTACTTTTTGCGAATAGAAGGAAATGTAGTGTAAGATGCTGAAGTTTCTTATGAAGGATGGGGTGGGAGAGGGCCTGAGTGGGAACCAACGGAAGGTAGCGCGGACAGGCGCCTGGTCATTTGTAAGAAGTTTATTTTCACATTTAAAAAAGAGAACCCAAGAGGCCTGGCTGCCCCGGGACCTGGGTGGAAGGGAGGGGGGCTGGGGGCCCGGATGCATGGGCAAGCCCTCTCTGCCCCTTCCTGCCCAACCCGGGACGGGGAGGGCTCAGGCCACAGACTCACTGATTCACGGACACTGTCACGGGCTCATGGGTCACGAATAAATAACTTCATATACACTTTGCACACTGTACAGTTCTGCCGCCAGCCCTGGACTCAGGGAAAATGAAGGAGTTGGGAGGGAAGCTCCGTACAGCACTCCCACCCTGTCTCACAGAGGTGCGGGAAGAAGGGTGGACCCAAGGCTGGGACTCGGGAGAGAGCCAGTCGCCGGCGTTCCCTTACCTGCTGCATAGGGGACAGGGGGTACTTAGGGAAGCCCGCAGGGACTTGGGGTTGGGTGGGAGGTGGGCAGGGGCGCGTATGTACATCTGGCAGGTGAAAGTGGCTCTGGGGGTGGAGAAGCTAGGAGAGAGGACGCAGCTGAGGGAGGGGTAGCCTCAGTGAAGTTATCCCCGTGGGAGACACTGGGTTGCGGCACCGTGGGGAGCCGAACTGCCCTGCCCCGGGGCGACGGTACGGACCTGCGCCCAGCCTGAGCTGGGGGTCCCGGAGCACGGATTGGGGCGAGAGGGAGCCTCACCGAGGCTGCGCTGCGCGCGGGAGGACGCCGGGCAGCGGGGGCAGCGGCGGGGGCGGCTCGCTGGCGCCCTGGAGTCCGTGGATGAGAATACGGGGCACCAGAGGTCTCTGGAGGGCAGGCGGAGGCGCGCTGGGGCCGCGGTACAGGTAGAGTGCGGCACCCGGGTCCAAGTTGGAAACGAGGCTCTGTGGGTAGAAATAAGGCGACGGGAACATTCTCTGAAGCGCCGAGTAATTGCCTGCCTCCGCCAGCAGCTCCAGCCCCACGGCCGTTTGTCGCTTCCATTTAGTCCTGGGAACGGAAATCAAGGCAGAGGAAGGGGGTCAGGATTAGGACACTCCACAACCCTTGCTCCTTCCTAGTGATTGGCACAGAGAGCCACAGGGTGTCCAACAGGGAGCATACTAATTTGCTAATAAAGAATGGAGTGCCCAGGTCAAATGCATCGTGCATCATTTCCCCTTCCACTGGCTTTCCGTGGCTGTTGGCCCCATTTTACAGATTAAAACCTTGAGGCGTGGGACAGTTTTCATGATGGTCTGCAAGTAGCAGGCAGATCCCTGCTCCAAGCCAGACTGCCTGACTTCAAAGTGCATATACAAACTTACAGGTCGGGTACCCTCAGGATATGCCTCCCCTGGGAAGGCCTAATGAAAGTGGAGCGACAGACAGAGTGGTAGGGCTGACTACCGGGTAGCCAACTCCCCGATTAGGGGGTAGCTCCAGAGGCCCAGGGGACTCCAAGCAGAAATTTCTCTGGAGGAATGCACACTTTCTCTCTCAGTTCTGCCTACACTCGGGCCTACACTCTGCCTACACTCAGGCCACCTAGGTTTGAGGTCTGGGGCTAGCCAGTCCCAAATCCCTCTGGCCCAGAAGTTGGGAGGCCTAGGGCAAGTGAGCCAAAGACCTCTGCACTCACCTGGGGTGAGGTTGGGCGTGCCTGCCTGGATTCCATAAAGTGGGCTCAGTCACACTAGCCCCTTCCCCTCCCTGAATAATTCCTCGTCATCATAATTGTGTAATTACTGCAACAAGCCTTAATTATTGATGCCTGAAGCCGTAATCGGTATTTATTATTAATGGGGCTGTGTGTTCTGAGGCTTGTTTATGGAAAGCACCATTCCTGCCTCTGCTAAGTGTGTGGGAGAGCGTGTCACCATGCAGACTGACATGTCTGTGCACGTGTGTCTTACCAGTGTATTTAAGTCCTGTGAATGTCCAAGAAGGAGATTAAGAAGCAGGTTCAAGACCAGTGCCCTAATATCAATTTCCCAGTCTCTCTCACCCAGCTCCTCTTGACTATAAATGCTAGAAGGCCACTGGCCCCTACTACAACGACCTCAGGATCTCCCTGCTTTCTGCCTCTCTTCCCTAATGTCTTGGGCCTTCCGTCTGAAAAACCCAGAGGCCTCAAACCTAGGCTCAGCCTGATTCCTTGGGGACATGGGCTGGGGTGGAGCAAAGCTCAAATATCTATTAACCTCGGTGCCGGTTCACCTGTCTTGGATGCCAGTCTAGTGTCCTTTCTGCCCCTCACTGTGGGACTTAGGGCAAGGTATTTTCTCAGAGCCTCAGTTTCCCTACTTTGACGGAATGGGATACACCTAAGGCTCCAGAAGAAGGCCCCTACAGACTCCGCCCTGCAGCGAAACCTCACCTGCGGTTCTGGTACCAGGTCTTGACCTGCGTATCAGTGAGGTTGAGCGAGGCAGCCAGCTCCATGCGGTCTTGAACACTCAGGTATTTCTGCCGCTCGAAGCTACGCTCCAGCTGCGCCAGCTGATGATCGGTGAAGGCGGTGCGAGCTTTTCGTGGCTTTTTCAGGCGCACGGGGGGACTGTCCCTAGAGCTGGAGATCTCGCGGTCGCCCTCCTCCTTCACTGCGGAGACACAGAGGTCACGTCAGGGATCGGTAGTGCTTGCGCCCTCGTGTCCCACTCCCCACTCGACAAGCCGAAGACCTCTGGGGTCCCAAAGTATTAAACTCACACAGGGACGCCATCGGTGCCAGGACTCCCTGCCCTCAGAAGAAGGGTGTGAACAGTGAGTGAGGAGGAAATGGTGTTAGGAAGTGCCCGGGGGCAGAGCCGCTGGCAACTCCCAGAAGAAACTCAACCTCTCCCCCCCATCTCTCTCTCTCTCTCTCTCTCTCTCTCTCTCTCTCTCTCTCTCTCTCTCTCTCTCTCTCACACACACACACACACACACACACACACACACACACACACACACACACCACTGGGAAAGAGAAAGCCAGCCTCCGAGTAGACTGGCCTAGTCTGTCACTGGCCAAGAAAGAGTTTGGGTGGTGGGGTCTGCGTTTGGGCACAAAACCCGCATGGAGAAACAAAACCCTGTTCGCTCCTCAGCACCCCATCGTCCTGAAGAGCAGATAACTGCGCTCATGCCTCACCGACCCCGGTCTGGCCAGGAATCTGTAGCGATAGATTCCTAGGCCACTCCGAACTATGAGGGTGGAAGGCAGGCAGGGTGCGGGCATCTGCGAGCACCAAACGCTGGGAGACATACTCATCGTCCCTAGGCACGAAGGGCTGCGTGTATCACAGAGGTCGGGGCTTGGGCTTCGTTGTGCCCGCTGTGGCTCCCACCCGACCGGCGTAACGATCCTGTGGACAACCCTCGGTCCGGCAAATGGACATCTATTCCCCGCTCCTGAGGTCCACCGTGGACCGGACAGAGCTGGATTAGTTCATTTTCCTCTACTTTCGTTGGGGGTTGACTTAACAGAAAACACATTTAATCGAAAGAGTCTGGCATTCCCATCACCTTCTCTTAAGGCGAGATTGGAACGGAATAGTCGACTTCTTCCAAAATGACCCTTTGGGCTGGGGCTCCCGCCCACCTACCCCCTGCTTTCTTTATATTCTTTTATGGGAGTTTCATTGTGTCTGCCTGGCGTTTGCCATGACAGGGTTCAGCTGAATGCGAGGTGATTTCTCTCTGTAGGAAACAATAATCCGGTTAATTGAGCCACTGGGGAGGAGGTTTTTCAGCCGGAAAGGCCTTGCTTCCCGGCAGGGAGGGAGCCTGCAGCCCCAGCTCCCGGGCACCGGAGTCCTGGAATAACTCTGCCCCAGACGGCCTTCAGTCTTCTGCCGCTGCTGGGAGACTTCGGAACTCTCGGGGATAAAGATGACTTTTCTCTCCAGAAAGCCTAAAGCGTATCCTTGTTCAAACCTCAAACTTGATATTGCAGAAATCTTACTTTACCCCCTAATTACTTGGACAACTTATAACAATCCCTCATTCTGGTGGGTTGGCCAACCATTTGTTTTTTGTTTGTTTGTTGTTTCGTTTGACTTTAGTCCTTTCTGGCTCTGCTGGAGCCTTTGGGACTCACCTAGTTCAGTCTGACTCTGTCTACCTTGTGTCCATTTCTCAGACTTTGACCTGCATCCCATCAGTCTAGAGCCCAAGGGCTAGAGACCCTTCCTGAGTGGTGTGAAGCCCTGGTTTGGTTTCTCCAAGAACCTGGGCTCCAGCCAGTTTACTGTTGCCACCTGCCTTACCTCTAAAACCCTGTTCCAACTTCAGTAAATACTGTTTAAGAAACCATTCATGCCAGAAACTTGTGATGGGACTGGCCTGTCCCCCACCCCTGCCTCATTTTGTCCTTGGTTATTTTGTGGCTTTGCGACGAATTCCTGGTTCCTGTGTCTGTCTCTCAGACCAGCTTCCTAACTCTGTAAAAGTCACCCCATTTGAGGAATGTTCTCGGCACCGCTTTGCTCTGCCTGTGCGTCCCCCCCCCCTTCACTTTAGAATGTTTAAAGTGCAAAAGCAACAGCCCATGCCTTGAGGTGGCTGGAACTTTCTGCAGCATCCTGTGCTCCAAAGCTGTTTAAGTGATACGTAGACAGCCGGCTCTCGGCTCCCTCGTCATCTCCCTGCTCAGATATCATCAGGGACAAGAGAAGAAAATTGATATTCCAATTATCTTAAACGAAATGGAATCTCTCCTCAAAATCCTGCTTAGGGGCAAAAACATAAAAGGAGGCAGCTGTTCGTACAGGCAGGGCTGGACCTGATTGCTCTTCGCTCTAACCATGAAGCTAAGTAGAGATGGTTGCGAATTGTAAGGAATAACACACACACAATGTGACACATATCTGCCTTTCACTCACACACCTTTCTTCAAGGTGAGTTCTCTTTGGTGCTCTAAACAGGTAGGGGTGGGGGTGGGGGACTGCTGGGGCCAAGTTTCCCAGAGGCCTCTAGAACTCTTCCTGAGCACTGTGGTTGAAACTGTGGCCTTTCTAGAGATGATGGGTCCAATACCTGCTTGAAGGAGGCCTAGCCATTTCCACTGGGGAAGAAGAGAGAAGTGAGATGTGGGCTAGGACCCCTGAGGGGTTTCAGTCTGGAGTCCAGGTCGGCCCTCAAAGGAATTCTTGGTTGGGAGGAAGAATTAAGTGAACCTAACTAAATAGTTGTAAAATTCAGCACAAATGGATACCAAGAGATGCAGGCAGCAACGAAGCTTACTTTATAGCAAAGTATTGGTTCAAGGAAGAGGTTTGGGGAGTTAATTGTAATAGTTACAAAGCCAGGGGCAGACTCCACCAGGCCCTAGTTTTCTGCTGGTTGGTAGAGAGCTCCATCCCCTGCTCCCTGTGACACCCAGGCCCTTTGCCACTTAAAGTCTTCCTGGAGAGAATTTCGTGCCTCTGGACCTAATAACAGCTAAAGTCAGAGTGGCACCTAAAGATAAAAAACAAAACTAAAGAACGTTGTTTTCTTTTCTCCTTTCCCTCTCTTCTTTTTTTCTTTCTTCTTGTCCTTCCCCCTTTCTTTTTTAATACCATCTCAGTGCCTTAGTTAAGACAGAATGAAAAGGGAGCCACCGCAAATATTCCCATAGTGGAAATGGGAGTGACCAGACCTGTCACTCAGGAATCTCTAGGTCTTAAACACACCCTGGTGGTCACTACTGAAGTAAGACCCCATTCAGAGAGAGCTTGGGGTCCTTCCCTCTCCACCGGACCTCAGAACCCGGTTTAGCCAGCCAGCTGACCAGGCTGCCTGTTCCTCTTTCAAACTGATCTCTTCATCTACAGGTTCAGGCCCCAGACTACACTCCCCAATGGGTTGGGAGGCCCACTTTCTTCTCTTGTTGGGAAATTCAGATTAAAGGCTAAAAGATTCCTGCTGTAATTTTCTGCCAGGCTTTCACTCCGACAAAACAGTGTCCTCGAAGCTTTGCACTGTTGTGTGCTCTCCTCCCGGGGACCCTCAGAAGGTGAGGTTCTTGTCACCATCCCACCTGGTTGAGAGGTTGTGGTCCCAGTCAGGAAACTTAGAAAGTTTGCTTTGTACATCTGGCCAGGCTTGCTCTCCCTTACATGCACTATCCACCTCAGCTTCTCCGGGCCACACACTCTGAACTCTTTGTTGCTCCAGGGTCCAACCTTGGGGCTGACAGGTTGAGAGATAAGACCAACTAAGACCAACTCTCAGCCTGGGCCTGGGGTACCCCTGAGGTGACTATGTACCTGTCCCCAAGTGTGTGCTCTCAAGTTCTAAATGTCACGTTTTAGAACCCCCACACACACACCCGTTTTCCCCTTGTTTTCTTACCTTTGTACTCAGAGTCCGACGAGGCGCTGCTGCCACTTTTGTCCAGCTTGTCGCGAAAGTCCTCCCCGGCCTTGGCCGCAAGGCGGCCCCCAGGCTCAGGGGCTGCAGGCTGCCCGCTGCTAGAGTAGGGTGCACAGGCCGCAAGAGGTTTGCAGTCAGCAAGGATGTCCCTGATCAGAAATGAGGAGGTGACGGTTCGCGACTGGGCTGGGGCTGAAAGCTGCCCCGGCTGCAGGTGAGAGTCCAAACCTGGGCCAGATGCAGCACCTGGCCGCGAGGTACTGGTCTCCAGACAGTCTCTTCCAGGTGAGGCTGGCGAAGAGCAGTCGCTGCTGCTCTCTGAGCGTGGACTCAGCTCCAGGGGTGAACGGCAGTCCCCAAGCAAGGGGTCCCCCTTGGGAAGGGCGGGGCTGCCCGCTCGGTGGGAGAGAATGGAGTCAATCCCAAAGCCATTGGAGCCTTCCATAGCCAAACTGCGACCTGTCCTCCCCAAAAGCTCCCCACCCACCCCAACCCCAGCCGCCGCTACCCCTGCCCCTAGCTGCGGGCTGGCATGGGGAAGGCGGGCAGGGAGCCTGTGGGCACCTTGGACGGAGTTCAGCCTTGGGGGAGCCCGGGAGCTCTGGGCCAACCTCCTCTGCGCATTACATCCAAAAGGGTTCAACGCGTCTTCTGCAGCACCGCACCGAGCAGCCGAGCCGAGGGGGGGGGTGGTGGTGGGAGTGTCAGGGAGGAATGGGAGGAGGGCGCGCCAAGTTGGGGAAAGCCAAAAGGTAGAAGAACGGCCTGAGGGCCCCTTTGGCACAGAAGAAATGCAAGGCTGTTGGAATCTGAATCAAGATCGTCTTTTTTAAAAAGCAAAATCCAAACCGCACGCTTGCTCCAGGCAAACGGTAGCCGAGGGTAGGGGTCAGCAGGGCGGATAGCAGCCGGCCGGGGCCGCGCTACTGGCAGGCAGAACGGAGCGCACCTGGAGGCCTCAGCACCGCGGACAGCGGCCGCGGCCTGCGGATCGAGAAGCTCCACCTGGCCCCGGAATAGATCCTGCGTGAGCGCTCGGCCCGGGCAGGGCCTGTCAGCACCGTGGACAGCGCCCCGCGGCTCCCGCTGCAGCTCTCACCTGTCCTCAGCGCTCGCCTTCGCCCCCCCACTTCCTTTAAAAAAAAATCAAACTTGTGTCACTTTTTCTTTGGGGCTAGCTTTTTTTTTGTTGTTTCTCTCGCTCTCTTTTTTTTTTTTCGTTGTGTTGTGTTTTTTTTTTTAAAAGGGGACTCACCCACGTGTCCCCGGAGTGATGACGCTGATTGGCTCCGGCCGATTTTGGGGGTGATGTCACGGCTCCACAAGCCGCTGCCCGATTCTTTTCCAGTTTGATTAAAAGAGACACTGAATTAATTACAGCACAGACCTAACTGTTTACCGGCGATTTCCACACAGTTTGCCTTCATTAGATCGGCGATGAGGCCCCTAATGAAGATGATTAGCCGAGGGGGGCAGGGGCCGTTGGGAGGAGGGCCAGCTTCGTGGCCTGTAGTTGGGATGAGCGGCCTTGAAAGCCTTCTCCCGAGCCTGTCCACAATTATTCGAGCTACTCCACTGAACCGCGGTCCGTAGATTCCTTTTCTACCTCCCAATTTTCTTCCGCATCCCACAGAAAGGCAGCAAAACCCAACGGAGAAAAGACTTGCCTATGTAGGAAGTCCCCGTCCTAGTACGAGAAAGAATTAAAATTTTTGTTTTCGGTTGTTTTGCTTGGGTTCTCTCTCTCTCTCTCTCTCTCTCTCTCTCTCTCTCTCTCTCTCACACACACACACACACACACACACACACACACACACACCCATGCAATTCTCTCCTAGCCTCTGGGCCTGCTGTCCTGGAGTGGAAGGTTAAGCCTGGTGTCTTTTAGAGAAGAGACCGGAGCGCTGCCTTACTCGGAGGCAAGAGTTGAGCCGTGGGAAAGATCAAGTCTAGACTGTTAAGGGGACCCACGGATATGACTATGGCCTGAAGAAACAAAGAAGGCAGTGACCTCTTCATCCCCAGCCCGTGGCCTCCCTGGGGCTCATGTCCTGAGAAGCTAGTGGGGTTTGGATACGTGTGTGTGTGTGTGTGTGTGTGTGTGTGTGTGTGTGTGTGATGTACCTCTAGACAGGACAATGCAAGTTTTGAGCTGGCACAAAGATGACGAAGATGTTTAAGGCCAGCTTGGTAGTCAGCACCCAGCCGAGGCTAGCCTGGGTTCTATTTTCAAGGCAGTGCTGAAAATGAAAATATGGCCTTTCCGCTTCACCCTCGGGACCTCGCTGCAGCGCTCTAGTTCTGCGGCTTTCTGGGGTCAGCCTCTGGTAGTGCAGGAGCCCAAGACCCCAAAGTAACTGCAACGGGTGGGGGCCTGGATTCTCTGCACTCAGCCCCAGGATCGACTGTGCCCTCGTCTGCGAGGGAGCAGAGCTGAGCACCTGTGCAGCAGGGACCCAAGGCCAGAGTCGCCTCCCCAGCAGCTCGCGGGGAAGCCAGACTGCCCTTTTAGGCGCACTCCGACCCCAAGCCCTGAGTCCCTGGGAAACTATTTGAGGTCCTCATCCAGCTCGGCATCAGAGATCACCGTGGAATCGTTCAGCGCCGCATCCCGCAAACGCGATCTAGGGCCGAGAGTGGCCCCTCGCAGCGCGCAGAACGGAAACTTTGTCCTCTTCAGGGCTGGGCTGGCGGTGGCCTCGCGCCCCGCTCCCCTGCGCTCTCCCTTTGCTCTCCCCGGCAGATTGGAAGCGGCCTCGCCGCCGGCCGGTCTGGGAGCGAAGGACCCGCTGCTCCCGGGGGACAGCGGAGGGCCAGGCTCGGCTGCAAGCTGTCGGGAAGACGGGAGGGCGGGGGCCCCGGCCGGAGCTCAGCGGCCCCTGCGCTGGGTGCCTCTCGCCCGCCGGGCCTCGCTTGTCTTTCTTTTCAGTTTGGTGGATGGGGTAGAAAGTCATAAATCACCGTGAGCCGCTGGTGTCCCAGGGCCTTCCTTGCCAGCCTCCAGCTTGGGCTTCTCTCTTTCTGCAGGCGGGTCCCTCCTCGGTCGCCGCTGCTTCTCATCTCAGGAGGACCCTCATCTTTCTTACCACCCTAAGTTCACGTGAATCGTGGACATCCCACCCTTTCGAAGCCTGTAAACAGTGCTGACACGGCCGGCAAAGAGCTGAGGTTTCTGTAGATACCATGTCTCCAGCCTCCTCTGCATCCCACCAGGGCTCCTAACAGCTCCTGCCCTGGCCAGCCTTCTAAGTCTTAGACTCAGGGATCTCGGATCCAACAAAAGTGAAGCCTATAGGTCACAGATCAGAGCCCAAGCAGGCAGAGGGGAAAGTCAGATCCCTCTTAAGGCAAGGGGAAAAATAAACCAGGCCAGGACTCTTGCAGCCCTAGCCTGCTTCTCTATGCCTCTCGGAGGCCCAAGAACATTTAACAGGCAGTTAATATAACGTCGATAGTATTGAATTGTTGTAATCTATAGCAGTATAAAACATGCTGCGTGGGATGTTTCCTTTGGAATTTAGGGTCTAGCCCTCTTTCACGTGCCTGCTTCTCTCCAACTAAGAGTGTTGACCAGAGGTACTCCTCCTCCAGCCTCCATATCTATCTGACAGGCTCTTGATCTCAGCCTGTTTGAAGCAGCCAGAAAGGATATAGGGGAAATTTTTACCGAGTGGTTCAAAGAGCCTGGATCCAATGCACTCCTCAACAAGGAAGCCTGCGTGGCAGGGAGGAGGGTCAAGACTCCGAGATCCTAAGTGGTTGGGTGTGAGCCTCAGCAAGTTTCCCAGCCTCTCTGAGCATCCCCATATACTTATGCAGTACACAGTAGGAGGTTGGCCTGCTTCCCCAGCACCTGCCCCCCAGCACTTCTCGGCCCCTCCCTAAGATTTGGGGGACTCAGAGAAAGGAAATGGAGTAATCTACAGGACCAGTCAGTGTTACCCCAGGACTCAGAGCTGTCACCCCAGCATCTAAATCCCCTTTTTCAGGCTTCCCACTCTGGAGCCCCAGATCTTTTCTCCCAGATTCCCACTTCCTCTAGCAATTCCTTGTTTCAAATTCCAGTCTCCACGTGCTCCCTCTCCCGTGTTGAGAATGCCTCTCATAGATCCAGAGCCTCTCAAAACCCAAGACCACCCCAGCAGAGAGGTGGGACCTGGGCAGGCAAGTGTAAGGGCACAGCTTCAGAAACCGGTTCCCCTGTCTGCTTCTGAACTTGTCTGTCCTGCTAGGGGACACAGAGCCTTCTTCTCCTAAGGGTGGGAGAGGCCTGTGGGTGTTATGAGGCAGCATAGCTGTAGATTCCACAGGCTTCTCCATCGAGGGCCTCAGACCTAGGCTTGACTTTGGGTCAGGGATAGACCTGGATGCGTCCCTTTCCCACTTCCATCTCCGTTCCCCCTCACCCCACCCCACCCCGCCCGCCCCTCTTCTCCCTCCATCTTTCCCCAGCACCATTCAGCCCTGGGATTGGACACGGGCTTGTTCCTGCTCCTTTTGATTACCTAGCTCTGCAGGCTGAGCCATACAGAGATGTTTCTGTGTTCCGGAATGCCCCTGAGGTCTGTGCTAATGTATATAAACAGCCCTCATTCCGGCTTTGGAGTCGCTGAAGAATGGGGCCAGGTGGTTTGGAATACTGACTCAAGAATGGGCCAGAGGAACTGGAATCTGACCCAGGCAAATCTTCATTTAAGATGTTAATTTTATCCATCCCGTGTTTTAATTTTTTTTATTTTAAATGATTGCACTTTAAATTTGTTTTTTGTTGCTGAGTTATTTTTGTATTCCCTTAAAATCTGCATGTGCTCTATTCTGGGACCCTGAGAAAAGTCACTTTAAAGGGGGGGTCAGATTGCTTTCTGAGCCTTGTTTGTTTGGTTTTCTGGCTTTCATTTTGTTTAGTTTTTCTATCTATAAAATGAGGCTGAAGATACCCCCTTTCTGGGGTTCTTCTGCTGCATCTCTGCACTTGGTTCAGATCCTGGAGAATAGCTATTGTGCCGTTCATAGTTCGACAACTAATAATAGCAGGAGCTGTTCCTGCCTGCAGAGAAGAGGCCCCAGGCTTGGCTCTAGCCCCAGGAGACAGTTCCTCCTTTGGTAGGCCCTTCCTACCAAAGCTAGTTCTTAGGCCAGAGAATTGGGGGTGCGGTTTAGGCCTGAGGGTGTCTCTATTCTCTCAGGCAGATGGGTCTGAAAGGCTCTGGACAAACAGCAGCCTTGAGGCCAGGTTGTTTTCAACTCTCTGTGCTTGTTTAGGTCAAAGCCCCCAGGAGCCCCTGAAACAGAACGCATTCTTCCCTCTTCTCCCTCCCTCCCTTCCAACCAATTCCGTGCTTCATGCCAGATGCCAGCCAGTCACAGGGTGTCACAGAGGGATCCATTCTTGTATGTATCTAAATCCCCTTCCTAGCACTGAGCTGGAGTTCAGTGGTCGTGATTCTGTCTAATATGAGTGAGGCCCTGAATTCCAATCCTAGCCCTAAAAAGAAAACAGAATGTTTTGTAGATTTCCCACCCCTAAGTTCATGTTTGTCACCTCCCTACATCCAATGTGAGGGACCAGAATCAAAGCCAATCTCTGTCTGGGGACATAGCTCAGTGGTAGAGCCTTTCACTGACAAGCCTCTGGGTGGGGTTTGCAAGGACCTGGCTTGGGTCCTCTGTTTGCCCCCCCCACACACATGAGTTTTCTTTCCCCTTAACGATAGGCCCAAACATTGAAGGATTTTCCCAAGGAAAAGAAAGGAAGAAATTAGAATGTGTTGGTCCACAAGGATAAGTGAAAGAGAAGGGGCGAGGTTGAAGTCACAGGGCAGTGTGGTCCCAGCCCCGGGCCATCTTGGCACCAGAACAGGGGTCTGCTTACTGCTGCAGGGCAGGGGTTCTGTCTGTGTTTTTGAAGCCAGCCCTTAGTTGGCGTGCTAGGATAAGCAGATTAAGAGTGGCGAGCCAGGGCTTGGTAGAAAGAGAGGCGCATGCCTGCTGTCCTAGTGCATGGGGGTGGAGGGCAGCAGGTCCAAGGACAGCAGCCCTGGCTTCTCAGGGAAATCTTGTCTAGGAAACAAATACCAGGTGTTTTTTGAGACAGGGTGTGCCACATAGACCAGGCTGGCCATCAACGCAGGGAGATCCACCTGCCTCTGCCTCCTGAGTGCTGGGATTAAAGGTGTGGCGTGCTCAGCCTTCAAACTGGATGTTTTTAAACGTGTGATACCTGGGATTGAGCCTAGGATCACAGGAATGTCAGGGCAGGCAAGCGCTTTACCACTGAGCGACACCTCCATCTGGAACTGGCAAGTGACGGACATCTGTGGCAAGTGGCAGACATCCCACTGACCACGGTGCTATAGAAGTTACATTTCAGAAGCAGGTTCCTGTCTTCTGGGCATGGGGGCTGCAGTTCAGGTTGGTAGAGTGCTTGTCCAGCATGCTGGAAACCCTGGGTTTGATCTGCTGCACCAGGTAAAACCGAGTGTGGTGGCACCTAGGAGATGGAGGCAGGAGAATCCGGAGTTCAGAGTTACCCTTGACTAAATAGAGGGGTCAAGGCTAACCTGGGCTAAATGAGACCATGTGTCAAAGAAGAAAAATATTCTCTAGTTATCTCAGTGAGGGGAGGCTATGAATGGTACTAGTTTGGGGTCTAGGAATTATACTGTAGGCAGTGGGGCACAAGAGGAGATGGGGTCCCACCATGATAGAAGCTTGTTCTGGTCTTGCTACTGAGTGGCACTCCATCCTCTACAGCTGCCTGACATCTCCAGGTGTTCTTCAGGACTCTTAACTCTTTGTGAGCCCTTCTTCCAGGGGTTCCATTTCAACACTCCTGTTCCAGAGGCCTACACATGCTGGCCCTTCCTGCTAGATGCACATCTGCCTGGCACCACCCGCTCCCACCCCAGAAGACAAGCCAAAAAAAAATTCTAAGTAGTCCAGGATGGATCCAGACCTTATGTCTCCCTGTGGCTCCTAGAGACAGTGCATACAAACCAGGGCCAAGAAACCAATTGGGAGGAAGAATGCTCCCAAATTCTAACTGATGCTGTTGGGGGGATGGCCCAAACAGGGACTCAAGGTATACCCATGACACCTGCGTTCACAAAGAACTATTGGAGAAGGACCTGGGGCAGAGGGCTAAATTCTCCTCATCTGCATACTTCCCTAGTTGACAGGTCATTTTAGAGGCAGATTCTGGGATGAGATGTAGATCTCCCTGATTAAGTGAGTTCTAGTTTCCATTTGTGTGTGGGTGTGAGTGTGTATGTGTGTAGGTGTATGTGTGCATAGATGTATATGTGTGTAGGTGTGTATGTGTGCGTAGGTACATGCATGTGTAACTGTATGTGTGTAGGTGTGTGTATGTGTATGTAGGTGTACGCGTGTGTAGGTGTATGTGTGTGTGTATGTAGGTGTGCATACTTATGTGTTGCGGGGGCGGGGAATAGGTCAGAGATTAACCTCAGATGTCAGATCTTTGGGAGCCACCCACCTTGTTTTCTGAGTCTTTCACTGGAGTGGTGAGTGCTATAGCTAGTCAAGTTGCTACACTGTTTGATCTGCAAGTTTGGGGATGCACCTGGATTCACCTCCTCAACACTGGGATTAGAAGATAGCAGGCCCATGGGCTGGGGGTGGTGGCACACACACCTTTAATCCCAGCATTTAGGAGGCAAAGGTAGTCAAATCTCTGTGAGTTTGAGGCTAGCCTGGTCTATATATCAAGTTTCAGGACAGAGCTACATAGTGAGACTGTAGAGGCAGAGGGAGTGTCTTTTTAAGGCAATTTTCTGACTATGCCATCTCCCTAGCCCTGGGTTCTAGTCTTTTAAACATGAATTTGCCACATGTGAGATTGTTGGTGGTAGAGGGAGGTTAACGAAGTGAACAAAATGAATTCCCAGTCCCTGCAGGCTGGAGCCTTCAGGGCCTCTACCTCGATCAAGGGAACGGGCAACTGCACCCCGACCCCAAGCCAGTCTCAAGTGGGGACAAGGCCTTGGCTAATGTGGCAGCATACTTTAAGCAATGGGATCAGACCAGATCCAGATGTGGGGCTCTGTACAGGATCAAATAATTGATGAGGTCAGAAGAATCAAGTCAGTGGAACTTGATTCCCGATGCCAGGCCAGGAATCTCCATAGGCTCTGCCTCTGGCTCTCCAGTGGGTGGTGCTGTAGGACAAGAAGCTGAGGGTCTTCACTGAGTTCACTGAGCTCCAGCCCTGATCCTGAGCATGACCCATGAGGACAGTACCCAGGCATTGTCACAGGCCCCACAAGAAGCACAGTGTGCAGGGCAAACGAATAAAGGCCTAGGCCAACCACTGCCTTAATGAGGTCCTGGGACTTCCAGCTGCTCTGTCGATGCCATAGTAAGGCTAACCCTACCTTTAGTAGCCCAAAGTCCAAGTTTTTGGAGGGGAGAGATGCTTTAGAAAATTATCTGGCTTCCAATACAGCTGCTCCTCTTGCTAAAAGATGGCTTGATCCCAAGTATCTCTTCCTTGCTCTTTGAACATGGACTCATCCTACACCTGTGATAGGATTCACTCACTCCTAGTGTGTTTTAGTGCAAGAAAACAAATCCTATAAATATGAGAAAACAAAAACTCATATTTATCCACAGTTTATTGTTGCTAACACATCCTACACATGCTTTAAGGGACTGCTCTCTAACTCAGGGGTGATGGAACAGGATCCTGCCTCGCACTCGGGCCCAGAAGTTCGGACACTTGCTCTGGATCATACTGGCTGCATGCTCTTAGCCCCGTTTGCCGGCTCTGTGGCTGACACCCCCCCAACCCCCCAAGCACCCTCACCCCTGTCTCTGGCTCGCCTCTGCATCTCCACCCTGCTCAGAGACTCAGGATGGCTTCAGCCAAATGAGTCAGGAGATTTGTTTCCCTCTGGGAGTGAGAATGGGGTTCAAGCTCATAGGTGGTGTAGGCTCTTTAACAGCCTTACTGAGCTAGGTTCCCAAGGGGTCAGTATGTAGCTGCTAATGGACTACAGCGGTGTGTGTGTGTATGTACTGCATGTGTATGTGTGTACAGGTGTATATGTGGAGTATGTACCAATGTGGAAGCCTACTCAGATTGGTGTACAGAACCCTCCAGGCCCTGGGGATCTCCAATCAGTGGCCACTGTGCAGACAGGCCTGAACACCTACCAGGTGACCCATAGGATTTGGTTGTGGGGTCTGGGGTCCCTGATGGCGGTGGTGGCGTCCCTCTGGAGGAAAGACAGACAGGGAGCCAGTCAAGAAACTGGAGTGGGGTCCTCTGCTGCAGAGAATTCACACAGGCCAGTGTGAATTTACCTGGGGCTGTGTGAGGAGGGGCTCGGGTAAGATCTGAAAGACAAGGAAGAGGCAGGTGACAATGTGGACCTCAAGTGCAGCTGGCAGAGCAGAAAACAGCTCTAAGCCTGAGGCAGAAGCTAGCGGGCCCATAGGGAAATGAGAAGGAGCCAGAGGTGGGAGGTGACTCAGGGAAGGGCTCAGGTAGGAAGTGACAGCAGCGATGGAGCATCCCGCTGGACCTTGGCTTTTCCTTCAGAAGCTACAGAACTTGAAAACCTGCTCCAGAGCATAGCTTCAGAGGAGCGAGGAGGCAAGGGCAGCAGCCGGTAGGAGCTTTCTGAACTTCTCAGATGGAGGGAGTGCAGAGAGAGACAGAGAGAGAGAGAAGGTTACTCTGCTGCTGTGTGAAGGGAAAGAGAGAGAGAGAGAGAGAAAGCTGCTGAGGAGGGAGTAAAGGAGTGGAGGAGAGACAGAGAGAGAGAGGGAGAGAAGGCTACTGTGGAGGGAGTGAGGGGGCAAGAGGGAGAGAGAGAAGGCTAAGGCTGCTGAGGAGGGAAGAGAGAGAGAGAGAGAGAGAGAGAGAGAGAGAGAGAGAGAGAGAGAGAAAGCTGCTGCCAAGGCTCCAGTTTTGCAGACAGCATCGACAGGATCCAGGTGAATCATAGTCATATATCTTTCTTTTTTCTTCCTTTCTTTTTCTTGTTTTTGTTTTTTTCAAGACAGGGTGTCACTATGTAGCCCTGGCTGCCCTGGAATTCACTATGTGAATCAGGCTGGCCTCAGACTCACACAGATCCTCCTGCCTCTGCCTCCCAAGTGCTGGAATTAAAGGCCTACACCACCACCACCTGGCTTCCTTTTTCCACAGAACCCAGGCTGTCCTTGAACTTACATAACCTCGATTCTAGATGTGTTCCTCTATACCTGTTTTATGCCATGCTGGGGATGGGCCTCAGGGTTTTATATATGCTGGGCAAGCGCTCTACCAACTGAACTACACCTCGGAAGCTCGTGCTGAATTAGATGTGAGAAACAAGGGACCTGAGCCAAAGAAGGTTTGAGCTTCAGCAGCTGGGTGCATGGTGTCACTTCTGACGTGTGAAGACAGAAGAGGAAGCAGGTTTGGGGGAAATGGAGTGTTCTGTATATTTGGGGTTGGTTAGAGGTGAACAAATGTCAGACTCCCAATTCAGGCACCAGGCAGGCAGGGGCACAGGTGAGTCCTGAGAACTTCAAATTGCCTGGGGCTCTGTGATGATTTAAATAGGAAAGGCTCCCAGAGGCTCATATATTTGAGTGCTTGGTCACCAGGGAGTGGGCTACCTGAGAGGGAGTAGGAGGCATGGCCTTGTTGAAGGAAGTGTGTCACTGGAGGTGGGTTTGGGGGTTTCAAGTACTCAAGCCATGTTCAGTGTCTTTTTCTTCCTGCTGCCTGCAGACTCAGATGTAGAACTCTCAGCTCCTTCTCCAGCACCGTGTCTGCCTGCACGCCGCCATGACAATGAACCAAACCTCTGGACTGTAAGCCAGCCCCACCTAAATACTTTCCTTTATGAGTTGTGTGGTCATGGCATCTCTTCCCAGCACTAGAACACTGACTAGGACAGGCTCTTAGAGCCCCCCAAACCAGCCTGTCTGAAAGAGGGCTCTGTGGGCATGGTGTAGAGGTTGGCATACCTTGAGAGTCTCTGTGTAGCAACACCCACATCTGAAGTTAGTTCCCTTCTCTTTACAGTTTGCTTTCAAATAAAGACTCAGCAAGTCATCTTTTATGTTTAAAATAAACCAGTTTGTAATTTGTCGGGGAGACATCAAAGACACTGGGGAAAAATGAGATTCAGGTACAGCAATATTCAACTGCTGGAGTCCCCCGGATCTTCCCTGCACAAGGGAAGAAGTCCATGCTAGTCTGTGTGATTGACAGGGCCACAGCACTGAGGGCGGGGGCTGGCCCTGAGTAATGAACCGCAGGCTCTTCCTGCTGCCGTGGTCCCAGGGAGAGAATCCCGCCATGTTGAGACCCCAGACATCCCCAGAAGGGCAATTAAAACTCATGTTTGGACTACGAAAGGAGGGCTTTCGAAGCTTGCCGGGGTTATACTTTCTGTAGGAAAAACACAGGGCCTTCTTGGTACCTTTTGACAGGGCTGTGAAATTGATTCATAGCCTGGATTTATTTTTTTTTATTTTAAAACTTCCTTGTAATTTTGGTTTATGTTGTAAACTAAGGCTTGTGAAGAAGCAAAGTGGGTCTCCTGGAAAAGGAGAAAGGGGGAAAGAGGAGAGGAGGAAGTGGAAGAGAGTGAGGAGGAAGATGGAGCTTCCTAGGCAGAGGGAAATTGGGGGTAAGACAAAACAGAAAGGGTTGGGGGCTCGGGGTTATTATAAAAAAGATAAGTAGCCTAAGACTTGAATCTGAGGTCCCTGTGACAAAAAGCTGGGTCAAAATGTGGGTGTGTCTTTCTGGAATTGGGGGGACAAAAGTAAGTTCTTCGGGGATTTTTCTACTGCATGGAGGAGGCTCCCCTGTGGGGCGGGCTAGGGGTGGGTATAGTTGCCCATCCGCAGGGTGCCCTGACGCACTGCATATTCTTCCCGGTGGGCCTTAAGAGCTCGCTGGCGATCAGCCTCCGTGGGGAAAGTAGCAAGACGGGGACCCACCTGTGGACAGAGGGAAAGGACAGATGCTTGAGACTCAGTCAACTCAGACAGTCCTGGTCTCCCCCATCCCTCCCCAAGCCTCAATCCCAGAGCAATAATGGAAGCAGCTGTGAAAGGGGAGGCAGGGTAGTGCCAGCCCTCGCTCTGGGCCTGAAGGAGACAGGGCAAAGGCAGCGGTGACTGTGGCTGCCAGGTGGTAGCTTGTAGGTTCTTTCCAGCTTATTGCTAGGGGAGATATATGTCTGATTGATGTCACCCAACAGTGACCGGAGTTGTAATAAGTTAGTAATAAGATGTGGCAACCTTCACATGGTGAGCTTCTACCATTTAAACCCTGCTCCAAGAAGGGTCAGAGAGATGGCTCAGGGAGTAAATGCACTTGCTGCCAAGCCTGAGTTCCATCCCAAGGATACACATGATGGGACCTAAGAATTGGTTCCAGCTCCTCCACAGGCCCACTATACATGTGCTGTCACACACACACACACACACACACACACACATGCACACGCACGCGCGCGCGCACACACACACGTACACACACACACACACCCACCATTCTTTCCCCAAAGGGATGATCTCATTTCTCCTCTCCTCTCCTAACTGGACAACAAGACCCTCAAGAGTACCAGAGCCAGAATGCAAAGACATGTCGCTTTACAATGCAGGAAAATAACAAACAGAAGGCATGGGGAGGGCTGGGCATGTGGCCCAGTGCTTGCCTACCATTCTAGATGCCCTAGGTTTCATTCCTGGCACCCAATAAAACTCAGCCTGTAATCCCAGTACCTGAGAGGTAAAGGTAGAAAAATTAGAAATTCAAGATCTTCCTCAGCCACATGATGATTTTAAAGCTAACCTGGGCTACATGAGACTGTGTCTGTCTCAAAGCAAAACAAAACAAAATAAATGTAGGGGGGACACCGGGTGGTGGTGGCACACGCCTTTAATCCCAGCACTCGGGAGGCAGAGGCAGGCAGATCTCTGTGAGTTCGAGGCCAGCCTGGTCTACAAGAGCTAGTTCCAGGACAGGATCCAAAGCTACAGAGAAACCATGTCTCGAAAAACCAAAAAAAAAAAAAAAAAGTAGGAGGGAGACAAATTCAAGAAGTGACAACTTCTGCACTGAAGACCCTAACATGGGACACTGGGGTGTAGCTCAGGCAGAGAGTGCTGGCTGTGCAAGGCCCTAGGTTCAAAACCAACACCACAAAGCACAAAATTTTAAAAGGGGATGGGCGCTGCAGAGAGCCTCAGCAATCAAGAGCACTGGCCGCTCTTGCAGAGAGCTTTAGTTTAGCTCCCAGCACCCACATGTTAGCTCACAACAACCTATAGCTACAGTCTCAGGGGCTCCAACACCCTCTTCTGGCCTTCTTGGGTACCAGGCATATACATGGTACACAGACAAACATACAGGCAAAGCACTCATACACATTAAAAATAAAAATTTTAAATCTAAAACCAAAAGGAGGCAGGATTTTATGCCGCCAGCTGCTCAGCTTGCTCTTGGCTCTCCAGAAGCAGTGGCAAAGCTGAGAAGCTGCCTCCTCTTCTGCTGCCCCTGGACTGCTTAGTTCCAAAGGCAGGGCGACCCCACCCACCAGTGTGACATCCCCAACAAGGCGTTCCTCCTTGAGATACCCCAGGGCAGGAAGAATGTCCACTGATAACTCCTGTGTGTCCACTCCCTCTCTCATTCATCATAGCGATTGAACACAGCTCTGGGGAAGACAGAGGAGCATAACCGTGATCAAGGAAGACTCAGATCTGCCCTTCTGGAACTGGCAGCCCTGCAGGAGAGCAAGTATCTCCCAACAACTTCCAGGCTATTTCTTTTTTTTTTATCAGTTTCTCTCTCTCTCTCTCTCTCTCTCTCTCTCTCTCTCTCTCTCTCTCTCTCTCTCTCTTTAAAGATTTATTTATTTATTACGTACACAGTGTTCAGCCTCCATGTATGCCTGCAGGCCAGAAGAGGGCACCAGATCTCATTACAGATGGTTGTGAGCCACCATGTGGTTGCTGGGAATTGAACTCAGGACCTATGGAAGAGGAGTCAGTGCTCTTAACCACTGAGCCATCTCTCCAGCCCCTCCAGGCTATTTCTTACAGCCAGTGAGGGTGGGTGAATACAGTGATGAGAGCCTAAACCCAAAGCTCGGTGGGTTCAGAGGAAAGGGCCTGGAGAAGAGACTTGGGGAGAGCCGGAAGGATGTGCAGGGCTTTCCTAGGCAAAGCCAGAGGATGCCCACCTACCCAACTCAGTTATATCTCAAGCTCAAAATGGGATGGGGTGACTTGAGTAGAGGACTAACACAGTTGTGTACTGTCAATGCTGGGGGCTTCAAGATATGCAGGGCCTCAGACATGAGGTCTTCATCAAGAACCCAGGCCAGTGTCAGCCTTGTAGGTGTTTGTCTGGGTTAGAAGCTTCTCTGTGTGTGCACTGGTGCTTACAGAAGCCAGAAGAGTTTGTGAGATCCTCTGGAGCTGGAGTTACAGGTGGTTGAGTCGCTGGGGACTGAACTTGGGTCCTCTTAAAGAAGAGCAAGCTCTCTTAACTGCTGACTCCTCTCTCCCTCTCCAGCCTCTCCACCTTATTTTTTTGTGACAGTCTCCTGCTACACCCAGAGTTCACCAATTAGCTAGACCAGGGGTCTACCTGCCTCTGAAGCGTCCCCTGCCCGAGGCTAGGGTGACAGATGTGCACCACCACAGCTGGCTTCTATATATACAGTGGTTCTGGGAATACAAACTCGGGTCATTACTCTTGGCAGCAGGCACTTCCCTAGCTGAGCCATCTCAGCATCGTCTCATAGCCATCGTGCAGCAAGAGGTGAGAGAAAGGAACCAGTAAGGAGGATGACATACTAGACAGAAAGAAGGAGAAGAAAGAACTTAGTGGGGAGTCTCTGGTTTGGTGTCCAACATGCAAGGAAACCAGTCCTCAGAGCAGAGCCGGTTCCAGGACTGGCCCCACAGGGAACTGATAGCAGAGAAACTCTTTGCTTCCAAAAGACAGCTGAAGCTTCTCCGTACGGTGAGTCTCTGGGCCTTGAGCACCCAGCTGAGGGGTGACTCATTCTTAGGTCTCCCCGTGTCCACGAGGCATTGTGATCATAGGAGCTCTGTCCCTAGTGACTGGTTATCAGTCGATTTGGCCTTTTAAAATATAAGCAGTTTATTCCTAAGTGTGTTTCCATAATAGTAATAACTTATGCACAGTTTTGCAAAATGCTTAACATTATGCAAAATAACTTTCCATGTTGCTATAATGTCACTGTAAAAAATAATTTCCCTTCTTCCAAGAAGAGTGTTCTGGCTGGGCGGTGGTGGCGCAAGCCTTTAATCCCAGCACTTGGGAGGCAGAGGCAGGCGTATCTCTGTGAGTTTGAGGCCAGCCTGGTCTACAGAGCTAGTTCCAGGACAGGCTCCAAAGCTGCAGAGAAACCCTGTCTCGAAAAACCAAAAAAAAAAAAAAAAAAAAAAAGAAGAGTGCTCTGTGGAGTGTGGTGGCACATTCCTACATTCCTGCTGGGTAGGCTGAGGTAGAAGGAGTACAGACCTGAGGCCAGCTGGGAAAATTAATGAAACCTCACTTTTATTATTATTGTTGTTGTTGTTAAATATTTATTTACTCTTATTTTATGTGTATGAGTGCCTTGCTTGCACGTATGTGCATTGTGTGCTTGTAGTACCAGTGGAGGCCAGAAGAGGGTGTCAGGCCCCCTTGAACCAAGCTATAGGCAGTTGTGAACTGACATGTGGGATTCCAGTTGGGAATTGAAACCTGGTCTTCTGCAAGAACAGCAAGTACTTTTAGTTTTTAAAATTATTATTTATGTATGTATGTGGGTTTTTGCTTACATGCATGTACCTGGTGCCCTTAGAAGTCAGAAGAGGGTGTCAGATCCCCTAGAACTGGAGTTACAGAGCTGCCATGTGAATTCTGGAACTGACCTTGGGTCCGCTGGAAGAGTAGCCAGTGCTCTTAACCACTAAGCTATCTCTCCAGGCCTGCAGCAATTGCTCTCACCTGCCGAGCCATCTCTCCAACATCTAAACTTTGTATTAAAATAAATAAATATGGATGATGAGATGGGTAAGGGGAAAAGGCACTTTCTGCCAAGCCTGATGACCTGAGTTCCATCCTGGACCCCCCCCACACACACACACAGAGAGGTGGGAAGAGAGAACCGACCTCATAAAGTTGTCCTCTGACCTCCACACACATCTCCATCACACACATAGATGCAGTAATAAAATTGAAAACCACATGTGGCTTCATAACACTGAAAAACTAAATTTTGAAAGAAAAAAAGATGTGGGCATGGTTGGGCACATCCAACCCAGCACTCAGGCGGCAGCGGCAGGAGGACAGAGTTCTAAGCCAGCCAGGACAGAAGATAGCTTCCTCGGTGCCTCTCCACTTTAGTTTTTGAGGCAGGGCATCTCACTGACCCTGGAGCTCACCATTTCAGGTAGACGGGTGGCTGAGGGGGCTCTGAGGATCCACCCGTCTCCACCTCCTCAGCAATAGGGTTACAACCACCTGCTGCCACACCTGACTTCTTCATGTGTCCTGGGGATTCCAATGCAGTATTCAGGCTTGTTCAGCAAGTACTCAGCCACTGAGACGTCTATCTCCCCAGCCTAGAATAGTGTTTTGTTGGTTGGGTTTTACATCGTGTGTGTGTGTGTGTGTGTGTGTGTGTGTGTGTGTGTGTGTGTGTACAGATGCACTCGTGCCGTAAGGGTGGAGATGACAGGACAGCCTGAGTGTGGGTCTTTAGGGGCTTCCCACATTTTGCTTGATGCAGGGTCTGTCACTGCTCTGGAATTTCCCCACAGAGGCCAGGCCAGGTGTCTCCAGGTTCCAGGGGGTCTGCCTGTCTCTGCCTATCTTACCATCACTTGGCTTTTAAACATGAGTCTGGAGGTCTGAGGCAAATAACCTTTACCAGCCGAGCCATTTCCCCATCCCTGACAAAAAGACACAGAGGAGGCCATGAAATGGCAGAGTAGAGGTTGTAATGCTAGACCAGAAATGCCAGAAGCTAGCAGAGCCTAGAGGAAGAGGCAAGATGGGTTCTCCCCTAGACCCTCTGGAAGAAGTCTATACCTTGCCTTTGGCTTTCTCTGCTCCAGAATTGGGAGAGAATACATTTCTCTTGTTTAACCCCCAAGCTTGGGTTGATTTGTTATAGGAGCCTCAGAAAGTGAGGCAGTCCTGGGCACTGCTGCAGGAGACGGATGCCCCACGGAGCTGTTCAGCCGACTCACATGCTACAGAGAAGCCCTGCTAGAAATGTTCTTTTGTGGGACCCTAGCAGATGACACAGTTGGTGTACTGAATCAGGAAGTCACCTGGGAAGAGAGACTCTCAGAAAGGATTGTCCAAATCAGTTTGGCCTGGGGGCATGTCTGTGGGAGATAACTTGATATGGGAAGACCCAGCCCACCATGGGCGGCACCATTCCCAAGGCAGGGGATCCTGGCCTGTTTAAGTGTAGAGAGGGAGCTAAGTACTAAAAAGCGTGTGCTCATTCCCGCTCTGCTCTTGACTGTGGATGTGATGACCAGCCTCAGGTTCTCGCAGCGATGGACTGTCACTTGGATGGACTGTCACCTAGAGTTGTGACCTACCATTATTTCTCTCTTAAAATCTCTTAAAATTGCTTTTTTTTTTTTTTTGAGACAGGGTTTCTGTGTAGTTCTGGCTGTCCCGGACCTTGCTCTGTAGACCAGGCTGGCCTCAAACTCACAGAGATCCACCTGCCTCTGCCTCTTGAGTGCTGGGATTAAAGGCTTGCACCACCACTACCCGGCTTGTTCATGGTTTTATCACAGCAGCAGAATCAGAACTCCACAGTTGGTGAACTGTTTGCCTTTTGAGCATAAAGATCTGAGTTGGATTCCCAGCACTGCCAGGGGTGGAGGGACATGTCCATAATCCAACGCTAGAGAGAAAGAAACAGGAGCTGGGGCTGACAATTTTGCTTGCTGAGCCCCAGCTCCCAGTTAGAGACTCTGTCTCAAAAGCTAAGGTGAGTGGGGCTGGAGAGATGGCTCAACCGTTCTTGCAGAAGACTATGAGTTTGGTTTCTAGCACCATATGGTAGTTCATAACCAACTGTAACTCCAATTCCAGGGGACCCAATGTCCTTTGCTGGCATCCAAGGGCACAGCACACATGTGATACACTTAGACAGGCAAAATACTCACATGCATAAAGTAAGTATATATATAAAATAAATTGAAACTTGAAAACCACAAACACCCCCAAAGACCTGTTTGTTTTGCAAACTCCATTTACCAGTTCCACTGAAGCAGAAACATGCATCAATGCGTACATCTAGAATACATTTATTAAGCACTGTCTACCGCGATAGTTAAGCGCACGTCTCTTTGCTGTTGTTTTTTGTTTGTTTTTTGTTTTGTTTTGTTTTGTCAGGGTCTCTCTACATAACACTACCTGTCCTAGAACTTACTATGTAGGCCAGGCTGGCCTCAATCTCATAGAGATCCACCTGCCTCTGCCTCCTTAGTGCTGGGATTAAGGTGCACATCACCAGGTCGGCTAAATTCACACGTTGTACCAGTCATCAATCCAAGCTCCATTTGCCCTGGGCTTGCTGGCTGGATGTGTGGGGTATGAGAAGCCCTTTTCAGGCATGCCTCACCTGCTGTGTCCTCAGTAGCACCAGACTAACCCTGGGGCAAACCACAGCACACCACTATAAGCCAGTCACTGCGCTGGACTCACCCACAGCGGGAGCTGGGGTGAGCATGCACCTGTAGCCCCAGGGTTCCTTAAGGCATGGCCTTCTTTCACCATGAGGCCTGGTCCTGCAGAAGGGTTTAAACAGGGTGGACCCAATAGAGAGAGGAGTGGGTGGATAAAAAGGACCTCAGGTGGTCAGTGAAGGTGGACCTGGGAATATTGGGAGGGGAAGGTAGGCTCTAGAAGGGATATAGTGTCCGCAGAAGGAAGAGTTATATATACCTCCTGGCCTCGGGTCACCTGAGGAGTGAGGCTCAAGGGATCTGCTTAGTGGCCAGCCTGGTGACTCACCTGGAAGCCAGCTCCATAGGCCTTTAGAAAGTGAATGGGTGCTGGGGGTGTGGCTCAGCTGGTAGAGGGCTTGCCTAGCATGCCTGAGGTCCTAGGTTCTCCCTAACATTGCATAAACTGGGCATGATGGCGCACTCCTGTAAATCCGAGCCCTGGGAGACAGAGGCAGAAGGACCAGAGGTTCAAGGTAGGCTTTGGGGTTAAGCTCTTGTCTTTTTCAATGGCTTCCCTTACAAAGGAGCCACTTGCCACCCCATTAAGCATCAGCCTGAGCTCCCCTGCATGGGCATGACCCTGAGACCCCGTGGAGTTAATGGTGAAGAGCGGTGGAGTAAGGAATTCCTTCTGAGATGCTTCTAAATTAAGCCGTCTGCAGTCTGTCTCCGCCTGGAGCTAAGAAACTGTAATGGCTTTGGCAGGAGACAGCTCTGCTGAATGGAGCTCTGAGCCACTCTGAGGTCAATGCAGGTAAAGAAGAGGCATGGCCACGGCTCACTAGCAGCATGGCAACTGGCGAGCTGGTAACCCTACCCCTGGTCAACAGAAGTGTGGCCCTGCTTAAAGGCAGGGCACTACATACATCTAAACATGTTTTCACAGATGGACCTGAGAGTCTGTGCTACGGTGCCTATAGAGGAAGGCAGGACAAGCCTTGCCCACACTGCCCAGGGACACAGTTGCTAAGTGCACAATTGCCAAATTACAGTTTACACCAGAGCTCTTAAATGAGATCTGAGACAGAGGACTCTAACTTTATGAGGATGGGTAAAGTCTCTAGAGAGGATGAGGAACATTGCCCTTGGGAAGAAAGAAGAAAAATGGCCCAGACAGGAGGGATTAACCTAAAGTCTGAGGTGGGAGGAATTTGGGCAAATTAAAGAAAATGAAAGCAAATATGTGTGGCCTGGGTCAGCGAGTCCACGCAGGGAGCTGATGGCAGACACCAGGGTAGATCTGTACCCAGTGTGTTTAGGGATCACCATCCCCTCACAGGCAATGCCCTTTGTTCTCTGCAGCAGGATTGAATAAAAGATTCCCAGGAATTCGGGGCTGGCAGAGACTTTGGGAATGCAATACACCACAGGTGCAGGTGGAGAACCCAGGTCCAGAATCAGAAAGCAGGTCTCTGAGTCTGGGCGGGGAGGGGGGCACTGGGGAGAGCTGGGGCCAGAGCCAGGCTGCCCTGCTTCCCCTGGGCTCCACCATGCCCTGCTTCCCCTGGAAGCAGCCACTCTGGGGAACGGGTTCCACACTGGATACCTGCCCCTCCTTGTGTGATTGATGTTCCCATAGTTTTGCCCTGGGGCTTCCCTGTCTTCATTCTTCCTGCTTCTGCGAGTCAACAGCCTTTTCTTCCCAGTTTCTCCGGTTGTCTGCCTGACCAATCACCCTTTGATCGGAATGTTTTCCTACCACCGGCGCTCTGCCAGCATCAGCAATTTGCCTCTAAATCTCTTGTAGCTCCTCTTGCAAATTTTGACTGTTGTTTCATTCCCTTTTTATTTATTCATTTGTTTTGTTTTTATGTGCCGACCACAGTTTCCCCTCCCTCCTCTCCTCCCAGCCCTCCCATCCACTCCTCCTCCCTTTCTCTTCAGAAAAGGGTGGGCCTCTCATGAATATCAGTTAGCCATGGTATATCGAGCTGCAGTGACACTAGGCACCAACTCTTCTATTAAGGCTGGATGAGGCAACCTGGTAGGAAGAAAGGGTCCCAAAAGTAGACAACAGTCAGAGACAGCCCCACTGTTAAGAGACCCACAAGAAGACCAAGCTACACAACTGTAGCATATATACCATTCCCCCCCCCTTTTTTTTTCTCGACACAGGAATTCTCTGTGTAGCCCTGGCTGTCCTAGACCTCCCTTGTAAACCAGGCTGACCTTGAACTCACAGAGATCTGCCTGCCTCTGCCTCCCGAGTGCTGGGATTAAAGGCGTGCGCCACTACCACCCAGCTAAAAAGTGTCTTTTGAAAATATAATTGCATCCTCTTTCCCCTTGTCTGCCCCAATATCTATCCCAGGCTAGCCTTGAACTCACGTTGTTGTATCTGAGGATGACCCTGGACATCTGATCTTCCTGACTGTGCTTTCCAAGTTCAAGTATAGGTGTGCACTACCACACCTCACTTAAAACCAACCCCCTCCCCTTGGAACAAGTTTATTCTGTGAGAGAGTACGTGGACTGGGATGGTGTTGCCAGCGGAAGAGACTTGTATGCAGAGTACGTGGACTGGGATGGTATTGCCAGCGGAATAGACTTGTATGCAGAGTACGTGGACTGGGATGGTGTTGCCAGCGGAAGAGACTTGTATGCAGAGCCATATAGATGAGGTAGAGCCAGGGAAAGGGATGTGTGCCCTGTGGTGGTGGAAGAGATGAGCAGGCAGCTGCCAGAGTGGAGGCCTCCATGGCCAGAAGACCCAGGGACATGGAATCTGGAAGTGACATATAGAGAGGAGGACACCACTCCAGGCCCATCAGATCATAATAACAGTGTCTGGTATCAAATGCAGGAATGTTTGGTGGTTGGCTGCAGTGAGGAACACCTGCCATGCCAGCAACTGAGAAGCAGAGATGTAGTGAGGGTTTGAGACCACTGTGCTGGCTAGTGAGACCCCATCGCAGCAAAAAAGGAAGGCTGGCCAGATGATGCAGTCAGCAAAGTGCTTGCTGCCCATGTGTGAGGACCTGGATTCAGGTTCCCAACAGCCACATAAAAGCCAACTGTGATAGCCATAATCCCAACGCTGGGGGAGTGGACGTGGCAGATCCTGGGTGCTCGTGGCCAGTCAGTCTAGCTGGACCCGTGAGTCTCAATAAGGTGACTTCAGAATGTTCACTAAGAGTTCTATATGAGGCAGCTTCAGGGTGACATGGGATGAACACTGGAACCCAGAGCTCACCCCTTATGGGGACTAGGCCAGTAGAGCCTGACAGAGGCAGTGGTACCCTCTTTGCCTAAGGGACACTGCAGAGGGCCCCCTGCACGGCAACCCTCACCCCTTACAGCTCTTTAAATCCCAGTGAGCTAGAATCAAATTGAGCCATGTCTTCAGCTCACCAGCGGCCCCATCCATATGGCACAGGCTGGGCGCCCATGTAGCCGCTGCAGTGGGCTGGGCTCCACGAACAGCCCTGCTCCAGATTTACCTGAATCAATTTGTAGACGCTTCGGAGCCACAGGGTTGTATGAAAATCATCACAGAAAGTGGCTACAGACTAGAACACAGGCATGACGGTATTTACAGATCTATTTTTATTTTGTGTGTATGTGTGTGGCTTGTATGTGTGTCTGTGCACTGTGTGCATGCAGAGCTGGCAAAGGCCAGAAGAAAGTGTCAGATCCCTGGAATTGGAACTGTGAGCCACCATGTGGGTGCTGAGAATTGAACTCAGATCCTCTGGAAGAGTAGCCAGTGCTCTTAAAGGCTGAGCCATCTCTTCAGCCCCACGTTTATATGAAAAACGGAAGATATATAAAGACACACAGTGTCAGGCAAGTGCAGATGATCTTTGGTTTCCAGGTGTACCTCCTCAAGGTCAGGGGCAGATGGGATGTTTCTTTCTCCTCCTCTGCCTGCTCCATTTTTTTTTTTTTTTTTTTAGCTTGAACCTCTGCTGCAGATGGGGAGTTTAAGCTGTCACAGTGGGGTCCTCTGGGGACTAGGGCAAGCAGGATTGACTGTAAGCTTCAAAATTGTGTCTCACAGCTGCTGGGACAACTGCATCAGAGTTGAAGTGGGGCTGTGGTGGCAATGGTGGGTGTGTGTGTGTATATGCCCCTCCCACACTTGCAATGGCCAGGAAAACTCAAACCCATAGCCATGCTGCACACTCCTAGGCCAGGCAGTGTTTTCCACCAGACTCCCAGACTCTGACCCATACCCACTGTTGGGTCCTCTGACACTTGGCTCCTCCTCCTTAGCTGCACACAGTCTCCACCTGGATACCAAGCTTTCCTGAGACAGGTCTGAAGCCTGATAAGGCAAATGGAGGCTTGAAGGAAAAATAGCCAGAGTAGGAAAAAAGAAAGAGAATCTGCCGAAGAACTCGGGGTGGGGGCTTGAGGGGGGCGACAGCCACTGAGGTTGAGTTTTTTAAGTGACAACTGCTCAGGTGACTGGGAGAGGGATCCCGCTGTAAAGATTGAGGGGCTGTCTGCTCTAATGAGAGGCACTTGAAAATTATGGATCAGTCCCAGGCCAGTAATTTCTGTCAAGTTCAGGGCAGCTGGAGGTCAGAGGCCCCAGTAGAACACTAGTCTGGGCAAGACCTCTGTGGTGAGCAGGCCAGAGCCTCCCCTGTGATGTAGCAGGTTGTGGTTTAAGTAATTAATGAGGAGAACAATCTCTCCTGAGACATCTGGTCCCCCTAAATTGTTATTCTGCTACTGGCTCCAAAAATAGATGGAGCAAGGACACAGAATCCGATCCTCCCTGCTGACACACGCTGGGGCTTCAAAGAACATCCGACTGGCTGTGCAAGCAAACTTCCTGCCTCCCAACAAGGGCTCCGTTCAGCTGGGAACCACACTAGTCCTGACTCACAAGTAGAGATGGGTTGGGAGAAGAGCGGCCCTCACTTGACAGAGGAGGGAACTGAAGTGCAGAGAGACAGGCATCAGCCTGAGGAGGTCCCACTCCTAAGAGGCAAAGTCATAACAGAAAGCCAGGTCTGTGTCTCGGTGTCTGCTGACTCACCAGGCCAGGCGAAATCACGGGCTACTGGGCCTTTGAAAAGGAGACTCTGGGGCCAAAGAGATGATTCAGTCAGTAAAGTGCTTGCCAACAGGAGACTTGAATTCAACCCCCAGCACACACCCATGAGTTGGGTGTGGCAACACTCCCCTGTAATCCCGGCACTGGGGAGGCAGAGACAGGCAGATCCCTGGAGTTCACTGGCCAGGCTGTCTGGTAAAATTAGTGAGCTCCAGGTACAGGAGAGACACTGTCTCAAATTCGGTGGAGGGTCAATGAGATGCCTCTGCAGGGAGAGGGAGTTCGATCCCTAGAACCCACGTAAAGATGGAGAGAACTGGTTTTGCAAAGTTGTCCTCTGACCTCCACGATGGTGTCATGGCCCTCCCACCCACGCATGTGCATCACACATGCGCACGCACAATAATAAATGAATAAAATAGTCTTAAAAGAGTAGAGCTGGAAAACTGAAAGGGAGCAGGTGAAGAATGATCAAGGAAGACATCGATGTTGACTTCTAGCTTCCACATTCGTGTGCACACGTGCCACACAAACAAATGAGAGTCTACCAGGCTCTATCCAGGATTGGCTAAGGCCAGTCTACAACAGACAAAACAAAACCACACAACACAGGCGTTCGCTGTGGCCGCACATCAATACTTTGGCGGCCTCAGGCACAAAGTAGCGGCCTGTGTCTAGACTTGCCGCAGACTTTTAGGTCAGGACACAATGCCACTCTGGAACATGAGGCCTACTGTATGAGATCTGAGGGCACACAGGACTCAGAGGTCATCCAGCACCCTGCTCTGGCTTCCACAGGACAGGGTCTGGACAATAGTTGCTCTTCAGACTCAAGGGAACTCTTTGTTCCATGTCCCAAGAGACTCAAAGGGCTTGGAAAATAGTTCAGACTCCAATTAACTCCACAGAACCCATGTGTTTTTGTTGTTGACTTTTCCCCATTGTTGTTGTTTGTTTGTTGTTGTTTTTCTTAAGAGGGTAATGCACACTCTTATACTTTCAGGAATGGGGAAGCAGGGACAGATATATTCCTGGGGCTCATTAGCAAATCCAGCCAAATCTGCAAGTTCTAGGCCAATAAGAGATGCTACTTAAAAGAAAAGAGAAAAGGAAGGGGGACAGTACCTGAGGAACAACACCCATGGCTGTCCCCTGCCCTCTCCCAGCACATGTGCACACACGTGTGCACAGCCCCTTACAGATATGTACACACACAAGAGGGAGAGACTGGAGACCTGGCTATTTTCTTAGCAGCTCAAGTGTAGAAACTGATTTTTTTTTTGGCATATTTATAGGTTCTAAGCCATTGTCTTAATCTCTCTCCATCCCTAAAGGCACATCCAGCCCAGTAACAGTCACCTCCTAGCTTCTGCAGTCACCATCAGCTTCTTGTTCCTGTGGACTGGTATGGCTTGCTGTTTATTCACCTGTGGGTCTTGGTGATGGCATTTATCTCTTGGTGTGATGTTTCTAAACTCTGTCCAGGTTGGAGGATAGACATACCTCCTTTCTGATACTTCTTTGCATGGATGGTTCCTTTACTTGTGTGTTAACAGATGGATGCTTGAGTTACTCCCATTATCCACTCACTTACTATCATGGCTGCTGTTAAGGACTGCCTTACAAGTGTTTGTACAAGTATACGCGTCTTTGTGTGGCTCGATGTTTTCATATCTCTTGGGTGCTCTGCCCTGTGTAACTCTTGTTTAAGGTTATAGCAAACTGCCAAAGTATTTTTGCAAGGTGAGATGGGGCTTTTTTTTTTTTATTTCTGCTGGCAACATGTGGGTGCTCTGAGTTCTTTCCAGTCTTGGCAACACTTATATTGTCTCATTCATTGTAGCCATGCTTATGGATGAAAGGGAAGTTCATTGAGGCTTTGACTTACATTTCCCTAGTGGGCAGTGATGCTGGGCATCTTGTGTGCTGATTGGCAGTCTGGATGGCATCTTCAGACAGTGTTTGTTCAGATCATTTGCTCATGTTGAGTTTGGGGCATTTATCTCTTTATTATTGAGTTGCCATGTATCCTCATACATCCATAGGTGCAAGTCTCAGACAAGACATGATTTGCTGGCCCATAACTCACCACACAACCAATGATGGCCTTGAACTTCTGATCTCCAGTGTGGATTCATAGGTCCTACCTAGCCCAATTTTCATTATCTTGATAGTAATATTGGAGTGATTATTTTTTTCAATTTTGGTGAAGTCCTGTTTATCTGTTTTTCTTTTGTGGTATATATGATGTAGTTGGTGTTTTTTTTCTCTTAAGATTTATTTATTATGTATACAGTGTTCTGCTTGCATGACAGAAGAGGACATAAGATCTCATTATAGATGATTGTGAGCCACCATGTTGTTGCTGGGAACTGAACTCAGGACCTCTGGAAGAGCAATCAATGCTCTTAACCTCTGAGCCATCTCTCCGCCCCCATAGTTGGTGTTTTTTGTTTGTTTGTTTGTTTGTTTGCTTTGTTTTGCTTTGCTTTGCTTTCTTCAAGACAGGATTTCTCTGTGTAGTCTTGGCTGTCCTGGAACTTGTTCTGTAGATCAGACTGGCTTCATTCAAACTCAGAGATCCACCTGCCTCTGCCTCCCAAGTGCTGGGACTAAAGGTGTGCGCCACCACTGCCCAGTGTAATGAGTTATATTTTATTTCCTTTTGCATGAAGAATCATCTTGATGGGACATTAAAAGAAAGAATTTAGGACTACCACTACTTAAGAGATGTGTTTAAATGGCTCCTCACAGCATCCCCCAAGGCAGCAAGGATGGATGTAGAGCCTTGCTCCTTAGGTAGCTTCAAGTCACCTGACCCTGGGACAACCAGTGTGCGTGTGTGCATGTGTGTGTGTGTTTGTGTGTGGAGAGAGACTCATCTCTCCATGGCAGGATTCAGGAGGTAGCAGAAAGCCAGCAGGGCCTGGAAAAGGCATGAATATGGACTCCCAAAGCCTTGTTAGTTATAGAACAGTCTTAGTTTGGTATGGGTACCAGAATAAAACCAGGACCAATGCATGCTTCCATAATTATCTTAAAGGAGAGTGAGGTGAGCTCTTTAATATGTATGTGTGTATATCTATCTATCTATATTTATTTATTTATATATCTATCTATCTATCTGCCTTTAAAAAATGTCACAGTCTTGAGCAGGCTTTGAGCAGGGGTGGAGAAACTGTGGCCATGCCCTTGTGAGGAAAGACTGAGTTCCTCTAAGGAGGTTTTGAATGCAGCCCCCAACCATCCTGATAGTCTTCCCACCCAGCACGGCTTTCTCTGGTGCCTCCACCATGGCTTCCTTCCACACGAACCCCAGAAACATTCATCATCTTGGCCTTGCATCTTGCCTGCTCTTTGAAACATCTCAGCCCAGGAAGAATGTCACACTAGAAGATGCCACTTGAGTGGAGGATAAATGTGACACATAGAGAGACCCTTTCTGTCCCCATTTCTGTCTTCACCTCAAGACCCCATCTAACACACTCGTGCACACACACACACACATACACACACACACTAGCATACATGCTTACACACACACACCCTGGGATGTAAATGATAACCACCCACCCATCACTGTGAAGCTTGACAGAAAATAATGAGAAACACTAAATCTTTTATAAGGTCAACACTCGCCTTAGCCGAGCAGCTGTCAAACAAGAAAAGAATTTAGCGCTGGAGCCACGAAACTTCCATCGGCTCATTAAACCCAACAGGGCCCGGGCCTGGCGTGGCGGAGGAGACGAGGGGCCTTCCGTTTTGTGTCAGTAATTTGCGGTGGAGGAGGCAGAAGAAACAGCCAGCGCCAAAGGGGCCTGGGGGGCAACTGGGGAATCGTTAGCGCGCCAGGATCGGCCGCAGCTCCTAATTGGAAGCATTGGGCATTATCAACGGAGGATTTGCCTCAGCTCCCTGACAGCTCGTGGGCCCAAAATGATCGCCCACTTGTCAGCGTAAAAGACCATTAAAAACAAACCGTTTTGATTTAATTGGAGGCGGTGCACTGTGGGACCAGGTGAGGAGGCTCAGCAATCGGCTCACCCGGGCTGCACCCCTTCTCCCTCTGTGAGCTGGGCCAGGCCCAGGAGCCATCGTGGGGTTTTTGTGTGTGCAGACTTTTCGTCTTTCAGAAACTGTCTGAGAAGGGAGTGAATGGGAGGCAGAGAGAGCTTCACAGCACCAGCAAGGTCTCTTTTCAATGGACCCGTCAATAAACACAGTGACAAGCTGACTTGCTGAGAAGTGGGGGGTCCCCCTTCTCAGAGGCTGCATGATAGGATCCGTTGGCTCTATTCTTTTGTGGGGAGTGTCCCCATGCCTCCAGCCACAGGGGCATAGCCAACCAACATCAGTAGGATAGTCCAGTGGGTATCCCAAATTCATCTGTAGTTTGTCCACCCCTTCAGAATATCAGAACATAGATCATCATGTTCGCTTATCAGTGAGCAGTGAGGCTTTATTTCTCTGTCAGCTCAAGAAAGCTGGGGAGTTAAGAGAGGAGATGTCCTGGAAGAGACCTTTCTGAGGACCCTCTGTAAATGGGAAAGCCCCAGGGATCTGGGCTATCTCAGCATTGTCCCCTTGGGAGAAAGCATGGTCAACAATCCTACATGGTCCCTGTAAGCAGCCCCTCACAGAAATACTGCCTAAGCAGCCACTGGCTTCTGTGACCAATGAAGGTACCGTAACACAGAGGTAACCAGAGCATTTGTTACAATAGAATCTGGGAGTGGAGGCCCTGAAGTCAGGGCCCACATGGCTATGGCGTGTTGACTCTCAGAACCACCTACACCACAGGTACTTCACAAAGCCTAACTGGCTTTTGTCACTTCGCAGAGAAGAGGGGCATTTAATCTCATGCCATCTCACAAAGCACTGATCTCATTTATTGCTTCTAGCTTCTTCAACAAGACAACCCACTCAGTGCTGGAGGGGTGTGCTAGAGAGAGCCAGGGAGGCTCACAGCCGATCCCTTCCCAGACAACACTGCTCGTTTTGATAAAGGATCAAATGGGAGGAGACACTGGATCCCTGGTGAGCTTCAAACTCCAGAGCTCCAAATTTTGCTGCTGAATTTGGCCAATGGGGATTCCTTAATTACTTTCTCTGGAAATTTCCCTGGTAGTGCTTTCTCAGGTGGTTATCTGAACGCATGGTTCCTCGGTTGACGGAGTCTTTGATTTTATGCTGCAAATTAAGTCCTTTGCTGTCCTGCTCAAATGGTGCCTCCCTGTACCTTACTAAGTATTCATATAGGCTGTTGAGCAGCTCCTAAAATACTGCTAGGGTGGCTGGGGACCACATTCAGACATTCAGTGCCTCAGCCTGCAGGTATGGGACTTGATGTCACTACATCCCATATTGGAATAATGATCCAGAAGACATTCTTAAAAGACATGTGGTCCATCTGTCCTGTGGGGTCACTGTCAGGCTCATGACTTGGCACCTAGTGCCCGACAAGTGTCTTTTAAGAAGAATAGAAATTTTCTATGGTCAATGATGCTAACCATGTCAAGTCACAAGTAGGAATATCAGAGCAAAGTGTCCTCAGCTAGGTAGGAATAAGGTTGACACCATATTTTGGACAGTGTCCTAGGGAATTGTCAAGAGGTGGGACTCTGTTGAGGGTCTTGAGGGTAATTCTACCATTAAGTGTGTTCAGTAGACATTTACTTATTATTTGCTATATATACAAAAGGATGGATGATGGATATATGAACAAATGGATGGAAAGATGTATGGGAAGACGAATGAATACATAATGTAGGGTAAATGGGTGCCTAGACTCAAGCATGCATGGATGGATGGATGGATGAATGGATGTCTGGATACGTGGATGGATGAATGGATGTCTGGATACATGAATGGATAAATGAATGCCTGGATATGTGGATGGATGAATGAATGCCTGGATATGTGGATGGATGAATGGATGTCTGGATATGTGGATGGATGAATGGATGCCTGGATATGTGGATGGATGAATGAATGCCTGGATACGTGGATAGATGAATGAATGCCTGGATATGTGGATAGATGAATGGATGCCTGGATACGTGGATGGATGAATGAATGCCTGGATATGTGGATGGATGAATGAATGCCTGGATATGTGGATACATGAATGCATGCATGGATACATGGATACATGAATGGATGAGTGAATGTATAGATACATGGATAGATGATTGGATTTATGGATACATGGATGGATGATTGGATTTATGGATACATGGATGGATGAATGGATGCATGAATGCATGAGAAACCTGCAGTGAGACAACAGAACCCTTAGAATTCATCTGCTTTTATTAATTTAAATTCTTTTTCTTAATTAAACTTTATTTATTTTCATTTTATGTGCATTGGTGTTTTGCCTGAATGTATGTGTGAGGATGCCAGATCCCCTGAAACTGGAGTTACAGACAGTTGTGAGCTACCATGTCAGTAGGGAACTGAACCCAGGTCCTCTGGAAGAGCAGTCAGTGCTCTTAACTACCAAGCCATCTCTCCAGCCCCCTCAATTTAAATTCTAAGTGCAAGAAGCATTTCGTTTCCTATAATGTCTGTACCCTGTCTCCTTCCTGGTGATTTGAAGGCACACCGTGGGTTGCATGTGAGGGGAATAAGATATTCTGGGGTTGTGCAAAGTAGAGCCAGCCCGGAATGAAATTCAGATGTTCTGGGGCTCCTGAGTTGAACACTTTCTAACTCTTGTTCAGGGTCTGCTAGGCGGGACACAAAGGAAATCACGGCTTCATGTCAGCCACACTTTTCCACAACAGGAGAGACAGCGCCAGCATTCCATGGGGAGGAATGTAGGCATTGAGGCGGATGAGCTGACTTCCTGCACCCTGTCACTGTCCAGCCATGTGACCAGGAGCCTATCAGGGTCATGCGGTCCATCTGTCCTGTGGGGCCACTGAAGGCAGGGTGACTGCTAGTATTACCATGAAGTGACACAGACCCAGCAGTCTCCTGAGCGCTCTCCAGGAGATGCTCTTCCCACAGTGAGTGTGCTGGGGTGTGTGACAAACATCTTCAGCCACAGCTTTCTTCAGAAGTGTGTAGACGTACAGTTCGAACTGACAAATCATGGCAAGGGCTAACGGCAGAGAAGACATTGCTGAAGGTCAGAGGTCACGGCCTGGGTGGTCCCCTATTGTTCCAAGGAGGGGCTCTACCTTCTACACTTGGAGCTCTGCCCCTGAGAGCAGTCAAGAACCTGGCAGCTGTGGAAAAAGTAAGTGCCTTGGGAAATCTGCACAACTGTCATGTTCAAGGGAGAGCCAGGGATTCAGGGGGCTTCAGAAGCCAGAAATATAACCAGGAGGTGGGAGGCAGAGGGAGAAAGATTTGCACTGAACTTGGGAAAGAAGTTGCCAAGGACTGATGGGTCCCTTCAAGTCATAGTGAAAGCGCTATACTGGAGGCAGGGCCTCTGGGAGGAGGCTAGGGTTAGATGAGGTCATGAACAGGAGCACCAGTGATGACACAGATGGCCATCTAAGGACCCCCCCATCTCTGCCCCCCACTTGCCACATTTCTCATATCTGGGCTCAGTAAGAAGGCGTGCATGTTGGAATGCCAGAGGACTACAGCTGCTGCTGAGGCTGCCCAGCCTGGGCTACTCTGTAATAGCAGTCCTGAGAATCACTAGCAGGCCTGGTTCCCTTTGAGGGCACACTATGGAAACTCATCCACCCACTCTAGTAAATGCAAAGCTCAAACTACCGAGCAGTGGTGCTGACCTCGACCCAGGGTTCTTCAATAACTGCTTGCCAAAAGTACAAGTCTGGAGGTTATCCCACATCTGCTGAACTGGGTCCTGGGACTTTTATTTGAGCCCAGGTATAGCTATGCTAGAGAGCACCTATGGGAGGAGAGGACCAGGCCTGACATAGACCCGAGACTGTGCTTCTGTGTGACCGTCCTCTAGCCAAGCTTTGTATGTGCCCATTCCTCCTGATGGCTGTGCTCACATTGCGGTGAGGTTGGCAGTCACGAGGCCAAGTTAGACTATAGAGCTTGCTTGTGTCTTCTCAGCCTGCAAATTCAACCACTTTCCACAGCTGGTCTGCTTCCCACTTGTAGGAAAGCATCCTGAGTCTAGCATCGATGGCCTCTTTCCTCTTTAGCCTTGGGGCCAAACTGCAATTTAAAAGATGTCAGAGGTTTGGTTTTTTTTGTTTTTTTTTCCAAAAGTCTATGGCTTTCAGGGCTGTGGGAAGTAAGGTTTACAGCAAGGGCTTAAATCAGCCAAAGCAGGGCTGGCCACGACCCTCTGGACACCCATCAAAGCCTTACTGCTCAGTGCCTTTCCCTCCCCTCCCTTCCCCAGGCCCAGCAGTTAACACCACTGACCCCTGACCTCAGCTTCAGGCCCTTGGCCCTCATCAGCTCTTGCAGAGCCTGACCCTAGAGACTGGCAGTAAGTCCGAGTCTCTGCTGGGCACCTTGCTGGCTCTAACTTGGGTGTGTGACTGTAAGCCTGTGAGCCTTGAGTTCCCCATCACCAAGGCAGGGGACTCTTTTGTGCCACCGGGTTACTGAGAGATTGCCATGAAATGGGAGCACTCACAGAGGCACCCAGACTGGTACCTAGAAAGATCTTCTTATAGGTGGGTCCAAGGACATGGCTGTCACTGCATCCATCTGGGAACTTGATGTTCACTTACTTTTCTCCACTCTGCTTCCATCCACAAGCCTTTGGTTAAACCTCCCACACTGTTTCATTGCTCTAAAACACCACCTCCCAGGATGCCTTGAGTAGAGCAAGGGAGGAGGCCACAGTGTGCCCCCTCCTCCCCAGGATGCTCTTTGATGTCCTTGTGGATGCGTCCATCATCTCCATTAGAAGCCAGAGGAGGTGTGCTTGCTCTTCTAACATCTGCGTCCATCTCACTGGCTTATCCACAAACACTGGGTTTATTCTAAACCACGGAACACTAGTCACCTGCTAGAACCCACCATGGGCACCAAGCAGCTTTAAGGTCCATTTCACCGACCACTTTGGTGCTTGTTGACAGGAGATGACAAGTGGGACATGGAGGAAGACATTTTAGAAAGGGCAGGCTCCTCCTTGCATCACAGGGTCCTCCCTGAGTCCTCCTTAGCTCAGGGAAGGATTTTTTTTCCCCCTTGGAGATGAGCCAAATGAGGTCATTGAGAAACTCAAGGTCTTCCTTATTCCCCAAAGTCAGCAAGAGATTCTTGCTGTTTTTGGAGGTGAGAGATCTGTACCTGGGCTACTGGCACAAATGAAGCCCTGGGTTCAAGCTCCAGCATTGCAAACCAAGCATGGTGGGGCCAACCTACAATCTCAGGGCCCACAAGGTGGAGGCGGGAGGATCAAGAGTTCAAGCCCCAGGGCTAGAGAGACATTTTAGTGGTTAAGAGCACATAGCGCTCTTATAGAAAGTCCAAATTCAGTCCTCGGTACCCACATCTGGCTCGCACCTGCTTGTAACTCCAGCCACAGAGGAGATCTGATGTCTTTAGTCTCCGCAGGAAGCTGCACTCACGTGTACATACATAATCACGTAAACATACATATAATTAAAAATAAGTGTGTGACTATACAGTGAATTTGACACCAGCCTGGGATGCATGAGGCCCTGTCTCCAGGAAAAAGAAAAGAAACATAAACACATATTAATAATGTTAATAAGTTATCTGTATTTTGGTTGGTTTTCTTTCTTTTTTTTTCTTTCTAAGACTGGATCTCATCATATAGTTCTAGCTGCCTTTGAACTCACTCTGTAGACCAGGCTGGCCTTAAACTCACAGAGATTTGTCTGCCTCTGCCTCCTGAGTGCTGGAATTAAAGGCATGCACCACTATACCCAGCTTCTGGTTGGTTTTCAACATAAAATGTTTTCACACCCACTAGGAAAGAAGAACCTCCTGGATTAAGCTGAAAATCCCCAAGGGCCTGGCAGGATTCAGGGGGCCAGACCCTCAAGTGGCAGGACAGGGCCTTCGGGATGCCAGGACAGGGTCTGTGGAATACAGCCTCAGCTCCTTCCTAGTGTCATTTTTCTCTAGCACCATTGTAGCAAGCATTCCAAACATCTCTGCTGCCCTAGGTACCTGGCCACCACTGCCTCCTGTGCCCCAGCCCAGCTCTGTCTTCCTTTCCTGCCCCAGATCTGCCTGTTTGTGAACATCAATGTCACCCCTGAGCAGGAAGCCCCAGAAAGTCCGATTATGTGAAGTCCCTGCTCCTCTCCCCTCCCAGGCACCTCTTCTGCTGGAGTCTGTTTATAATGAGACAGCTGTTTTTAGGGAGGGTGGTCGGCTGCACCAGGCTACCAAGTCACTCTCCATCCTCCTGATTCCACTTGTGAATGTCCCCTTTCTCGGTGCCCTTCCAGGTGACATCGATGATTCTTACTCCAACTTGAGTGTGACAGGGTCCTTAAAATAGACCATTGTGAGACTCAGGGAGGGGCTGCAGATCCGACTCTGTCCTTCGTGCTTGGGTCTGGAAAATAGGATGTCCGGGTTGGACATCCGGTGTCAGGGAGTGGTCCCTCTTTGTGTTAAGTTCTCTGAAGAGGTGGAGGCGGTAGGGTGGACTGGGTGAGACGCTCTGGGGTTTAACAGAGAGTTAACTTTGCAGCCAGCTATGATTTGTAGGAGAGCTTAAAGGTGGCAGAGAAAATCCTTTTCTTACATTCAGCAGCCTCTCCTAATCGGCTGCTTCTCTGGGTGGCCCTGCTTGGCTGGCTGCAGATGCATCTCCTCCCCTCCAGCTCCAGCTCCTGCTAAGGAGCCAGAGGCCCAGGAGACCAGAGGCATGGTTAGTCTTCCACAGAGAGAGGAGGCTGATCCCAGCGTCTAGAGCCCAGGAGCTTGTAAATCAGACTGTTAGCGTAGTGGCTTGGGCCATTATTCTAAAGCAGTGGAGCTGAAACCAAAAGCCAAATGAAAATATAGTCAATTTGTTCATACTTTAGTGGCTGAAAGACTATGTAATGTTGGTGGGGATCGGCACTGCAGACAGGCAAGGGCTAGTGGGGAGGATGGAGTGTCTGGCCAGACATGGGGTTGGGGTGCTCCTTGAGCAAGGCCCCTTTTCTTTGTGTGTGTGTATATGTTGTGTGGTGTAGGTGTGTGTGTGATATGTATGGTGTAGGTATGTGTGTGTGAGTGTGACATGTGTGTATGATGGGCAAGGTGAATGTATATATGCAGCTGCTTGGATGATACCATTGTCATTTATAGGAATTGTCACCTCCTCCTAAATATGGGGCTGCTGGCTAAGTGAAGACTGTGTAAGTGGGGATAATACCGCTCCAAACTTCCCCCCACTTGTCTGCGTATCTTCCCATTTGTCAGTCTTGTCACCTCTCTGTCCATCTTGTGCCGGTTCAATGGTTGATAATTCCATGGCCGTGGCGGTGGCCAAAGCTATTCTGGCTCATTCACCACCATGTCTTCAGGTACTGAGAAGTACCTGGCATGGAGGTTTTAAAGAAAAAAACTTGTGAATGGATGGGTGGATGAGTAAATGAACTGGGAGGTGAGTGAGTGAGTGAGCAGATGGGTAGATGAACAAATGAATAGATGCATGAATGAATGAATGAATGAATGAATGAGCATTCACCTCCATCCTCGGGGCATGTATTGCCGACTCACTGTGAGCCAGGAGCTCTGCTTAATTCCACATGCGTGTGCCTTGCCAGAGAACTTCCTTAGTGCATTTTACAGAACAGAATGTGAATCTCAAACAGGCAAAGCCATTTGACAGAGCAAGAGACCATTCCTACATGACTGCCTGACACTGGATGCCCTCTCGCACACACAGATACCAAGCCAGGCCATTCTCACCCCCCTGCCACTGGTCTCCACCCTCCTCTGCTGTCCCTAGAACATACTGTAGACAGCACAAGAGTCTCCAGGACACTGGGAGCAGAGAGAGTCAGCCCAGTGGCTCTTGCCTTAAGGGTGGGAGGTGATGACTTTGTGTCCCACATACAAGAAGTTAAGAAAGACTCTGAGCTATTCTCCTAATGGTTTGTGGTCTTTTACCTCCAAGAATCCTCACTCTGCCTCCCACATGGCACCTTGGCCAGGTAAGAGGAAACCATGGAGTCAGTCCTGAACAGACCTCCCAGGCTTGAGCCTACTCCTTTTTGTATGCGGAAATTGAGGCTCCAAACTTCCAGCCTCTCAACTGGGCCCTCACAGGATGAACAACCCACCTGGAAGGTTCCAAACCAGCTGCTGGATAACCCTTCACCCTGGCGCTGCTACCTCCTGCCAACTGCAGGAGACCAGAGACCAGAGACACAGAGACCTGAAATAAGCCGGGGCCCACCAGAGGCCCCGAGTGCCGGGCCCACTATAGGGATGTGCCCCTGCCTCCCTTGGCCATTCCTCACCCCGTGGTCCAGAGGTTTTCCCAGAAAGCAGCCGGTCTGACACGGTGACCCAGCCGCGGGGTGGCGGCCCCACCCTGCCTGCTGCTTTTCTCTGTGAAAGGTGTTTAATTATTTCTGACAGAGTTCAGCCTCGACATCTGTTCATAAGCGGGAGGGTCCATTTAGGTCGTCCATCACCGTGACAGGTTCAACTTTTTTGGGAGTGCGTTTTCCCATCATAATGGAGAACAGGGTGGGGGCATCAGATCAGCAGTGACATGCGACCCAGACAAAGACCCTCCTGGGGCTTCGTGTGCCATGAAACGACAGCAGCCTGACCTGGCCCTGGCGGGCTTTCTGAGCACAGACCTGCTTTGGCAGCAGGGATGTGGCAGTGCCGGGGCAAATGCAAGGATAGGAGGGTTTCATTGTGCCTGTGGGAGGCTTTGAAAATCTTTGGTCATTCTGGGCTGGTTACTCATTCATTCATTCGCTCCAAGGATTACTCACTACCTCTTCTGTGCCAGGCACCCTGCTTAGCTCTGGGGACAAGACTAGGGCCTTGAAGCTTGGTTCTTGTGGACTTACACGTTATGAAGGAAGATGAAAGTCTGTCTAGTTAATCACCTGACTGCCAAGTTGCTAAGCTCTTCAAAGGGAAGCAGCGAGGCCTGAGGCAACCCTTGGTGATAAGGGGGGGACCTGGTGGGGTTGCCACAGAGAAGGAGTCTCAGGAGCTCTGTCCTTAGCATCCGCCCTGGTGCAGTGGTACCTACACAATTGTGTTCACCCAACACTGTGTGCTGCAGGCTCAGCCAATATTGCTATTGGCCTATGTCCGACAACGACAGCTCTCAGGGGTTTAAGAGCCTGCACTGGGTGGGTAATGCACCCGGGCAGTCCTGCTTCAAGAACCTGGCATATATGCCATGTTCCAGGGCCTGCGTGATGGGTGACTGGGGCACTAACTTGCGGGATCCCAGGGTGTCCTTGGAAGACACAGAAGAAAGAGGTGGGGCTCTCCCCTGGCCTTCTGTCTCAGCTACTTGGTGTGTTATCAGCATGGGCGATGAAGGTGCAACCCACAGATCCAGGCCGCTCCGGGGAGTGTGGAGGTGCTTCGGACCCACTTCACCTGCAAGGCACCATTGAGGTGTTTGCTCTGAGGATAAAATGGCATTATCTATATCACATTAGTCACATGTGACATCTGCCACCAGAAAGAGTTGTCACTGCTGGCTCACTGCTTCTCCTAACAGTACGTCAGAAGTCCTAATGAGTAGCAGCGCTCCCCAGACCCCGAGACAAACTCCCTCTCTTGCAAACAGAAACACTGAATTATTTCTACCCTCGAGCTCCTGTCAGGGCCAGCTACTGTAAAACAGAGGCCACCTGGAGGGCATCTTGTGCCTCTGGGACCTGGGGGTCCTAGTGCCCCTCTGGCAATGTCACCCAGATGCCTACATGCACTTGGTCACTGGCATAATAATAATAACAATAAAAAGGCCACAGAGGAAATGAAGCAGAGGAGGGGCCCAGGAGAAGGTTGTGAACAACTGAATGCGAGTAGAGAGATCTGAGTGGGGTAATGAGAGAGATGGAGACACTGGAGGGAGGTTTTGCTGTTGAGACTCCAAGCTGACAGGTGCTAAGAAGAGGCAGTGTGGTCATGACTCCTGCCACCTCCTGATCAGTATTCGGTATGTTCTTTTGGTGACATTTACTGTGAGCTCAGCAGAGGCCTGAGCTGATGGGCAGCAGGGCACATGGTCACTGACATATGTCGATGGAGGCCACTTGGGCAGGACACGAGAGGCCACATCCAGCAGGCCAAAGCAGCTTTCCCGCTGAAGCTCAGCAGCTTGTTCAAGCGCATTAAGCTCAGAAAGGCAGCGGCCCCTTCACTGTTTAACGTGCGGTTTCAGGCGGCACAGCCGGGCTGGCTGGCTGGGAATACTGCTTGTGCAGCTGTCTTGATGGGGCCAGGGACATTCGTCATGACCTTCAAGAAAGACTCCTTCTGCCTGGATTAGGTACACACAGCCTATGCAGCCTCTTGTCCTGAGTCCAACATTTTTAACCTTACCATGTCCCTCAGCCTGTACAATGCTACTTCCCCCACCCCCCACCCCACACCCATCGCCCTTACTGAGCATATGTCTCTGTCTGGGTGAAAGAACACAAGGTCAGCTCTACGGCCAGAGCACAGCCTGACCCCTGTATCATGAGTTATCTTCACTCAGCACCAACCCCTCCTTTGAGGGGAACCTAAGGTCATTTCCTGCCATCATTCAGGTGGATTAGCAGTGAGTTTCCCATCTGGGTACATCTTTCCCTTGTAAGATACATTAGGATCCAGTCACTAGAGCGATACTTCTACCCAAGACAGCCTCTGCTTCCGGGTAGCCAGCCATCCCATGCTGAGATCTCCCAAGACTCTGCCTCTTCCCAGCATTCTCCATGTTTCCTGTCTATAAAACAGGTCACTATCAGGAGGTTGTCCATGGGTGCTTATCAAGAATCTTAGCTGAGGGCTGATGGGGTGGGGAAGCAGAGATAGGAGGATGCTCAGAAGCTGTGGGCCCATTAGCCTTCTGGACAACCAACACGAGAATCCACCTGGCTTCAGGAGAGAGACACGCAGGGCTGTTCTCATCATAGACATGTGCACTCATACACACACACACACACACACACACACTACCCCATCCCTCTCATCACATACTAAACATACATTAGAAAAATAGAATTTCTGATGAGTTCCAAACCTGGATGGAGGAAAAGTTCAGAGATGTCAGGTGGCACCTGTGTCCTGAGCACCATTGGTCAGAAGCCCACAGACTCTGCGACAAGTGAGCACCAGCTAGCCCCAGCTTTGGTGCAGAGAGAGGTGAAGGAAAGGGCCACTGACCTTCTGGAAGTGAGGCATGTGCCAGAGAGCATCCAGCTTCACGGGCGGCTTGTATTTCCTCAACTGACTGCTCCGTGTCTCGTACAGCTTCCCCAGGTACACCTGTAGGCCGGAACAGCAGTGGTGAGATGCTTGCCCTGCTACCTGAGACTTTAGAATTGCCATGGAAACAAACCCTCTGAGCATGTCTGTGAAGGAGGGAAGACCCACACTGAACATGAGCACTACCATTGCACAGCCCAGGGCCCTGGACCAATGGAAAAAGTGGAAGTGAGCTGAGCAAAGACGTCCGTCTCTCCCTGCTTCCTGGTTGATGCAATGTACCTCCATCTTCATGTGCTCTCCACCACAACAGACGCATATTCAACAGTGAGCTGGAAGAAATCCTTCCCTCTTCAAGCTGACTTTGCCATGCATGTCATAGCAACAATACAACTAACTCTCCAGGGCAATGAGCAAGGAGCTTTGGGGCAGCAGCTGGATTCTTGGATGACAGGCTAGAGGGTCACTTTCCTCCAGGCTTTGTTCTTTCTTCTAGGCCATTTCACAGCCCCATCCCTAGCCATGCTCCTGTATGTGCAGTTCATGGTCGCTTTGATTTCAGGTTGACTATAAAACAAATGGGGTTTTCATGAGCAGCTAGGAGAGAGTTACTCTTAAACCCCTTCTAGCTCTAAAACTAACTTACACAGTACCCTTATATCTGTGTGAAGAAATGTATGACTCAACAGCACTATCCCATGTCACTATCCCATGGAGCAGGTCCATATGATGGCTTGCCCAGGAGGAGGAAGGGGGAGTGTTATGAGGTCCTCTTTCAAAGGTGGGAGAAGCCCATCCCTTCTGAACCCTGATTCTATGCCCACTAATAGGTACGAGCAGATCCATAGCCGGGCATGCAGTTCGTGGTGTCTGTCCAGAACTGAGCTGTGTCCATTCCAAACTCACAAGGTGCACTCTTAAACCCTTGTGACTCTGTGTGTAGACAAAGCTCATGAGGGGCGATTAAGGTTAAATGGAGTCAAGGGTGGGTTTCAATCCAGCACAACTAGAGCCCTTAGAATAAGAACTTCGTTTTGTTTTGTTTGAAATATGGTTTCTCTGTGTATCTCTGGTTGTCCTGGAACTCTAGAACTCATTCTCTAGACCAGGCTGGCCTCGAATTCACAGAGATCACCTGCCTCTGCCTCCCTAGTGCTGGGATTAAAGATGTGCGCCACCACTATTTACCTTTTGTTTTGTTTTTTCAAGGCAGGGTTTCTCTATGTAGCTCTGGCTGGCCTGGAATTGACAGAGATCTGCCTGCCTCTGCCTCCCAAGTGCTGGGATTAAAGGTGTGTGCCACCATCACCCAGGCATTAACTAGAGCTCTTAGAACAAGGACATGGAGGGAGGGGGCTGGAGAGATGGCTCAGCAGTTAAGAGCACTGGCTGCTCTTCCAGAGGACCTGAGTTCAATTCCCAGCAACCACATGGGACCAGCAACAACCATCTATAATGGGGTCTAATGGCCTCTTCTGGCATGCAGAGCACTCATACAGAAAATATAAATAAATTTTAAAAAAATTTTTAAAAAAAGAACAAGGACATGGGTGATATGTGTTCTACCTCCAGCATGTCAGGACACAGTGGAAGGTCCTGTCATTCTACGTCTGAATCCTACACATTTCTATAAATGTTGTGGCACCATTTGTGGCATATGAGCCCAAGTTGGAAAATGGCCTTCTCCCTGTTCCTAGAACTTTTCCAACTGTTTTAGCCCAAGATTGTAGAACCCTAGGGCATGGCTTAAAGTGACTTAGGTGGAAGCAAACGTCTGTGACAACCAGAGAACTGGAGGAAGGGAAACAGACTTTGTCTTCACAAATTCATATGGTCGAGCTGTAGCGCCAATGTGATATGTCTACAAGCAACTGCCAAGCCGTAGGCTGGATATTCACTCTGCCTTCTAGAACAAGGTTGAGACTTTAAGTCAAGACTTTAAGAGAGGCTGTGTAGTCAGGTGGCCAGGCTGGGCTTAGAATGCAGCAGACAGCCCCATGGTCTTTCCAACGCTCCATTTCCCTAACCGGAAAAGGTGTGCCAAAGCACGGTTCTTGTAGGAGTTGCTCTCTGAATGCATGTGCGAGACACACACAGTGAACGAGAAGAGAATTCTGAGGCTGCCTTGGCAATTTCTGGGTGCCGCTGTATGCTAGTGCATAGGACTCAGGACATTATACCCCAAATACTACTTCAGCCCCTCAGAAAGACATCCCCAGGGAGTTCCTCCAGCCCTCTCATGCTAGCACCCTTTGTCCTGGAGGTGGGACCCGCATCCCAGGAAGGAGGCTCTGCCCTTCTGCTGCAGGGCACTGAGACCTCTGAAGGGCTGCTCTCCTACAGGAGGAAGGGACCACCCTGTCTCTGAAAATGCAAGGTACAGAGGAGAATGCGAACACACGTGCCTAGCAGAGTCACCATCTTATATTCCGCTGACTTCTCTTTCCCAGGGAAACCCACCACCTCTCAAACCCAATGAGAAAATACACAGGCTTGTTTCTCTGTGCCTTCTTTGCAATGATTCCTGAGTTGGGGAGGTTTTAATCCATATGCTTTTTTCCTGTTCATTTAAAAACATTTAAATATTTTATTATATATATGTATACATATATATGTGTGTATATATATATATATAATGGGGGGTATGTATACATATGTACAGCTGCCTGCAAAGGCCAGAGGTGCTTGATTCCTCTGGAGCTGGAGTAGCACGTCACTGTAAGCCATCAGACATGAATTCTGGAATCTGAACTCAGGTCCTCTGGAAAAGCAGTATTTTTCTTAGCCCCTGAGTCATTTCTCCAGACCCCCTGTTCATCACTTTTATCACACAGGCTCCAGCTATGAACCCAGGATGGATGGAAGGGAAGATATTTTCCTCCCTTAGGCTGGTTCAGCAGGGGTGTGCTTTAGCAAGAGGGGTAGAGGGGCTACGTCATGGGAACCAGCTGTCGATTACAATGTGACACTCCCCCGTGGAGCTCTGAAGCAGGTTGGGGCAGCAATGCTCCCTCTGAAACTGCACTGTCACACAGCGGCTTGACTCTTGAGGTATTAACAGAGTGGCCACGGGCCACTCTGAACCCCAGTAGGGTCATAGAGCCAATTTGCTGATCTCCTGGTGTTCAAGAAGTCAGCAAACAAGGGCCCCAGCTTCAAGACACGCCTGCACTCGGGCAGACACATCTGGCCAGAGCTGCTGGAGAGTCATCCCATCTCACTGTCTTCTCCTTGTGTGTGTGCACGTGTGGGGGGTTGCCCATAAACACGTACACACACACCCGTGGATGCCAAAGGCCAAAGTTGGGAGTCTTCTTCAATCTCTCTTCGCCTTACATTTTTTTAGAGAGAGTTTTTCACTGAATCTAGAGCTTCCCAATTAAACTCCAGGGATTCTGGTCATCCCTCAAAACTGTCAGCACTGGGTACCCAGCTTTTAAGGTGGGTGCTGGGAATCCAAACTCAGGTCCTGACACTTTCCGGGCAAGTGCTGTACCAACTGAGCCGTCTTCCCCAGCCTCTGCTGAGTAATTTCTCTGAACCTCAGTGTGTCCGTGAAACAGACTAAGATCCTAGGGTGAGATGCCGACATGCTGGAGTCCTCAGACCCGAGCACAGGATGTGGGGCACTTGCCGGCCCTCTGAGAAGGGAGCAAGGCTCGGTGCTGGCTGCCATCCTTGCAGTGTCTGAGATCTGCATGTTCTCAGGCAGGCTCTCTCCCACAGCCCAGGCTGGCCTTGAACTCCTGATCCTTCTGCCTCCACCACCCAGGCTCTGACATGATGGGCACGTGACCCCATAACTGCCTGGTGCTCTCCTTCCAGGGAAATCTAAAAAGCACAGACTGACTTGGCAGTCACAGGTTTGGTTCAGCTGAGGAGGCACCGTGAACTCTCCCCAAGGCTGAAGTTTGGACTGTTTTAAAGGCAGAGAGCCTTCGGGAGCCTTTAAATGTGTGAGGCAGAGTAAAGAAAAGCAGGGAGTGTTTTCTGGTTAAAAAAAAAAAAAAAGTCATCACAGAGACTTCCTGTCGGTTGCTAATGACTCACATCTATAGTGGTATATTATTTGTATTTTAATAAATCTTGCCTGAAACCAGAAAAGCAAAGCAGCTAAGCCACTACCAAGCTGGGTGACCATAAACTAAGCAGACTAAGCCTCTCTCTCCTCCCGTTTTATATTCCCTCTAGTGCTGGGATTAAAGGCGCATGCCTCGCTAGGACTGGGATTAAAGGTGTGAGTCACCACCACCTGGATTTGTTTCCGCATTGATCTTGTGTAGCCCAGGTTAGCCTTGAACTCACAGAGATCCATCTGCCTCTGTCTCCCAAATCCTCGGATTAAAGGTGTGTGTCACCGTTACCTGACCTCTGGTGGCTTTAGCTTTGCCTCTGGTCTTCAGTACAGTAGCAACTGGGGGAGTTTGGGTGCAACCGGGACCCTGGATCCCACTGCTCTGGCTACCCTGGCTTCTCCACACAGCTTTTCCTGCCTAGGATGTAAGATAAGGATGCCTGGGAGCGGGTATGAGATGTGTTCCTCATGAGAGGGTTACTCGCTACTTAGTAACAATACGTTTTCTTCCTGTTGAAGAAAGCATGCTCTTTAACACACCCTTGTAGAAATGGTTTTCTGCCCTGTCACACCAGCCAGAGTGGGGCACACACCTAGGCTGGTGGAATTGGAGCTTAGTTTCCTCTGTAGGAAGTCAGACGGGTTTAGAGAAAGATCTCCATGCAAAAGTCATTGTGACTTGGTCCTAATCGCAGCTGGGAGGTGATAGGGCCTGCCGACTGGTGACGGGCCATCTCTTTCACATCCAGAATTAGATACAAGCGGGAGCAGACCATCACTGAGATGGGTCCAGATCTGAATTTCATTGCAGCAGGATGTGCCTGGAGCCCAGGCTCCTGCCCCAACCACATCCACTGATGCTGACTCGGCTTCCCTCCGCCCCTGACACCAGCTTCAGCCCCTCAGAAGTGAAGGCAGGGCTACCTTCTGTTTCTTCTCCAGTTTGATGGCTTGCTGAGTGGCCTTCTGCTCCTGTACCCACAGCTGCTGGTACCGATGTTGTAACAGGTCAAAGAAGGGTGTGGACGGCCTGTGGGAGGAAGGTTACACAGAGGTTGAGGCCTGGGGATGACCAGGACACCCACATACAGAACAGATACTGTTAGGGCTGCAGACCCTCAGACCCTGAACTTTCTATGACCTCTTGCCTGCCAGAGTAAACAACTTTTCCTATTCTTGCAGCCGCTCTGAGAACAAAACCCTCATGAGTTCCTGATAACAAGGAAGTGATTTCTGGTAGGCTTGCAGCCGAAAAATCCAGAGAGCTAGGGCATGGCCATTAGTCAAGGAGAGCACTATATAAGCTGCCCTGGAACGCAATAAAATTGGCATTCTTGTTTCAAGAATGACCCATGTCTCTGTGTTTTTTAATCCCCAGACCCTTGCCCTACCATGGTTCCAGGTGGTACAGATTCCACAAGACACCTCTCTCTCCAAGGGCACAAGGCCCCACTGTCACCAACTGCAGATCATATCACCCTCCTCAAGGCCAGAAAAGGCTTCCTGTAGCACCCAGAAACCCCAGAGAAACAAATCCCATGCTCTGCAAACATGGGGAGCCTCCATGTGTTACCTGGATGGGACAGAGTCTGTCCTTGGGCTGATGTTGGATAGGGTTCATAGGTTCCTGGACCCTTTCTGCTACGCCTCGCCCACCCTGGACTCTGTCCTCAGTCTGCTGAGGCCAGTCTTGCAGAAAACTCCTGCCAAGCAGGTGGTCTAGCCTCAGTTCCTGATTTCCCTGGGGAATGCTCAGGATCCTCATTCCTGGCTTTGTTGTCTGATTTTTCTGGTCCATCTCATCAAGGATGCTGTCAAGTTAGATGAGCAATACGCTCCCCAACCTTGGGGTCTCTTCTCCCTCAAATTCTATCCCTGTCCTGGAGACTTTGGCTCTCCATTCATCAGTCCCATTGGCCTGGTGAAAGTGATCTCAGCTTTGCACAAGGACCCATTACTTTCTGAAGCAGCACTAGATGGTTTCACTGCTTGCAACTTGGAACACTGAGCCAGTACTGAGTGTTCTGCAGGTGCTGTCTGCAGGTGCTGTCTGCAGGTGCTGTCTTCAGATACTGCCTGCAGGTGCTGTCTGCAGATACTGCCTGCAGGTGCTGTCTGCAGGTGCTGTCTTCAGATACTGTCTGCAGGTGCAGTCTGCAGATACTGTCTGCAAGAACTGTCTGCAGGTACTATCCTTTGTCATCTCAGTGGCGAGGAGGAGAGGCTGGTCCCAGAGCAGTGTGGGGCAGCACTCCAAGTGAGGTCAGTTGAGCCACACACAAGGCTCAAAGATACGTCCTTCTAGAGGGTATGGGGAACCAATCCCAGATTGGGACTGAGCTCTAAACAGCTTTCAAGATAGAGTGTGCAGGTACTCTGTATAGCAACTATACAGAAAGGCAACTGTGGTGCGGCCATTTCCTTTGCCTTCCATCTCTGCGCCCTCACAGAGCTTCCTGCAGCCCCATGTTGGGCCAGAGTATCCGGAGGTTCGCCACCTCCATGGTCTCCTTGCAGAGGAAGGCCAAGGAAGACTTTGCCATTTTCAGCAGAAAACAAGCAGTGGTTACTGGCTATAATGACTGACTACTTCGGATCTGGATTTGTGGTTTCTTTCTTTATAGTAAGGTACCAGCTCCTTAAAAAAATAAGGACATTTAACAGAATGAAAATTGTTTAAAAGATGGGACCTGAAAATTGGATTAAGCTCTTGAATTTCTATTACTAAAGAAAATTGTAAATAATTTAATGCCAGCATTCAGGAGGCAGAGGCAGGTGGATCTCTGAGTTCGAGGCCAGCCTGGTCTACATAGTGAGTTCCAGGACAGGCTCCAAAGCTACACAGAGAAACCCTGTCTCGAAAAACAAAAACAAAATGTAAATAAACTTTAAAAAGTGTACAAATGGACAGTGGCCATGTACAAAGGAAGACTCTGATATCAAGTATAGTACCTGCTCAGAAGGCAGGCCTGTTGCTGTACCACCTTAGCCAGGAAGCAAACCACTGCCTACGGTGACCAGACAGGAAGCTATCCCACTCTGTCAAAGTTGCAGAAAAAAAAAAACTGTACACTCCCATAACCCCAGCACTCAGGAGGTAGAGGCAGAAGAATCAAGTTCAAGGTCACCTTTAGCTGTGTGGTTTTTTTTTTTTTTTTTTTTTTATTGTGTGTACAGTATTCTGCCTGCAAGCATGCCTTCAGGCCAGAAGAAGGCACCAGATCTCATTACACATGGTTGTGAGCCACCATGTGGTTGCTGGGAATTGAACTCAGGACCTTTGGAAGAGCAGGCAGTGCTCTTAACCACTGAGCCATCTCTCTAGCCCCTAGCTGTGTGGTTTTAAAGCCAGTATGGGTACATGAAACCCATCTCAACTCCCTACCTTCCAAGAGTTAATTTTTAAAATTTATTTAAAAATAATATTCAGCTGGGCGGTGGTGGCGCACGCCTTTAATCCCAGCACTCGGGAGGCAGAGGCAGGCGGATCTCTGTGAGTTCGAGTCCAGCCTGGTCTACAAGAGCTAGTTCCAGGACAGGCTCCAAAGCCGCAGAGAAACCCTGTCTCGAAAAACCAAATAATAATAATAATATTCAAGTTGGGTGCAATGAGGAGGACTCCCTGGGCTAGATACTGAGACCCTGTCTCTAAAAATATGTGATAATAGAGACTGGAGAGATGGCTCAGCAGTTCAGAGCACTAGGTGTAGAGGACCCAGGTTCTGTTCCCAGCACCCACAACTATCTATGGCCACTCACAACTATCTGTAAACCTCAGCTCCAGGTTGGATATCCTCTTCTGGCTCTCGAGGGCACCAGGCATTCACTTGGTACATAGCCATACATGCAGGTGAAATACCCATACACATATGTAAAATTTTAAATATATAGTAATAATTAATTAGAATAATCAATAGAAGTGGGGTGAGGCTCATTAATGGCTACAAAGCTAATAGGAAATGCCTGGCGGATGGTCGCTTCAGCTTCAGTTCAGAGTGGCCAGCCCTTCTTGCTATTGTTTTACCACCGTGGTAAACAGAGTCATGGCCTCAAAGTGTTCATCTAGGCTAGGGAACCAGAGCTGTGAGAACCTGAGCCCAGGTTGTTTACCCCCTCCCATCTTCTTCCTTAACCTCCTTCGCCCCTCTTTGTAGCAAGTTGTGAAGGAAGCCCCAGGATGCTCTGGGAAATGCCCTGCGAACAGCATCTGGGCCTGAGTTGAAGTCAGAGCCAGGAACACTCTAGACAGTAATTTAGGGGTTCTCTCACTCCTGAGACTCACAGCCCGGAGGGCTCAAAATGATGTGGCAGTCGCCTCTGAGCTGCATACAAACACCCATCCGGACGGTCATAGCTCTGATGGTTTTGCAAAGCAGTCAAGAGTGTCGGAAGCTACTCAAACCTAAGGTGAGGAATATAGACGAGGAGAATCAAGCCCCCATGTCTGCCCAGAAGGTCCAGAGGCTGCAAACCTCTGCCACTGGGTTTGTTGGATCTGGTCTGTATGGTAGCCCCCAAAGTCTGAAATCATTCTCACTGCTTAGAGATACGGATGTTGACGCTCAGCCTGTGAAGTGCTTGCTGTGTGAGCAGGGCGTCCTGAATCCAAGCCCCACAGTCTCTAGAAATAGCCAATGCGGTGCTGTGCACTGGTGATCCTAGCATTGCGGGGTGGGGCAAGGGAGACCAGCAGGTCCCTGGGGCTCCCTGGCCAGACAGCCTAGTCTACTTGACAAGCACTAGGCCAGTAAGAGACCCTGTCTCAGAAAAACCAAGGTAGACCTCTGAGGAATGACACCCACAGTTGACCTCTGACCTCCACATGCGTGTACACACATGCACACCTCCCCACATGCAAACAGGACAGCCGACGTTTCAAAATCACTTTTTAGATTGCTGCGAAACTGTGTAAGTTCTGCCCACACAGGCCCGCATTCCCAGTTGGTGTAATTGGCTGGTACTGAGTCCCAGCTGCCACTAGCCCCAGTTCTCAGTCTCTCCCACTGCCCTGGCACTGGTGAGCTGTAATCCTTGACAGGCCCCTTCAATGACAGGGTGGCTCCAGAGACAACCAGATAGTTAGCCTGGACCCTAAGTATCCACCCACTTCCCCAGCCTATTCACCCTGTCATGAGGGCACAAGAGGACCTGGGAAGCTGGCTAAACTGGATTCTATTTAAGAAGCAGCTCAAGGCTTTTTGATTCGCATAGACAGACAGTGGCTCTTTGTTCCTGCCTCCTGTACCCCTGTGGCGACTTTTATTACTTAATTATTACACGCCCCATGCCTCTGAGCAGCCTAATTTATGACCGTGCTTTCTAATGACACTGTGTGCGTAATCTGGAAATATCTACCCCAAGAGGCTGCTCCCAGCGAACAGCCCCTCTGTATCCATCACTTTCTACCAGCTCTTCAGCCCTCCCCCAGCCTGGCTGACCGACTCAGCGTCCTGCTCTGGCCGGCCCTGGGTTGAGGCGGTGGGGGCTGAGCCAAGGGGAACCTATGATGCCGTGAGTTATGGCAGGCAGCCCTGGCCTAGGTCCTCCATGGCCACCCACAAGCTGGCTAGTTTCTGTTCTGGCTCATTAACGTGGATAAACAGGTGCAGAGGCTGGCCTGGTGTGGAGAAAACTCAGGCCATAAATTGGATGTTATCGCCTCTGCATGGTCCCCAGTTTCCGAGCTAAGCCTGGACTCGCAGCCGTGGTCCACTAGGCTCAGCTCCCTCTTCAACTGCTGGCATCCACTCTACCCTGCACTCTCTAGACTTCCAGCCCTCCTGGGTGGAGTTCTTCCCCTTGCCAGGACACACCGGTACATAAGCACCCCCATATCGTCTCTCCTTTGTGTGTAGGCCTCAATCGTGGGGTTGCCTCCACTAAGGGCTGGTTCCCAGCTACCCTGCCCTAAACAGCCCTGGCTAGGTGTCCTTCCATCTGAGCATAAGCCCACTTATCCCTCTTCTGGCCCCAATGGACTTCAACAATTGAAAGGCAGCCAGCCCCAGACGGCAGCAACAATTCTGTGCCTGCCGTGAGCTGACAAGGCTCCACCCTGGATAGATACGTGGGGGGTAGCTCTGTTGGTAATAAAGACCCGAGTTAAAAGTGTGGTAGTGCACACTTTTAATCCCAGCTCTAAGGAGGTGGAGACGGGTCTGAGGCTGATGGCCAGCCAGCCTAGCTGAATCAGCAAGTTCCAGGTCACTTGAGAGACCCTATCTCAGAAAACGTGGTGGACAGCACCAGAGGGTGACAACTAAGGTTAACCTCTCTTCCACACACATGTGCACACATGTACCTGCACGGACTGACACACACACACACATGCACACACAATGTGGGGGAAGGAAGAATGGAAAGCAGATGGGAAAAGAAATCTTAGGCAAGCTTAGGCAGATACACTTTCCTTAGTTTGCTCGGTACAAATAGGCGGCATGTGTGCCATGGTGAGTTACCAGATTAAATTAGTGGAACTGGCCTTCAGGGAGGATGCTGGCCTTCTCATGGGTGGAATGGTGCCAGACACTGAGCATCTTAGACAGAACAACTACCAAACAAACCCAAGTTCCTCCACTTAAGTCCCACACATCAAAAGAGAAAGCGCTAGCTGGGCGGTGGTGGCGCACGCCTTTAATCCCAGCACTCAGGAGGCAGAGGCAGGCGGATTATAAAACAGATGCTGTCGAGTGCACAGGAGAAAACCTTTGAGATTTAGAGCTAGGTAAAGACTATTGATTCATTTAGGATTTTCAGATGGAGTCTCATGTAGGCAGACTTTCCTCAAACACATCTTATAGCTGGGGATAACTTTGAATTTCTGGTCCTCTGGCCTCCATCTCTTAAGTAGTGGGCATGCCTGTAAAGGAATGAGGCGCCATGGTGGGTGTGCAGAGCTAGGGCATCAAACTAGAACTTTCTGCCTGCTAAGCAAGCACCCCACCCATGGAGCCACGTGCTCTGCACCCCCACCCCTGGTTCTTGACCTTTCTAGGAGGCCTTGTTAGGAACCAGTTACCCTATTTCCTTCTGCAGGCATCATTGTTGCTATGTGACAATTCACTTATTTCTTTTTTGTGTGTGGGTTTTTTGTTTTTTTGTTTTGTTTTATAAGTTCAGCTTTTTATGGTAGCTCTTTCTAACTGCAACATGAATGATTTTGCCACAGGCCGAGGCCCCTGTGGTAACAATTACAGCTGCCCTTCCTGCACACCTCTCTTTTGAGGAGCCAGAGGGGTTCACACAGAAAAGCTTAATTATTTATCCTCACTAAACGTGCACAGGAAAGGGTGGTACTGGGGCAGCTGATGCCCAGAGAGGTCAAACAGCTTGCCCAGGGTCACACAGCACATACAAGCAGCGAAGCTTGAACTCCCAGCCCTCCAGCTACAGATGCCACAGCCCAGCAAATACTAGTCAGACATTCACCAAGGGCAGTAGTTAAGGATGAATGAGGCTGGCCACCAGCTACACCTGAAGACCAGGTGCAGGGAGGCGGGCTCCTTTCACAGGAGACCCCAGACTTTCACAGCATTGTCTCTATTACCAGACGCTATGTCTTCTGGTCCACCTCCCAACCCCCCCCCAGGATGTTTTTTTAGGGGAGATTCCCAGCTGTCCCCAGCTGACACCTGTGGCTTCCTGCTGTCCTCGGGATGCACGGCTCCATTTCTAAGGCGCCTCTGGCCACCTCTTAGCTGACGCTGTCTTCCTAATCCCCAAGGGCTCCCTGAATGTCCCCTGCTTCCTCATCCCAGGAGTCTTCTTTCCCTTGTCTGGCACCCCAGCTTCCAGGCTGCCATCATGGCCTATACTCTGCACAGTGGGGAACAGTGTCTGCCTTTTCCATCCTGTTCCAATCAGCTTTCCCAGGCTGGAGTTGGAGTTGTACTCTGTCCAAGAGTATCCACTTCGCAGCCCAAGATAGCTGAGTTCAGCCCAACACAAAATCCTAAGCTTACTTAAAACATGAGGGACTCGTGTAGCCCAGGCTGGCCTCAGACTCACTATGTAGCCAAGGAGGGCCTTGAACTTCTGATCCTCCTGCCTCGACTTCCCAAGTGCTAGGATTGCAGGGATGCACTAGACATGGCCGAGGACTGACCCCAGAGCCTTCTGCACTCTAGGTCAGCCTCTTTCACCCTCAGCCTCTTAATCAGTGTGTGAGGCATGTGTGCATGCGTGTTTGTTTGTAATTGTTCTCCAAATGTGCAGGCTGCAGGCGGACAGCCCTATATAGGTTCAGATAATTCTTCATCCAATGACATTCTCAGATAAACACTAAGTATCTCTGGAGGCCCAGGAAGGGATTGTGGGAGAAGCTATCCTGTTCTCAGGGAACCCTGCAGACAATCCCTGAGCAGGGATGGCCCTGACATTCTTAGAAAAGGTGCAGGGACTAAGGGCAAGTATTGATGTCTCGCCTGTGAAATCCTCATGACAGCAGACCAGGGTCTCTCTACCCCTGGAGGCTGGCCATGCCTTCCTGAGCATTAGTCAGGGGCGTAGAGTGACAGATACCTGTGACTCCCAGCCACTCATATTAGATCTTGAAAAACATGCCCAAAAGCCATCTGGGTGGGCTGTTCGATTCTGTGCCTTGGGGATCCCAAGCTCAGGAGCTGAGGCTTCAGGGATGGCAGTGGGAGGAGGGCAGGACAGCTGGGGATGTCAGGGTCTGCCCAGTTATCCAGATATTTGAAGCTCTTCTGATTTCAGAAAGAGAAGAGGCAGAGGAGGGAGGGAGTGGTGTACACAGGTCTGGGAGGGTCAGGAAGAGCTGAGCCAGGTCCTCGTCAGAGTTGGGGAGCCTGTGAGACCTGGGTCCCCCCAGCAAGGGGAAGAGACTGACTACAAGGAGATGCTGGGGCTTTGGGGGAATGAAAATGTGCTCTATTGTCTCTAGATATCAAGGCTTATAGGTGTACTGATCCATACTGGGGCGCCTGCCCTGGGCCCTGCTGCTTCCCCTGCTTTTAAGGTCAGCGAGGGACTGGCCCATGGGTGCTCACACAGTGTCTGCTGAGGTGGCCGAGCCACTGCTAAGAGTTCTGACAAATCCTTTACTCTAACCTGGAAGGAACCTTCAGAGAAGTCCCTTCAGGCCCTGATGCTCCACTCTTAGCCACACCATGTCACAATTAAGTCTAATGGTGCAAAAAGTGGGGACTAAATGAAGCGAAAATCAGCTCTGGCTGCAGGTGCGCCTTGAGAAAGTTGAGCTTCGCCCCATCAAATCCATCTTCAAAGCTGTGCGATTGCTACCCCAGACCAAGGCTTGATCTCCAATGAAGGCTCAGGGTGAGCACACAAGGGAGATGGAGGGGATCATTTGCAAACGTTAAGTTGACATGGGTGCAGTGTGGTGCAGGGTGGGCACAAATGAGGACTGACAGCTCTGATTTGCCCGCCGCCTCAGTGCGAGAGCTCTGTGGATCAGAGGGGCCCTCTCATAGAAACTCATCTTCATCCGCGATGCTCATTAAAACTTTGCCAAGCCCAGAACTTGGCGGGAGCCAGGAAAGTGAAGACGCCTTCTGAGGGACTTTAGGTACACATTTGTTGAAAGGTGTTTAAGAAGGAGATTCGGGTCTGACAAACTGGATTCGGTGCAGCGCTCCGTTCACAGCGGGCTAAAATAATTGGTCATCAGTGACTACTAATTCCGTTTAGTAGCCAGAGGCAATTTTTTTCTTCCTAGAAAATCAATGACAGCACGGAGGTCTGTTCAATGTGATTCCACTCCAGATGGGCCCTTCTTTCACACTTGACGCCTCTTCCAGTGGAGACAGCTATTTTGTTAAAATAAAATTAAAATCCATCCCTACTACGCCAGTGGCTTGCTTTTCCCGGGGAGCCAGGAGCTACTGGCATGGGCATTCACACAGCCTCAAGGGGATGAAGAGGTGGACAATGAGCCAAGTGTGGTGGCTCATGCTTGGAAATCTAGCTATAGGGAAGATGAGGCAGGGGGATTGATGCAAATTTGAGGCTAGCCTGGTCTACATATGGAGCCTGAGACTAGTCAACAAAGCAAGATCTTATTTCAAAAGAAATTGAAAAAGAAAGAGAAAATCAGACAGTGTCCTCCATCTGGCCCTTGTACAGCCCATGGTCCTTGACTGTGAGCCATGCACTTTGGAGAGAGGGAGGTCTGGTGGGTCGTGCTTCTCTTCGGGTTTGGAGCACAACACAGTCCTCATGGTAGTACACGCCTTTGCCAGCATTCAAGAGACAGAAGCAGGAAGATCTCTGAGTTTGGGGCCAGCCTCGTCGGCATAGTGAGTTTCAGGACTACACAGTAAGACCCTGCCTTAACAACAACAAAACACATAGCCCAAGACAGTGCCATCTAAAAGAGACCACTTGTCCCCTCTCACTCCCGGGACTTACCCCAGGCCCAGGTGTGGCTTCCAGGGATGGCCCCACAATTCTAGACAGCACCAAGTGGCTAGCCAGGGTGCCTTCCTTCTCTGCAGATCGGAGGCTACAGTGGGCTCATGGTGTGGCTTCCGAGGACCTGTAAGGACTCTGTTCCCTGAGGACTTAGCTGGTGTTTAAAACTCTGGCGAGCCCACCCACCCCTGCACCAGTCCTCATTTTCTCCACTGCACCCTGCCTCAAGGTCTGGGGAACCGGCTCCATCAATGACGTCAGTGAAGTCACAAGAACCTGGGTTTAATCCCGGAAACCACGTGGAAAGGAGGGCATGGTGGCACGTGCTTGTCAGCCTATCACTGAGGAGGTGGAACTAAGACTATTCCTGGAGCTCACTGGCCAGCACGCACACACACACACACACACACACACACACACACACACCACACAGACACTTCACACACTCACACACCATATACATACCCTGTCTTACACACACACACATACAAACATTCACACACTACACACACCCCACACAGACACTTCACATGCACACACACATACATACATACTCACACACCACATACATACCTTCTCTCACACACACATAGAAACATTCACACACTACACACACATACACATACTCACACACACACACACCACACACAGGCATTCCACACACACATAGATTCACACACCACACATACACACACACCACACAACACTCTCACACACACACTCACATACCACACACATACTCTCTCTCACACACACATACATACACACATTCACACACCACACACATATACACACACAACACATGCATACACATATACTCACATACACAACACACACATACAAACACATACACACATATGCACACATACACACATGCATTTCCACCAAGATCACTGTAACATTAAGATTTAACACAGACCTCCATCCTACATTCATAGCCCAGCTTCCCCTGACCATAATATCTTGCAACCCTGTAGCAAAATGCCACACTCAGAATGGTGGCATTGCTGTGGCCCACTGACATGACTTGAATTTTCCTGATTTTACCTGTACTGTCTTACCTGCTGACATTTCCAAATGTCAATACATGTCTGAGGTACAGAGACAAAAGCTTTGACAGGAGAGCATAGTTCAAGGCCTGGGCAATACAGTAAGTCCATTGCCTTCAATAAAAAAAATTATCTGGTGCTGTTGTTGGAAGAGACATGAGCTTAAGTTTGGCACATCTCCACCGCTCCCTATTCCTGTACCCAGGGCCAGCTTCCTCCATTCATCTGCAACATCATGGCTCTGTGACCTACGCCTCTGCCTTTTATACAGCATAAATACTTCATGTCACTATCTTCCTAAAAGCTCAAAGAACTATTTAGAGATTAATTCACATCTATGTTTCTGATGTGTACAGAGGTTGTATTCATCAGACTGAGAGTTCAGAACTGGAACCCAGTGAGATCAAGTAATGGACGCAGGACACGGGAGCAGAGAATTCGGTGTTCTTTGGAGGTTTTGAGACCTGAGAGAGGTTTCCATCATTTGGAATGGTTTAAATGTGTTTAAACTTGATCCTCAGAGGCTATAGAGATGGCTCAGTGGTTAAGAGCACTGACTGCCCTTTCAGAAGACCTGGGTTCAATTCCCAGCACCCACACATGGCAGCTCACAGCTGCCTGTACCTCCAGTTCCACAATCTGACACTCTCACATAGACATACATTCCGGAAAAACACCAATGCACATAAAATTTTAAAAAAAGGAAAGCTACATCCCCAAATCCAGTTTATGACATTTGAAGGTGGGTTATTAGGTGACTCCCGGGTGGTACCAGTGGCTCTAAAGGAAGTCAGAGCCAAGCTGGCATGCTGCCTTGTGTCATGTGGGAAGCCCTCAGTCCCATGATATGAAAGAAGGGCTCTCGCCACATGCTGGCACCGTGCACAGCTCAGGCCATACTGTTCACATCGCCCACCTCAGGCACCATTGACGGGCACTGGAGTGGGGAGAAGGACGGAGAGCCCTTGAAGGTAGCTAAGCAGGATGAAGTAGGATCTGTGTGTCCATCTGGTCCAGGAGGTAAGTTACAAAGGCCCAACCTACTTTCAGGAAGCCACAAAATGGTTTTTTATTTCTTTTAAAATCAGCCTGGAATCTACCTCCCCTCACCCCAGCAGAATCAGAAATATCGCAGACTTATGTGAATGGGAGAAATGGCTCCGGAAGGCAGGGGTGTCCTGGGGACCATAGAAGCCCTCCTATAGGACTGAGGAAGAGGATGGCCACTCCTCACTTTTCTAATGCATGCCAGCCTACTTCATCAGGCTGGGTCAGAAGTCACCTCGCTTCTGCTGTCCAAACTGGAGACACTCAGGAGAGAAGATGAAGCCTGCAGAGAGAAAGTGGGACTGGAGGGTGACTGAGCCCATCAGGTGCCTGTCTGGTAAGGGCTGGGACCTGAAGTTGAGCTCCAGAGCTCCAGGAGAAGAGCAAAGTGTGGGGCTCGCTCTTAATCCCAGCACCGGGGAAACAGAGACAGACCTTTGGAGCTCCATGGCCAGTCAGTTTGACCTACTCGACCAGCGAGAGGCACTGCCTTGAGAAAACAAGGTGCCTGAGGAGTGACACCCCTGGCCTCCATGCCACACTGTCACACAAATGCGCGCATGCCCGCCCGCACACACATACACATACACACACACACACACACACACACACACACACACACACACACACACACAGGCAGAGATGCCTGTGTGTCAGGTGGGACCTTCCAACTCTCTAGCCTGGGCAGAGCCAAGGAATCTACAGTTTCCTAGGGTACACTCCACCCCTAGACCTAGGATTTTGTGAAGGTTGCCATTCCCTACGGAGGACTCTAACCCTGCTGGCCATCTGTCTCTTGTGGGAACTGAGGAGGGCTAGTCAGCCCCCACACCCGTCCTCCTGCTGTATGCCTTGGCTTTCTGTTGTACAACCGAAAGGGTGGTGACCAGGCCCTGAGAGCTAATTAGATGTCTCTGGGCTCACAGGTTACTTCTTAATTGATTGTGGGTTTAACATAAAAGCTAGTGATGGAGGGGGAGGCGCCATCCTAGCATCGTCCTGGCTTCTAGATTGTCTAGAGTGTCCTTTGCGACTTGTTAGCATTGTCATCAGGGTGATTCAGTAGCAGCTCTGGCACACGTGTCCACCCCCAGGGTGGCAGACGCCTTGGGCTCAAGTGGGAAGGGACGTGGCCTAGAAGCACATTCTCCAGAGGCCTGGGAAATTCACCATGGGAGCTCCCGGCGGCACCGGGGGCAATCACCCCTCCAGGAACGGTGGGAACATAGAGCAGTGTGCTGGGAAATGGAAACCAGTTCTCATCCAAAGCACACAACTCACAGCAGTCTGGCTTTTCTGTCCCCTGTGTTATAAGGGGAGCCAAGCCTGCCGGGCCCCAGCAGCCTCTGGATGGTGTGGAGAGTATAGCATGCTGCAGAGGGAGGAGAGACCAGCAGCTGGGAGGTTGGTCCCTAGCCCACTTTGCGCTGGCCTCCAGCTCTCAGGGAAGCCTAACTGGGAAAAGCTGAAGCAGAGCTGGCAGCGCGGGATACAGTGGGGAAGCCCCGAGAGGAAGCAGCCAGCCTTGTTAGCGCTGACCTTGGCACCCAGCAGCTCCTGATGGATGGGGTTCGGCCTGGACAGGCCCCATGGGAGCCACAGACGATCCATTACAGGCCCCCTGTTCCCCATACCGCAAGCAGCGGGCTGGGGATAAATCTCTGTCTGGGCAGCCAGAGAGCCAAAGGGGAACACAGCGCAGTTTGAAAAATGTCTCTGTCTTGGCTCTAGCTACAAAGCCCATGAGAACGGCAAGGAGGGAGTACCCCAAAGAGGCAGGAACCCCAAGTGTAACCTTATCTAAGCCCACTGATCAGTCTGGACCCCATTCGGTCTGAGTCTCTAGACTGCAACCCCAAGGTCAAGGGACTCCTGGCCCTGGCTGGGCAGCTGAACAGATCCAGATGCTAGCCAGAACCACCTCTGGAATCCCCTGTGGCCTTTCATGAGAGAATAGACCTCCATGCCTCAGTTTGCAGCACTCACGACAGGAGCTGCCTAGAGAATCAGTGGCTTTGTTCCAGAGAAAGCTGAGTCCTCGGAAGGAGCTCCGGGTTGTGATAAAATTGTAACCAATTGTTCCAAGCACATTTGGCTGTTGGGGTCACACAACTGCACCAGGCCACCCCCATCACTACAGCCACAGCTCAGATGAGGACAATGTTCTCCCCCGAGGGTCTTGCTCTGCCTCCTGGAAACCTGTGTGTACAGTCACCATGGAGGGAGGTTTGGTTTAACCCTGGCACCACCACCAACTGGCTCTGCGGCCTTGGTCAGCTTCCACATTGCCAGAATAGGGAGGTTAGTTCCTGTTCATTGACTTGTTAGTGGTTAATGAGATAGTGTGTAGGGGCTGCTCACTGCTGCGCCCAAAGGTTACATAGGGAAGACAGCAGGAATACCAGCCAGGCCCCAGACTCAGTGGTCCTTGCATGGGTCTCTGAAGCCCCTCCATTGTCTTGCTCATGGCCTCAGGGAGTTGAGTTGAGGCCAGATGTATTGTCTCCTTTGGATCTCTTCCCAATCAACAGCAGAACTCCACTATTGGCACTCCCTGTCCCACACACCATTCTGGCAGCTGCCTCTGGTTACTATACTGTTAGGAGACCTTCTCCTGAAAGTATAGTGTCGTTATCGTTGTCGTTTTCTTCCTCCTCCTCTCTCTCTCTCTCTCTCTCTCTCTCTCTCTCTCTCTCTCTCTCTCTCTCTCTCTCTAACTCCTATGTAGCTGAAGATGATCTTGAACTTCTTATCCTCCTGCCTCCACTTCCCAAGTGCTAGGGTTACAGCCATGTATCACCACCATGCCTGGTTTTGTCCAGTGTTGGGGGTGATCAAACCTAGGATTTTGCCATGTCAGGCAAGCAAACTACCAATTGAGCCACTGTCCTCCAGGTCTGCCTGGCATTTTTTTAACATGATGCTCCAGGTATGAACCAAACAGCAATGGGTTACCTCGTGTTTTTTTGTTTGTTTGTTTTTTCCTTCCTCTAATAATGCAGCCAAGGGACACCAAGCTGCTCGCTCATCAGCAGAGTCTGTGAAGTGACACGGGAATGCCTGGCCGTCTGTCCCTTCTCAGAGTCTCAGGTGGACTCTCTACTTTGAGTCACTGTCTCGAAGCTTGAAACAGACCTGGATCGCATTTTTCCTCCAACAGAAACTTAGCCAGGACCTGTGTTGCCTGTGCCAGCCAAAGACTAAGGCCCCGATGTCACTTTTCTTTCTTTGCTGTGTTGGGGATGGAACCCCAAGTGTCTGTTCACCCAGTGGCAGTGGGTGATGAAGCCGATGTTGTCTCAGTCTTCTGGGACCTAAGCAACTGGAAGGGAATATCTGCCTGAAGCAGAGGCAGAGTTACTGTGGTGTGAGGCAAGCTGGATCCTGGGAAGGACCCACAGTTGCATGCGCATCCCAGCTCCCAGCTGGGTCTTCCCAGATCTCCTGGCTCCCCCTTGCGGTCAGCCAGGCCCCTCGGCAGCCACAGAGCCCTGCCTATGACAGATAAGCATCTCCCCCCTTCCCAGGACTTTGGGTGTCTGGCTTGGATTTGGGTATCAGCTCCAGCAGAAGCAAAATAAGGCAGTGTGATTGATGGGCCCACCATAAATTTGATAAATAAATCAGCTTGGCAGAGAGATTCACAAGGCCTGTCAGGCGGGCGGCATTTATTTAACTGCCTATGAAACTTCTTCCATTCTTCAGTCTCGTCTCCTCAGGCTGGTGATGCCTGAGGACAGGGGAAGAGCACCTGCAGAAAGTCGGAAGCAGCAGCCCCTGCTTCTCATTTCCCCGCCAGCCCAAAGCTTTCAGCTCCCTGATCTGTCTGTCCAGGTCAGACTAGTGGGGTGAGCCAAGACCTCTGGGGAAGGAGTGCATTCTTACGGGCTCGATACTCAGATCTCAGTGTGGTCTTGTGACCCTGCATCCATTTAGGCAACATTTACTGAAGGCCTCTTGAGCTAACAGCCTCTAGTCGGAACTGGGGAGCATGAGACAGGCAGAGGCAAGCCTGGAGCAGCTGGTGCGGTAAAGTCTTGTAATGTGCCTGTGCAGAGTTGGAGTCTGTCAGAAGTGGGAGTCACAGAAGGAGAGGAGGAAGGGGAAGGAGGTGACACGTGTGGTGTGGTCCCCTAGCCCAGGACTGAACTGGAAGCTGGGGAGTCTTTAAAATGTAGAGCCTAACTGGATGCCAAATAAACCTCTCCCAGGCTGGTTAGTAGGTAATGTGCCACACTCCGGGGGGGGGTTGGGGGGTACCTCACTGAGTTCTGTTATGTTTAGATAGAGTTCTAAGAACTTTCAAGAAATCCAACCTGCTGTCCTGACCCCAGGGACAATTCCAGTATCATCCTCAGCCATGTCACTGCTACCTGGTGTCTGTTAATGCTTCCGTCCCTGTCACTGCAGTCAGGCTACACCAATTCCCAGCCCCACTGCAGAGCAGCCCCAGGCAAGCTAAGTCTGCTATTCTGACCTTCTGTCTCCTCTCTGAAAACACAAGAATATAAAGGTGCTAAAGGGAAACACACACACGCACACACACACACACACACACACACACGCACGCACGCACACACACACGCACGCACACACACACACACTGGAGCTATACTGTCACTGAGTGAGGATGCAGATAAGGGTTTCCAATATGGAACATTGACAGTGACAAACAGGTGTGTGTACAGTTTATCCGGCCTGTGATCAGGGTGCCCTTTGCTCGCTGAGGGATGGGCCCCCACTGTCCCTGAGTATGGCAGAGCAGTAGGAGAGTCTCAGCTGCCGGACTCCACCAGCTCCGGCTCAGGTTGTTGCCAGGCTCCATATCTCTGACTCACTGTTACTGAGAACACAGGACCAATTAGCAGCAGGGACAATTAAGATATGCGAGGGCATGGGCACCCCCTCCCCGCAAGCCCTTATTAAAATGCATCAATAATTAAGCATGCCTTTAATAGCTACATTTCTGGCCTGCAGACATGTCCCTGTACAGGCCTCAGGATGCAGCATGCTTTGAGATCTGTGTTACGGCCTTCTGTACTGGTGATGAGGCTTGACAATCTCATCTGACTGGAACGCTGGCAAGGGATAGTGAAGTGGCACTAGAGAATTCCCAGTGTCTCCCAGCTGTCTGACCGCAGAGATGAAGCCTTCCCAGCTGGGGCCAGACCCTATACAAACCCTGCACCCCTCGCGTTTCTCTTTGAGATAAGGCCTGACCCTTCCTCTCAAGGTCATGAGGTGTGCAGGCTGACCCTGCCGCAGAGGAAAATGACAGTAGTTGGCTTCGTGTATGCAAAAGCCCCTTGATGTCTAAGTGGTTAGAACAGCACTGTTGCTTCAAAGGACTAGAAAGGACCACAGTGAGCTAAGAGATCAAGAATAGATGTGGTGGGACAGCTGTGGTGTCTGTACTTGGGGAGCTGGGGAGGTAGGAGGATCAGAAGTTCAAAGCCATCCTTGGTTTCATAGCAAGTTCTAGGCCAGCCTGGGACACATGTGACGATAATAATAAAGCAACTATCAGTCTTCACCAGCAGGTCCAAGCTGTGATGCCAGAACAAGACACACAAGACAGACCTGAGAGGCACCAGGGTAGCAAGGACAGGATACATGAGGACATGGGTTCTGCCCAAAGCACAGTGAGATCCCACTGCCCAGGCTTCTGATTTGTCTAGAAGTGCAGGAAGTCCAGTCCTCGTGTGCAGTTCCGCCTTCTTTCTTTATAATAAAGCAACCCATTCAAACTTCTAAAACTGTGTGTGTGATGTGAGTGTGTGTGATATGTGTATGATGCCTGTGTGCTGTGTGTGTGATGTGAGTGTGCAATGTGTGTGTGATGTATGAGTGTGCTGTGCATGCTGTGTGTGTGATGTGTGTGGTGTATGTGATGTGAGTGATGTGTGTGTGGTGTGTGTGATGTGCGTATGATGTCTGTGTGCTGTGTGTGCTGTGTGTATTGTGTGTGATGTGTGTGATATGTGTGATGTGAGTGTGCAATGTGTGTGTGATGTATGTGTGTGCTGTGCATGCTGTGTGTGTGATGTGTGTGCTGTGCATGCTGTGTGTGTGATGTGTGTGGTGTATGTGATGTGAGTGATGTGTATGTGGTGTGTGTGATGTGCGTATGATGTCTGTGTGCTGTGTGTATTGTGTGTGGTGTGTGTCATGTGTGTGATATGTGTGATGTGAGTGTGCAATGTGTGTGTAAGATGTATGAGTGTGCTGTACATGTTGTGTGTGTGATGGGTGTGGTTTGCATGATGTGTGTGTGATGTGTATATGATGTCTGTGTGATGTGAGTGTGCAATGTGTGTGTGATGTATGTGTGTGCTGTGCATGTGTGTGTGATGTGTGTGCTGTGCATGCTGTGTGTGTGATGTGTGTGCTATGCATGTTGTGTGTGTGATGTGCGTCTGATGTCTGTGTGTTGTGTGTATGTGTATTGTGTGTGTGATGTGAGTGTACAATGTGTGTGTGATGTATGTGTGTGCTGTGCATGCTGTGTGTGTGATATGTGTGCTGTGTGTGCACACTGAAATGCCATGGCACGAATGTGGAGTTCAGGAGACACTCTGAGGTGTTGGTCGTTGCCTTCCACCTTGTTTGAGATAGATTCTCGTTTGCCACAACTTACACCAGGCTAGCACACCCTGGAGAGCGTCAGTATCCTCCCATCCATGTGCCGCAGGTATAATGCTTGTCTGTCTTACATGTTTCTAGGGTCCAAATCCAGGTCTTCACTCTTGCCTGGCAATTCCTGAGCCATCTCTTCAGCCCTCTCTCCTTATTACATGAGATAAGGGAACCCCTCTGCCTTGTCCCCTACCCCATGGGTCGTAAGGCCCTGTCTTCCAGATGCCTGCTCAGAGCTCTGCTTTGGGGGACAGGGACTCCCAAACTGGTGATTGCAAGGCACTTCTCCTACTTAGGAGTAGGAATCTCACCACCAAGAAAGAAACTGAGAGGTGTCTGGCAAAGAGGGGTACACCTGTGGGAAACATGAAGGGTGGGGTTGGCATTCAGCCTTTGCACTCTCCAGGATTTCTTGCAGTTGCCAAGGCTTAGCACCCCGTTTCCCGCTTGGCTTGTGTGGATCTGGTCTGTCTGAGACTCCATTTCCATCTCAGAGGAAGGTAGGTGCTGCTCATTTACTTCATTATTTATTTATTGGACCAAATCACTCCAGCAATTCTTGTGCCATCGCGTGTAATCCAATTTGGTTTCCAACATGCTTTTAAAGTAAAGAAATAAATACAGCGGAGGCTTGTTAAAGGTGATCACCAGGGAGTGGGCCTTGAACCCATAACTTTAAAGTAATAGCTCCATTACAGGGTGGGGCAATGGGTTTTTAACTGCTCCAGGCATTTAAGTCAGAAGGGTGAGGGGCTCACCACACAGTCTATGCAGCTCCAAGCCCTTCCCAAGGCCATTTAACCTCCATTTACAAAGAAATAAAGCGAAATTGATGCTGATCAGCCTGGCTGGGGGATATTTCTGATCCATAAAAGCTCTCTGTCTGCAGTTTGTGGAGTGGCCCTGTCACATGGGAAAGGCCTCCCTGATAAAGATGGAGCTTTATGGCCCGGTACTCATGGCTAACAGCAACCTAATGCCACATTTTCATTTCTGTGCAATTAATGTTAATGTCGACTGCGAAATTGTCATTAAATACCATTTTAAAATCCATTCAATTTGCATATGCAAAGCTCATTTACCATCGCCGGAGATGCAGCCGGCGCTTCATCACGTCCTTGCCCTGGAATTGTGGCCACTCCATTTTATAGCAATTTAAGATTTTTATATTGGGAGCTGATGATAATGCATGACGTTTTTGAGCCCAGCTGACTTGAAGGATGGAAAGCTGAAGCCCCCAGAGACCAGAGGTTCTGGGTGTCTGTGCCATATCTACATTAGAAAGAGGGGGTACCCTAGGGAGGAACCTCAGTTAAGGAGCCTGCTACCTGACTATAGGCCTGGCTCCATCAGCAGCAATGCTGTGTGACCTTGGGGTGCTCTCTTCACGTCTCTGAACTCTCTACTCCCGTTTTCAATAAAAGCTCCCTGTCAAATGATTGCTAATGTATGTTCTAATTTTAAATGTTTCAAAATAGAAGTCTACATAAGAATCTGGGCCAAGCTCTTACTTGCATGAATTTGGGGGGGGTCAGTTAACCCCTCCCAGCCTCCTGTGGGGTAGATAGGACCCCTTACTAGTCTCCAATGAATGTCTAATGAAGGTTTATAGAAAACCGGGGAGAGAAAATGAGGTTAGTGGTATGGTTCCCCATTACACAGGAGGAAGAAACAATTCCCAAGTGAAAAAGATTGTCAAAACTCAGGACACAGCCATCACATTCTAGAAACCCATACATAAAACAAGAGAAAGTAGGAAGAAGTTCAGAGAGGTAGAGAGAGCTCCCAGGTCACACAGCAGGTGGTTCACTGAGCTGAGCTGAACCAAACTGGCAGGCTCCCCATCCACTGCTCCCTCCTTTGGGGACCTGGGAACAGAGACAGAACTGGTACCCGAGGCTCTCTTGACTTAGACTTCTCCCCTGATACCAGACTGTCTCTAGGACTCCAGGATGGGCCAGCATGATGACTCTACAGTCCTCAGGGACCAGGCCAGGAGGGCACCTTTGTGAGGCTGGGCTGCTGCGCTCCAGAACCCAGGTGACCAGTCCAACTTTCCCACGGGTCTCGCCACTACCTCAGCCCAGGTCGTCAGGTGGTGTGCACAGAAATGCAATTCTAGTGGAAGGTGGGCGCTCCAGTGAAAAGGGGTTGCTGGACCGGACTCTGAAGAACGCGAACACTTTTCCTGGCAAGATAGCATGAACTGGAGTTCCCAGAAAAGCTGCACCGGAATCCAACATCCTAGAAGGCTGACTGACCTTAGAGATTGCAGAGCTGGAATGTTGCAGGCCCGGAGCCAGGTTATCTTGGGCTACCTGCATCTCCTTTTAGCCCTTCATTGCCCACCAGTGTCCGGGCTAACATCCTTTGTAGCACACACAGAACCCCTCTTCCAACAACTCAAAGACTAAGAATGTCATTGGATGGCGTCTGAGGCCTAGCAGAGGAGCTGGTGGGCTTTCAGGGTTGGTTTCAGTTTGGGAAGATGAACAACTGGTGGGACGGTGGCCGACAGGTTCAGGAATGTGCCCATGATAGGTCTGGTATTGTGTGATTTTACCACAATAAACACGTGAGAGAAAAACGGGATTCTCGTCAACCGTCAGCAACTGACAAACACAACAGGACTGGAGCGGCATAGTCAGTTGCTGGGGCAGAGGAATCGGGTTCCCTCCCTGGAGTCAGGGTGAAATGGGTGCCCACATGCACATGGGCTGACGTAGGAAAAAGAATATGGAGACTGATGGAGGCCGACATGAGCCCATAGAATGAGGGAGGGGCCAGTCCTAGAATCAGTGAGTGGCCAGCAGGGCTGGGGCTGTGGGAAGTGTGGGTTCTCTTGGTCTCAAGTGAGTGACCTTTGCTGTAGAGACCATGGCACAGACAACAGCAGTGACCCATGTGGTCTGTGTGATCACAGGACCAGAGAACTCACTTCTCGGGGTAACCCATGCTTCTGGGTACAAGCTAGATTTTCTACATTGGTCTGATGGTTTGTGACAGGAGATTTTTCATCTCATAAGCCCACACTAATAATGCAGTTTACCACAGAATGGTCAACCACAAAGACTTATTTTAATTTTATGTGTGTGAGTGTTTGCCTGCATGCATGTATATACACCATGTGTGTACAATGCCCACAGAGACCAGAAAGGGTGTCAGGTCCCCTGGAACTGGAGTTACACACGGTTGTAAGCCCCATGTAGGTACTGGGAACCGAACCCACGTCTTTTGCAAAAGCAATGAGTGCTTTTAGCCACTGCTAAGCCATCTTTCCAGCCCCTAATCTCCTCACTCTTGGGTTACATTTTGAATTGCCGCTTCTTAACTACCGACGCAGCTCACGTGCCCAGAGGACTCGCTGTATCTGGCTCCTATAATAAAGCCTTGAAACCTCTTGGCAAGGACACAGCAGGCACTGCTATGATCCCACTGTACAGGTATGGAAACTGAGGCAAGGTTCCTGGCTAGTCACTGTCCAGACTCAAGTCCTCATGCTTCTACGGCAGGCACTTAACAGTCTGAGCCCTCTTTCCAGCCCATTGGTAGATTTTTTTTTTAAAGATAGGTAGATTTTTTATGTAGTCCAGGCTGACCTCAAACTTGTTGGCAACGTAAACAAAAATGACTGTGAATTCCTATCCTGCCCCCCACACCTACAAAGTATTGTGATTGCAGGCACATGCTACATGCTACCACCTGACCAATGACCTTGAATAAGAAAATCCTCAGCCAGTGCACAACTGTTCCTGCTTCCCACTACAGCTTGGCCTCTACCACTCCAGTGTTCTGCTTCTGGCCCCCAGTCCCCTGGTGGCCTTGTCAGCCTCATTAGCCACAGGGAAGGTTGGAGCTGCACTCCCTGACCTTACCGTGAACGGATCCCAAAGGTCACGTTGGGAGGGACAGAGGGTGGCTCCTTCTGTCGCCGGTCTTCCTGGTCGCTGATACGGATGTCATTAAGTTCACGATAAAGCACATTTTCCCGGGCAGTCACCAGGCCAGCCTTGACAGCCCCACGGTTCATGGCAATATAGTTCCGGGTCAGCTCGTGGGGGCAGGTGGGTTGCTGCTTAAACACGTTCCAGTGCCCAATGGCTGCAGGCAAGGAGACAGCAGAAGGGTGGGTGTCAGTAGGAGGAGAGGGTATGGGGCTCCCATCACCTCCATCACAGGGGACAGTGCTGCCTGCCTGGCCCTGGCCAGCAAGCCACCTGAAGGGAGGGACACGTCTCCCAGAGATCCCAAAGCAGGCATGTGATGGTCAGCTTTGTCAACTTAGTTTCAAGGAGAGATTGTCTACATGGGTTAGCCTCTGGGGGTGGGGGTTGTCTTAGCTAAGTTGACTGATGTGGGAAGACTCAGTCCACTGTGGGCGGCACCATTCCCTAGACAGAGGGTCCTGGACTGTGTGAGAGTGGCGAAGTCAAGTTGAGCACGGGCAAGCCTGGGAGCAGATGTACATTTATTCTCTCTGCTCTTGACTGAGGATGGAATATGTCCATCTGCTTCATGCTTCTGCAGCGATAGGGTACCCTACAGCGACCTGGGACTGTGAGCCAAATAAGCCCCCTCTCCCCTAAACTGTTTGTTGTTGGAGTTTATTTTTTGTTTGTTTTCCCCAAGACAGGGTTTCTCTGTGTAGTTTTGACTGTCCTGGAACTCACTCTGTAGACCAGGCTGGCCTCGAACTAACAGAGATCCATGCTCACAGTGCCACTCAGGATAGCGCCAGAAACCCCACCCCCACCCAGGGTGGCTATCACAGGATGGCAGTAGGTCTTTTCTTTTCTTTCTTCCTTTCTTTCATACCTATGGCAGTGTGTATCTCTGTGTGTGTTGTGTATGTGGGTTTTTGGGTTTTATTTGTTTGTTTGTTTTTGCTTTTTTGAGACAGGGTTTCTCTGTGTAACAGCCCTAGCTGTCCTGGAACTAGCTCTTGTAGACCAGGCTGGCCTCGAACTCACAGAGATCCGCCTGCCTCTGCCTCCCGAGTGCTGGGATTAAGGCGTGCGCCACCACCGCCCGGCTTTGTTGTCAGAGTGTTTTATCACAGCAAACCCAACCTGCTGGCTCTGACTTCCTCTGGGGCCTCAGGGGTCGGCCCTAAGACTGCTCAGTGCTTGCTTCATGGTGAAGAATGAGGACAGCCACTCCGGGGTGTCTCTGATGGTCTCCTACTGCTCACTCCTGGCCCCCCATGACTCTCCTCTTTGGCCATGATCTTACAACAGGATGGATATCAGCTCTTTCCCTCTGTCCCGGCCAAGCAGCTTTATCCGACTTGGCTGAGAGTGGGAAGGAGGTGTGAGTCCCTGGTCCACCCCTCAAATCTCTGTGCTCCCAAGAACACCCACTCACCTTCTGGGACCCCTCCATCTAGCCCCCGGATGTAGAGTCCATAATTGAAGTTGATACCAGGCAAGCTGCAGCTTCTCTCCCGGGGCTTGCCAAGCTCTGCCTGTTGGGGGAAGAGGGCTGAGGTAAGGGGCAGAATCTTAGACTTAGCAGGAGTGAGTACTGTCTCCCCACCAGCAGCAGAGGGGCGTTAGATCTCTTCCTCTGAGGGGCAAGCAAGCTGCATGTGAGGTCCCGAAGCGCCTACACGCCATGGACAAGCAGAGCAGCCAGCTGCGGCTGGGAGTCCAGACCCACTACCCTGGAACTGGAAGAAAAGTTCAAGAAACAGAGGGTCAGTTTCTGTACCTCATACTGCGTACCTGCCGGGGACAGCGCCAACCACGCACAGGTGGACAGCCCCAACTGCCTACAGGTGACTGGAGGGAGCCACTTCCTCTTTGAGTTCTTACCTAGGGGGTGGGGGCTGTGGGAACTCAATGTCACCCGATTGGTGACATTCCTTCTAATGACATTCCTTCTGGGTCTACAGAAAGCTCTTCCTTGACTCCCAGGATGTCATCGTTATCAGCCACATCGTTACCCCCCCATTTCATAGACAAATCACCCACAACTCCTAAGGGATGGGGAGTCTATCCGGGACAGGCAGGTTTAGCCTATATGAGGAATGGGGACCCTCATATACCAGTGAGCAATGAACTCACGACAGGGAAAGCTAGACAGTTTCTTCTATGATCTTGCAAGATTCGGCGCCACCTGAGACAGTGCTGGGCATCCCTTGAGCACAGAGAAAAGTCATAGAACTCTGAGGGCTGCTCCTCTTCCTCCTCATTGGCTGAGTTTGAGGTGGGGTGGGGCACTACATATCTGCTACTTACCTCCCTCTCTCTCTCTCTCTCTCTCTCCCCTCTCTCTCTCTCTCTCATTTATTTATGGGGGTGACCATGGCAGACAGAAGATGTCTTAGTTAGAGATGCTATTTCTATTATGAAACACTGTGACCAAAAGCAAGCTGGGGAGGAAAGGGCTTACATTTTCACATTGTAGGCCCTCATTGAAGGAAGTCAGGGCACGAGCTCAAACAGGGCAGGAACCTGGAAGCAGGAGCTGATGCAGAGGCCATGGATGGGCGTTGCTTACTGGCTTGGTCCCCACGACTTGTTCAGCCTGCTTTCTTACAGAACCAGCAGCCCGGGGGTGACTCCACCCACAATGAGCTGGGCCTTTCCCCATCAATCACTAATTAAGAAAATGCACTCCAGGCTTGTCTACAGCCCCGTCTTATGGAGGCATTTTCTCAACTGAGGCTCCCTCCTCTCAGATGACTCCAGCTTGTGTCACCAAGCCAAGGATGCTCTTGAATTTCTGGTCCTCCTGCCTTCACCTCCCAAGTGCTGGGATTCCAGGATTGAGTTGCCATGACCAGTTTGTGTGGTGCTGGGGATCAAACCCAAGGCTTTGGACACACTAGGCAGTGTCATTCTTTGTCCCACTCACTTTGACCTTGGAAGTACCCTTCTCCATTGCCAGGAACACATACTGGGCCTTTGTGTATGGATCATAAAGTCCCCGAGGCTCCTCTTCTTGGTGACACATGGCAGGTGTGCAATAGGTGTCTAAGATAAAAAGCCTCTTGGGGGTGGAGTAATAGCTCAGTGCTTAAGAGTGTACACTGCTCTCGTAAAAGTCCCAGCCAACATTGGGAGGCTTGCGACTGCTTGTAATTCCAGTTCTAGGAGGATCTGTTGCCCCCTTCTGGCCTTTATGAGTACTGCACTCATGTGCACAGCACATACCCAAACACAGACACATACATTCACATAAATAAAAATAAACAGTTTTTCGGGAGGAGGGAAGGGTCTCACTATGTGGCCCTGACAGGCCTGGGACTCACTCTGTAGACCAATTCTGCCTGCTTCTGTCACCCACGTGATGGGTTAAAGGTGTATACCGCCATGCCTGGCTAAAAATAATCTGTAAAAGCCTCTTTGGAGAAGCCTCTGGGATGGCAGTCTGGACAGGTTCCTTATTGCCTTTCAAGGTCATGACCCTCCCAAAAACCTATAATAGTATCTGCCACAGCATGCTGGGCCTTGTCTGCATGACTGGGCAAAGGCAGCCACACAAGAGTCCACCACATGAATACCTGGTGTATTCCCGGTTGTCCACAGAGGCAGGAAGGTGTGAGGCTTCTGGACCAGGGTTGGATGGCAAGTGAGGGGCAGTGGGGCTAACTAAGGAACAGTTCCCTAGAAGGAGAGAAAACCGTCTACAGCTGATGGTGTCCGCAGGTGCTTGACACCAGTTGACCTAAGGGCTGGAACGTCTTACACACCGAGAACAGGTGAACTGGATGGTATGATAATTACATCTCAAACAAAGCCACAGGCGAAATGTGAAGGGAAGTCACTAAATCAGCAACTGCCTGATGTTTGCCTAGTTCTACCCTGTCTCCTGGAGGCTGCGTGTCCTATGGGGGCAGTGATCCAGTGTGTGAGTATGGATGGAGGGGATGCATTCATGCATGTGTGTGCATGCGCAAGGAGGTCAGGGGACAGCCCTAGGTATTGTTGTCCAGGGTGCTTCCCACCTTGTGTTTTTGCGACCGAATCTCACAGAGCCAGTAGACTGCCCATTAGGGTGAGCCTGGGGCTCCCTCCTGCTGTTTCTACCTCCCCTGCACTGGGATCCCAAACACGTACCCATCACAGTCACTTTCTGTGTGAGTCCTGAGGACCAAACATAGGTCCTGGTGCTTGCAGGGCAAGCACTTTACCAACAGAGCCATTTTCCCAACCCTGTTTGTTTGTTTGTTTGGATATTCACTTTAACGTTTTTAGAACAATATATATGGATTTTTAAGAGGGTGAAACAGTTCAGTTGATCTTAACATGACTTGAAATATGTGATCAAAGATTTAAAGGTTATATTTTATTTCTCAGTACCCAGCAATACAGTAGATGCTAGCAAACATGACTTGAATGAGGGCATGAATGAATTAGGCCTGGCAAACCAGGTTCTAACAAACTCAGTGCACACTGTAGCAGGCTTTTTTGGACTGCCAGTCCCCAAATCATGACACAGAGACTTTATTATTAATTATGAAAGCTCAGCCTTAGCTTAGGCTTGTTTCTAACTAGCTCTTATAACTTAAATTAACCCATTTCTACATGCTGCCATGTGACTCGTGGCTTTTACCTCTCCCACATGTCCTGATTCCTCTCCATTGGGCTGGTGAGCCTACCTTTCGCCTTTCTGCTTCCCTGAGACCTCTCTGTACCCAGAAATCCCACCTAACTACTCTTCCTGCTCAGCTATTGACCATTCCTCTCTTTATTAAACCAATCACAGTGACACATTTTCACACGGTGTAAAGGAACATTCCGCAGCAACCCACACTGGGTGGCGTAAACATCATCGGTTCTTTCTAGCTGGCCCCGGGGAAGCCCAGATTGAGACAGCAGCCCAGCAGGGCTGGGGAGGGCCTGGTCCCTGGTTAACACATGGTTGTCTTGAAGCCCCACGGGTTGGAGAATACAGACCTGAAACTCTCCTCTGCTCCCTAGAAGGGCACAAATGCCACTGTGAGGGTCCCTGCTCTCAAGACCTCAAGGCTGCCAGCCCCCCCTGGAGGTTAGGATTGTCACAAATGAGTCTGGGAGGACAAGCAGCCTCCCCGGGGATCTCTGTTCTTCCCCTAAGCCCTGGCCATTCCTCTCCCTCTTCCTTCACATGTCAAATCTCAGACCCCAATCTCCCTCAAGGGCCGGGGGCTCTGGGTTCTAGGCAGGTACTCTGCTGTGTGGTTTGGTTTGAAATTCCGTCCACATAGCTCACTCTGGGCTACAGATGAAGCTCTGGCCCCTCGTTTGTTTATGAAAACTGGTGTCGCCAATGACTGCTGGGAAGTTAATTAAAACATGGCTTCTCTGCAAGGCCCTGCCTCCCTCAGGGCAGGTGCAGGTGGGCCAACTTCCAGCTGGAAGAGGAACAATGGACAGAGAACTCAGGAGCTGAATGTCATCTTCAGCAAAGGGCAGGTGCCTCAGTCTCCATGCTCTGCAGACCTGTTGCCTAGGGTTTAGAAAAGAGGGGAGACACCAGCCACCAGAAATCACCTTTGGGGCAGAGCTTGCTAGTGTTTATTCCACAGATCTTTAGCTTGTTCCTTTTTGGCACCAAACCCTGTGCTGTGAGTTCTGAGATGAAAGCAGTCACATAGCCTTGCTCTTAAGAAGCGAACTAACTTACAGGAAGGACAAATCCAATGACAGTCGAGAACATCAGCTGTGCAATGAGGAAAGCTCAGACATGTCACCTTAAAACCTCCAAGGCTACAAAATGAGACAAGTCATTTGTGACGCATGGTCTGACAAAACTTGTATCCATCCTATATAAAGAGCGGCCACAAATCAATACAAAGGAAAACATGTCTATAGAAAAATGAACAAAAACTTGAATAGACACTTCATTAAGAAGATGTCTGAGGGGGCTGGAAAGATGGCTCAGAGGTTAAGAGCATTGCCTAGTCTTCCAAAGGTCCTGAGTTCAATTCCCAGCAACCACATGGTGGCTCACAACCATCTGTAATGGGGTCTGGTGCCCTCTTCTGGCCTAACACACAGACAGAATATTGTATACATAATAAATAAATAAATGAAAAAAAAGGGAAGATGTCTGAGTAGCCAAAGCCCACTCATCAAGGTATTCAACCTCAGCAATGCACAAAATACAAGTTCAATGGCACTGTCAAGGTCTGAAGCAATCAGAACACTCATGATCTATGGGATGGTGAACTGGCACAGACATGGGAAAAGTGGTATTAGCTATTAGAGCCAAGCATCTGTCTAGCCTATAATCTGACCTTTATGTCGTGGATGCCCACAGTGGCTCATCCTCACTGTCAGCCTGGCTGGATTTATGGTTCCCTAGGAAGCATGCTTCTAGCCATGAGCGGCACCGTCCCCTAGGCTGCAGTCCCAAACTGAATGAAAAGGAGAAAGCAGTTTGGACTTCTGACTACAGACGCCATGTGACCAGCCACCCCACGCACCTGTCACCACGCCTTCCCTACCATGACGGACTGTGCCCTCAAGCCGGGAGCCGGGATAAGCCTTCTTCTTCTAAGTTGTTTTTTGTTTTTGTTTTTTAAGGTATTTGGTCACAGCAGCAGGGAAAACAGCAAACAACACTGGAAAAATGTATGTGTGTCCACACCCCGAAACATCTGTAAACAATGCTCACAGTGCCACTCAGGATAGCGCCAGAAACCCCACCCCCACCCAGGGTGGCTACAGGATGGCAGTAGGTCTTTTCTTTCTTCCTTTCTTTCAGACCTATGGCAGTGTGTATCTCTGTGTGTGTTGTGTATGTGGGTTTTTGGGTTTTATTTGTTTGTTTGTTTTTGCTTTTTTGAGACAGGGTTTCTCTGTGTAACAGCCCTAGCTGTCCTGGAACTAGCTCTTGTAGACCAGGCTAGCCTCGAACTCACAGAGATCCACCTGTCTCTGCCTCCCAAGTGCTGGAATTAAAGGCGTGCGCCACCACCCACCCAGCATGGTTTTTTTGTTTGTTTGTTTGCTGGCTTGTTTGTTTTGAGACAGGGTTTCTCTGTGTAGCCCTGGCTGTCCTGGAACTCACTATGTAGACCAGGCTGGCCTCCGGCTCACAGAGATTCTGCTGCCTCTGCCTCCCAGACATTACCAGACAGCACCAGCTACTGGGAGAAGCCCAGGCTAAGGCTATTGTCCAATACGTGGACTAGTCGGGAGAAATGCGGAAAAGCCACTTCAGAAAACAGCACTTAGGCCAGCTGGACACAGGATGGCTAAGTCTTACTGAGTCTGAGAAAGTGCTCAGGAAAAGAGAGACATGTGTTGCAACTGGCATTTTATGGAGAATCCAGCAGGCGTCCAGGGAGGGCAGGAGAGTCCAGGGCAATACAGGGGCTTCCTGGAAGCAGAGCTGCCCTGCAGCTCCCGAGGGGTTGAGGAGAGAAGCAGCCTGGGTCCCTCCCTGGGCTGTGTGGCACCAGCTGAGTGTGGCACGTGTGTGCTCAGGGGCACTCCTGACCCTGAATTCTAAGCTAGGATGAACAGGTGGTGACAGGTGTCTGAGACCAGCTGCCACTCTGCTGCAAGGAGACCCGAGGCCCGTCGGTCACCTGCTTTTCCATGGCAACCTCACTCTGACATCTGTGGAGCTGATGCCACTCAGTCACAAATCTTAGCTTTGATGGCTCACATGGGTCCCCAAACAGTCTGCCTCTCACATTAGGAAAGGACAAGAGATGGCCACCTGCAAAAGAGGTCTCTGGGCCAACAGTCACAGCAGGTTAGGCTGTGAAAAGGTCCTGGGGCAGGCAGCACGGCAGGTTGTCGGGCCTCGCGGATGTTGGGGAACACCCTTCCCAAAGCAAAGAACTCATGTGCTGTCTTTTGTGAAGACAAACAGGGAAAAGAATAAACATTTATGATCTCCTGTGTGCAAATCGTGATGGTGCCTTGTGATTCCCTTTTGCGATACTATGCTGCCCCTGAACTCAGAGAATGCCTTATGCGGGGTTGCTTACAGATGGGCAAACTGAACCTTCAAGACGTCTGTACGAGGGGCTGGAGGCATGGCTCAGTGTTTAGCGTGCTTGCTGCTCTTGCAGAGGGACCCTAGTTCAGTTCCCAGCACCCTCATCAGGCGGCTTCACAACTGCCTGAAACCCTAGCTATAAAGGATCCGTCATCCTCCTCTGACCTCCTAGGTGCATGCAAGTAGCATACACGCACACACAGACATGCATAACACATGAATAAAAATAAAATCTTTTTAAAAAGGGAGGGTTCTATATGTGATCCATTCCAGTAGCAAACTTAAACGGGATTAAAATCACCTCCCTTGGAGGGTCAGCCCTCAGTCTTGGCCCGCACAGCCCCTCACCCCTGTAAGGGAAGCTTTCGTTCCCATTGGACAGATGGGAGACAGGGGGTTAGGAAGGTAGAAAGCTAATAAAGTCCTACTAATAACTAATAAATAACTAATAACTAAGCCCTATCAGTCTTCAAGTGCTGCCTTCCTTGTTCTTACATCCGATTCTTAAGATGGCTCACCACCCAAGGCCTCGAGGTCTGCAAGAGGCGTGTCTTAGTTTTGAACGGCAGGGAACTGTGAACTATTGGAAGCCACTTAAGCATGACTCCCTGAATCCCTCATCCCAGGGGTGTTCAACTGCAGAGAGGAGAAGCCCAGTTTCAGGCTGGCCACCTCACCCTCCCCAGCCGCCTTCAAAGCACTCTTTCCCGGAGTTTCCTCTGTCACTGAGTGGCTTGGCTGGAATACAGCTCTGGGTGACAGCTGTCCCCATCAGCAGACAGCTTCATTAAACCTTATTAACATGTCATCCCTCTCCGCCTTAGTCCCATCCTCTCTGCTCTAATTAAAACCCTCTCTCGCCTCGTCCCGGGGGTCCTGGGATTCTCCCAGTTCCTTCTACAACAGTGGCTTCCTCCAGCTCCCCAAAGCGAGGATTGGAGCTATGAACCGCCCCCACCCGCAAGGGTGGGTCAGCAGCCCTGGAACTGCCTAAGGCTGGCAGCCCTGTGAGAACAGCAGGCGCCTCCCCCAGGCAGATACAGCTAATGTTTCCCACGGGCAACTGCCTTGCTCTGAAGTTCCCTGGGACCGAAGAAGTGGCTGAGCCTTGAAGCCCAAGCACGACTGCCTTCCCTCTCATATCCTCCTGTACCCTCAGTGAGTATTCATTTCCAGTCAAGTGAAAACGGGTGCCGTTGGCCAGTGTTGGCACGTGGGTGGTCCAAACTGAACTTGCTCCAGACAGATGGGGAGATGTGTGCATTTTCCAAAATGGCGGGTTTTGTGACAGAAAGCTAGATGCCCGAGTTCCAGACCCACCTTAGATGTCCATCCCAAGAGAGCAAGCCCCCACAAGGCATCAGTCCCTCCTACTTCCTGGTCACCACAAACAGTATAACCTGTTAGCTCCCTAGGCAGCATCTAAACAAAATAGATGCTTGGTCTGTAATTGTAAAGCCTCCCACTCACTATCCTGCATCCTATTAGAACTGAGAGAGGTGGAAGCCCAGTTATTGCCCGGCAGTTATTAAATAAATATCTGCATACCACCCCATTTCTGCATACATATGCACATGCATACCCCGTGTCTGTGCTCACGGTAGTTCATTACTGTAAAACAACTTAAGATCTTCCAATGAAAAGCACAATATAAATGCAAATTGTGATCGCTATTAGCATAGGCATATTTATTGATTTCCATAATGAGAGCCTCAGATAAACAATCACGGGAAGTGAGGCGCGCTATGCATCAAAGGACCCAGGCAGCCTGAACTTGGAACAGTGTGCATTGTCTGAACGCTGTATAATGATACCAAGAGCCACACACCAGAAGAACACATCCACATGTGATCAAAGGTGTGTAAAATAGCATCAAACAAACCGAAAAAAGACTCAGCGGGACTCAAAAGTTTACATATATCACTACCATCCGGACATGTTATTTGTTATATTTTTAATGCTTTTCTTTTCTTCCAATACAGGGAGGAACAGAGAAACACAAACACTGTGTGAGGGTAGGTGGTTAGAGATGTCACTTTTATCATTTAAAAAAAAAAGAAAAAAGGGCTGGAGAGATGGTTCAGCGGTTAAGAGCCCTGGCTGCTCTCCCAGAGGACCTGGGTTCAATTCTCAGCACCCACGTGGCAGGTCACATACTAAATGCACATAAAATAAAGTTAAATAAGTATTTTTAAAAGAAAATAAAAGACAACTCAGTTGGAAGACTGCTTGCCTAATGACCCTGGGCTCCATCCCCAGCATGTTAGGTAGTCCCAGCACCGAGGAGGTGGAAGAAACTGGGGGCAGGGCTTTAAGTCCAATTCGGTCTACAGGAGATGCTCTCAAAATAACATTTTTTAAAGGACAAAAATCAGGGTTGCTTTATACATATATTATTATTCTATATAATATATTTTAATATATTAATATTTGAGTCCAGGTGAGACTTGTTTCATCACCACACTGCAGCCCAGCGATGGGAAGACCAAGGTGACCGGAGTGGGTTCCATGTCCCTGGAGTTGTCTATGCCCCCCATCATATCTTCACCCGCCAAGCCTCCTCAGCAGAGAGGTTCAGCAGTGATTGCCTTCCTACATGAATAGCTGCTAAGATCTCCACAGGGCCTCTCCAGCCCAGGTCAGGGACAGCAGGCACAGACCCCTAGGGCCAGCCCGGCCACCCCTTTCCAGTCCTTTTCTGTTTCTCATGGCTCTGGGCTACCTGGGCCCCAACCCACAGCCTGCCTACCTGACTGCCTGGCTGTTCCCCAAGGCAGCCAGCCTCCTTCTGTGAGTGCCAGTTCAGGTCTTGCGTCTGATGTATGGCCCTCACCCCATGAGGCGGTCACAGTGACAGAGCCTTGGTGCTCTCTCCCCTCCCCCTCGACAGCTTGAAATCAGGTCTTTCATTTGCATTTACATGATCTCGCTGTGCAGCTTATGAGATCCAGAGATTTATTTGCTACTTAGCTCGATGCTTGATTACACTCAGAGAAGGCGGCGGCTGGGAGTGTATAGATGCATCTGCCCAGAGCCACAGCCTCGGGGGGCCAGTAACTCAGCAGCAGGTTTAGGTGGATGAGGGGGGCACAGCATCTGGGGGGGAAATGCTAACAGGAGACAGTGGAAGGAACTATCACCATAGTTTTTAGGGCTTTTTCTTTAAGTAATGAAAATGGCTAGATGTCACTTGAGATTATGAAGAAACCCAGTCGTTCCTATGAGGCCTTTCATTGTCTTGGAGAATGAACTTCCAGAAACTTCTCTCCCAGGAGGAATAGGAATCTCTAGAAAGAGGCACATGTGGAAATAAGGAGGTGGTGAGCAGGTCTCCTGTTCACATCAGCTCTTAGGAATGTCGGAAGACAGCAGCTCTTCAGCCATACCTATATGGCCATGACCTGGTAATGACACAGACCCGGGGAGACACACTCCACCTACAGAGACAGAGAATAACAGCAATGCAATTTTGGGCAACAGGCTGTTATCAGAAGAAACAGAGGAAAAAGCAGCCCCCCACAACCCCACACACACACGCATGCACACTGGTGCATTTGTGGGTTACGAGCAGGTCGGGTGAATTCTAGTCCCCAACAGGCACACTCTTGCGGTCCGCAGCTGGGCGTACTCAAAGCAGGAAAACTCATTTTCCTGGCAGTCTGTGCCTGGCACAGTGAGGATAGAGTTCTCGGCTGCCAGCCCCGTCCCCTGTCACATCATCCAGATCTAAGAGGAAATCATCTGGCAAGTTCCTGGGACACGACAGTTTAGTGATTGAGAAAGAACTGAGGCCAAGTCACCCGAGGTGCAGCTCTGGCTGCCTGCCTCCCTTGTGACCTTGACCAAGTTAACCTCCAGGCAGTCGGCTTCCTTACCCATGGGCCGGGCTTGGTGGCTGGCTGTGGTTTCCAGGCCCACCCAGTTCTTAGCAGAGGGCTTGGTGGGTCCTGAATAAAAAGCCTGGTGGTGCAGCCTTTAATCCCAGCACTCAGGAGGCAGAGGCAGGCCGAGCTCCATGAGTTCGAGGCCAGCCTGGTCTACAAAGCAAGTTCCAGGATGGCGACAAATAGGGCTATTACACAGAGAAACCATCTCAAAAAACAAAACAAAACAAAAACTTATGGGAGTAACCAACCAATATCTAATTTGACTTAAGACCCACTCCACAAGATGGAGCCCATACCCAGCATTGCTTGGGTGATCAAAAACCTGAAACTAGAAAGCCCAGGGGCCAAGGGTAAAATCAAATACTATTGTTCTAAAGAAGAAGGAGGAGGTGGAGGAAGAGAGAAGGAGTAGGAGAAGGAGAAGAAGGGGAAAAAAGTAGTAGAAGAAAAAGAGGAAGGAGGAGGAGGAGGAGGAGGAGAAGGAGAAGGAGAAGAAGAAGAAGAAGAAGAAGAAGAAGAAGAAGAAGAAGAAGAAGAAGAAGAAGAAGAAGAAGAAGAAGAAGAAGAAGAAGCAATAAAATGACTCCTAATGACAATCTTCTGTACTCCTAGATCAGAGCCTTGCTCAGCCATCATCAGAGAGGATCCCCTCCTGCAGCAGATGGAAACAAATACAGAAACCACAGCCAGACATTATGAAGAGAGTACGAGAGCTTGGAACAGCCAGCCCTAAATGGGATGTCTCAACAAATCCTTCCCTTCAGGAACACTGTGGAAGAGGAGGTGGAAAGAGTGTAAGAGCCAGAAGGGATGGGGACACTAGGATCATGAACTCACAGAAGCGGAAACAGCATGCACAGGGCCTGCATAGTCTGAACCAGCTGGGGTCCAAGAGTTGAAAGGAGAAGTGGACACATGTCCCATCCCTAAGCCAGAATCAATCTCCAATTGATAACCGCTTGCAAATGAAAACTTACTTTTCTCCAAGGCCGTCTCACTGGGGAAACAACCCGCTCTCAGGTGCGCTGCGTGCCCAGCGAAAACGAACGGAATGGCGTCGTGGGTTCCTTGTCTCATACTGTCCTATCAAGGCTCTTTTGTTTTAAAAAAATCTTTATAGTCTTATTTTTTATTAATATATATATATTTTCTTTCCTCTTTTTACCCTACAGGTCCTTTGTGTATATATTACGTGTCTTAGTTTGGTTTTCTATTGCTGTGAAGAGACACCATGACCATGGCAACTCTTATAAAGGAAAAACAATTAATTGGGGGGGGGCTTAAATTTCAGAGGTTTAGTCCATTATCACCATGGTTTGACATGGTGGCATGCAGGCAGACATGGTGCTGGAGAAGTAGCCAAGTGTCCTACATCTTGCCGGCAACAGGAAGTGAACTGAGGCACTGGGTGTGGTTTGAGCATAGGAGACTTCAAAACCCACCTCCACAGCGACACACTTCCCCCAACACAGCCATACCCACTTCAACAAAGCCACACCTCCTAATAGTGCCCACTCCCCTTGCAGGCCACTTTCTTTCAAACTTCCACATCGTGGCTTCCAGTTTAGTGGCTTTTTTTTTTTGGTTTTTCAAGGCAGGGTTTCTCTGTGGCTTTGGAGCCGGTCCTGGAACTAGCTCTGTAGACCAGGCTGGTCTGGAACTCACAGAGATCCACCTGCCTCTGCCTCCCCAGTGCTGGGCCAGTTTAGTGTTTTTATGGGCTCCCTGAGTATGCGAATGAGTAGGTCTCTGTTTCTTGTGCCCTCTCTTGGGCTCTTTTTCTTCTGTTTGTTTTTGGTTTTTGTCCAATTCCAATGTGTTAGTTTTTATTTTATCATTATATTGTGTGATTATGTTGTAGAAGCCCTGTTTGTTTTCACTTGTGCTTTTTTTTTTCTTTTCTTTTCTTTGTGTATGCCTGGCTGTCCTGGAGTTCACTATGCTGAAGGCTGGCCCCCATAAGTACGGAGTCATGGGTACAGTCCCATCCACCCACCTGATCCCCATAGTACCCCAGACACTGGAGATGGGTGACTTCCTCTCAGAGAGCTACCATCCCTCACGGCTCAGAGGAGTTTAGGGGTAACTCAGGTGGATAATGAAGAGAGAAAACATGTGAGGGGAGAGCCCCTCATGATGAAGTCCCTCATCCCAACCCAGCCAGGAATGTTCAATGTCACGCTTTGCAGATGTCCATCTCCATGCCAGACTCTACTTGAAGGTCTTCAGATATGTGGGTGTGCTGACATATACCTGTAACCCCTGTATCGGGAGCCTGAGCTATGTAGGGATAGCCTGTCTTAGAAAGCCAAGGGCTGGGGATAGAGCCTGGTGGTAGAGCACTTGTGGGCCGTGGGCAAGAATCTACATTCTATCCCTACTATACAGAAGAGATGAAAGGGGAAGGAAGGGGAGGGGAGGGGGAAGGGAGGGGGAGGGGAAAGAGAACTAAGAGAAAAGAAAGGAAGAGACCCTGTCTGGAAAACACTGAGAGGTCTGTGGCACACAGTAGGTACACAGAAGCCAGGAGGTGGGGCCCTCTGGTGTCCTTCCACTTCAGTGTGACTCTAGTTCTACAGAAGGAAGAACGTTGGAGGTGGCTTTGATTTGGAGACCAATGTGGAAAAAGAGGTCTCGGTTGAGGAGGCGTGCGCAGGGTGGGGTCTGAGAAAGCTACGGCTGGCACTTGGTCAGTTTGGCCACCGAGGGTCAAAGCTGGAGGATCAGGGAGAGATCAGATTTTAGAGACTTCCTGTAAAAAGAAAGGGAGGGTGAGGAAAGATAGAAAGAAAGAAAAAACCTGAGGGTGATACTGTGTACATTTCAAAGCTTAAAGCAGAAATCAAAGGGGAAGTGAGCTGTTTTAAGTTTTGACAGCTGCAGGGATCACCCTGTTTGGACACCGTATTTATGTTTTCGTTGTCTTTATAGATTCATTGAAAATCGCATCATGTAATAGAGAAGGAAAATGTTGGGTGTCCCCCCCAATCCCTCCACAAACCCTTGTTCCTTCCCTAGAACAGATGAAACCGCCAGAGCAGCCGCCTCCGGCTTTGATGTATATTTCATAAGAGCTCATTGATTGTAAGTTTTATTTCCATGTCAATAAAAAAGTGGTATTGTAATGAATGAGAAGGAGTTTAACACAGAATGGCAGCTGACCCGTTCGCGTAAGGATCAGGAAGGGGAGACAAAGCTGGCTAATAAGGTGGGGACAGTGGGAGCAGGGACCAGGTGGTGAGGGAACCTGTGGTGGCTGGTCTTAGCCCAAGCTGGTGACGCTCAGAGGCCAGAGGCCTGTGCCCTCTTCTTTGCAGTCTGTGGGATTGTTTTATGATGATGCACGGCCCTAAGGAGTATAATGGAGGCAGAGACAGCCACCACAGAGGTCACATGGGTCACTGTGTGTGGTCTCCTGGGATGGGAATAGGGGTAGCTTCTAAGATACCTCCTGGTTACTTGGAGGGGGAGGGGTACGGGAATGAGTTCCAGATTTTGAGGGCTAATCCAGGGAAAAGATAGGCTCACACAGCAAGAGTCATTGCATGGAAAGGGGAAACCCTCCTAGCTTACACCGTCCACCGTTAAAGGGACTTCTGTCCAGTAATAGGGGAATGAAAGTTCCCCCCGGGAGAGGGGCTCAGATTGGCTGTGTATGTACTGTCGTATGTACTCAGGGTGTCTCTGAGCCTCAGAGTTCCCGTGAGTGTTGGTAGCTAGGGTCTTACAATCATAAGAATTGGGCTAAGGTTGTAGCTCGGTTGGTAGAGAGCTTGCCTAGCATGCAGAAGACCCTGGGTTCGATCCCCAGCTCCTCAGAAACCAGTATTCCCAGCACTTAGGTGGAGGCAGGAGGAGCAGAAGTTCAAGGTCATCCTCAGTTACACAATGACTTTGAAGCTAGCCTGGGCTATTTAAGACCCTGTCTCAGAAAACAAAATAATCAAAAAACCTAGAGACAAACCTACACAAGGCTGCCCCTACCACGCCAGTTTCTTACGGTTGAGTCACATTCGGGTTCGGAATGGCTGAAATTCTGATGGCTTGAGCAGCTTTTAAAACAATGGAATGTGTAAAACTTTGAGTTTGGTGCCTGGAGACTTTCAGTACTGAGTCTCAGTGAAGAGTAAACCACGAGGAACCAAGACAGTGATGCAGGTAGTGCAGCAGGGAGCTCGGGAGCTGCAGGAGCCACCACCCCACTCCTAGCTGTGGGACTGTTTTCACCCTCGTGCTCCCCTCCAACCATGCCTCTTCTTTGAGATTTTTGGAAAGCTTGAACCACTCCCCAAGTAAAGTTCATTGTCCTCATTCGCCCCTGGGGCTCCCAAATACCACCACCCAGGGGGAGACGGCGCAACCTTTAAAAGGACTTGCTCTTGCAGGTCAGTTCCCAGCACCCACACCGTTGTTCACAACCACCCATAACTCCAGCTCTTGAGGGCCTGACACCTTCCTCTGACCTCCCTGGACGTGGCACGCCTGTGGTGCATACATATCCATGCGGGCCAACACTCATATGCATAAAAATTAAATTTAAAATAAGTAAATAAAAACTTTAGATAACACCACCAGGGATGCCCCTGGAGTCTGCACCCTGCTTAAATATCCCAGTCCATGAAGTCATGCCCCGGTAACCCCGCTCGCCAGGCTCTTCAGCAGTGGCTTCTGTAGCTCAGGCCCAGCTGCAAGAGTACAGGGCAGGCCCATTTCCCCCACCCCAGGGTCCCAGAGCCTGGCACATAGTAGGTATTCACCAGCCTTCCTGGAGTCCTGGTGTGACTGAGGGACATGCTCGGGGTGCTGGCTACAATTCTGGAAGCTAGTGGACAGAGTCCACCACCTCCCAGGTACACATCTTCTAAAATGAGATGTATTCTTCAGGTCACTAGGGAGTTAAGCTTGCTTCGCCCTCCTCCTCACGGGTTCTCATAGAACACGGGCTGGCCTCCAGTTCTATATAAACAAGAATGGCCTGGAAACTCTCGATCCTCCTGCCTCTATCTCCTGAGGGACAGTAAAGATTTCTATGGCATCTTCTTGCCTTGACAGGGCTGGCAGGGGTGGGAGTGGGTGGGTAAGAATGTGTGTAAGTGTGTGAGAGTGTGTAAGTGTGAGTGTACTGTAAGGGTGAGTGTGTAGGGGTGGGGGGAGCGAGCAGGAAAGGCGGCTCTGGAAGGCACCTGCGTAGCTCCTCACCTGTCTTCTGGCCTGACTTCCATCTGTAAAACAGTGAAAGATAAAACTTCCGCCTGATCTTCAGGACCCCATGAACTCTCTCACCCTCTTTCCGGAGCTTACCTGGACCCCATGACCTGCTTCACTTGCCCAGGAATTCTGAGCTGCACTGTGGGAGAGTCTGTGAGTGGCCAGGTCCGGGTCCTGTGTCAACCCTCCCACGTCTTAGTTGGCAAGTATTTGAACATAGCCACAGACCTTAGCACTGTCCAGGCTGTCTCACAGATCCATATTCCCATGTCTGGGACTCCAGCTGTCCCCTAGTGATGCCAGCCAGCCCATCATGGTTGGGAAGAAAACACAAACCGTACAAGACAAGATCCAAGATCCAAGTTCCCCAAATACACTCAGGGTGACGGAGCCATGGGAACTGAGGACAAGGGGTTGCTCTGCTGGTAACCTAATGAGTGACTTCTCAGTGTTGCAATATGAAGGTAAAGACTTCAAATGAGTACCCAGACTGTTCCGTGTGAAAGCTGTCGGCCCGTAGCTTTCTGTCCTGAAAATGGCCAGGCTCTGCATTACTCTACAATTAACCAGAAAGACGTGAGAATGAAGTCCCTACCCGCCCCAATATGGTAAGAGATTCCAGTGGCGGCCTTGAGCCAACTTATAAACAGACGGGTTGGTGCCACCGAATAATTTTCCTCTTCCCTGCACCAAATCAAGGGTGCTAATCAGCCTCTCCGGCTGGAGTGAGGGCTACAAACGGGCGGAGACCAGCCTGTAATTACCAAAATAGAAAAAGAACAGCATTTTGTAATGAATGACAAGCAGCTGAGTGGAAATCTAATTTGGTCTAATTAAGCAGCCTTTTGTGAGGATTTGTCTTTAGATGAAAAGAGGGAGTGAGGAGATCTAAATGCAAATGAAGCCCTTCTTTGGGTCTTAAAGGGCCAGTGAAATGAGCAGCTTGCTCTGGCTTGGCCTCCCCATCAGGGCTGTAAGTCTTCCCAAGGTACCTCAGGCCCATGCTAGGTGAGCCTGCCTTGGTGGGACCTGGTGCTCTTTTGTTCCTGCCTTTTGTATCTTTTCGAACAGGACACCTTGACAAGGCTATAAGGGAGCTTCCTCATTCAGTAGCAAATTTCATTTTGCCCAAAGAACCAGAACCCAGAGGTCTGGGAGATAAAAGGAATCTGCCCTGTTCTTTGGCCCAAATGGGTCAGTACACAGTCAGAACCATGGGCCCTGGGGGATCTCGGAGGCGGGGGAGGAAACCAAGCCACCTCTTACCCTCAGTGAGAGACCAGCTGTCACCTAGGGCTCCCTGGGGGCTTCCAGAAATGTCCATTTCTTTAGCTGACCCAGGCTGTTCTCTTTGTCTCACTGAGATAACAGAACACAAGACCCAGATGAAATGCTGGCACAAGCCCTTAAGTTGTGTGTGTGTGCATGAGCCCTTCAGTCGTGTGTGTGTGCACATGCCCTTCAGTCATGTGTGTGTGTGCACATGTGTGTGCTACCTGTGTGCAGACCTGTGGAAGCCAGAAGATGCAAGATGCCCTGGAGCTGGAGTTATAGGGAGTTGTGAGCTGCCTGACCTGGGTGCTGGGAATTGAATTCAGCTCCTCTGGAAGAGCAGAAAGAGCTCTGAACCACTGAGCCATCTCTCCAGTCCCAGAATCCAGAATATTTTTTTTTTTACTAAAAACTGGTACACAGATGTGGCTAGTTCCTTATAAGGCTGACCTTTGATTCTGGTCCTTCCGAAGGTTTCCTGAAATTATGTGGTCCAAAGCTCCTATTACAAATTACACTGGCAGTCTGGACCAACCAGTATGAATACAGACCTTTAAATTAGGTAGGGTGAGAGGTTATAGGTCACCATCCAGCAACTGGGCTAGGTCAGAGTGAGGCTGACAAAGGCCTGCTAGGTTAACCCAAGCACATGGTGGAGGTGGAGACAGGATGATGCTGGCTGCTGGCCCCTCACCCTGACCCGTCTCCATCCAAATGCTTTCTTTGTTCTCAAGAAAAAGTGCGACTGTTTGGGCTAGGACGAACTGAATGACTGTGACAGTGGGTGGCTCTTGTACTGACCCCAGGTTGACCACAGCTTCTCCATAATATCAGATCAAAGTTCCCTCTCTAGCCTGCCAAGCCCACAGTCCCTCCTCTCTTCCTCTTCTCCTCATCATCCTCATCTTCCTCTTCTCCTTCTCTTTCTCCTCCTCTTCCCCTCATCCTTTTGTCACCCAGGCTAGCCTAGAACTCACTTCAGGTCAGCTGAGGATGGCACTGAATTTCTGAGCCTCTTGCCTCCATCTGTCAAGTGCTGGGATTGCAGGCATGCACCACCACCCCTGGTTTATGCTGGGATTGCAGGCATGCACCCCCACCCCAGTTTATGCTGGGATTGCAGGCATGCACCACCACCCCCGGTTTATGCTGGGATTGCAGGCATGCACCCCCACCCCAGTTTATGCTGGGATTGCAGGCATGCACCCCCACCCCGGTTTATGCTGGGATTGCAGGCATGCACCACCACCCCTGGTTTATGCTGGGATTGCAGGCATGCACCACCACCCCTGGTTTATGCAGTGCTGGGGACAGAATTGGGGCTTCATGCATGCCAAGCAAACAGTACCAGCTGAGAGCCGAGAGCTCCATCCCTAGTCCCAAGCTTCCTCTTTCTTTCTGTTTGGATCATTCTTGCTTTACCCCTGTCTGCTCGGCCTGCGAAGGACCCTAAAGAGGAGCTAGGATCAGGGCTTAAGCTAAATATGGGGCAAAAGAAGGCACGGAGCACAGTATGGAAAAAGTGCTGAAACGTATCTGTGGTACTTCAAAGTCTGAAGTCTAGCCGAGGCATCCGCTTCAAGGTTCCTTTTCTGCCTCTCTGCCAGCAGCCCTCAGCCCTCAGCTTCTGACCACGTCATTCCAATTTCCACCTGTCTTAACTTGGCTCTACCCCAGGGTGTGAGTCTCAAGTCTCACTCTCTTTTCCCTATCAAAGCACCTGTCACCTTAGATGGAGTGTGGTATCCTCAGAGCCTTAACTCATGGCATCTGTAAAGACCCCATTTATCGATAAGGTCACATTCACAGAAATTGGATTAGGATGTGGACATATCTTCTGAGAGGGCACTATTCAGCTCCCACATTTCCAACGACGTGGCACCACGATGCATAATCCTAGTACCATTCAGGGGAGGCTGCTACAGTCTGAGTGGGGACAGCAACTCCATGGGCCCTCCCAGTACAGTACAAGACGCATGACCACTTTGGGATCTAACCTCCTCAAAAGTGGTCCCCTGTAGAGAAGCTGCCAGCCCAGTTTCATGTGAATTCTTTATTCGTCCTGACCCTCAGCAGTGGATCCCTTCCCCTTCTGTCTCACGCTCTCGGTGCCCTCCTTGATGGTGGTGGGGGGCATTCAGGTCATAAAATACAGGGGGAAATCCACACAGGATTATCTGCTCAGCTTCAAAGGGGGATTCCCCAGCATCCCGCAGCAGGGTAACTTGCGATGAGCCCTGCATTTCCTGATACCAAGTGACCTCAGTGGTGAGGCCGAGGGTGAACACAGCCATAAGATCAAGAATGAAATCCGCTTTGGCCTAGACCAGCTTCCCAGATGCCAGCCATTCCTCCCTGCCTTGCAGCTGCCTGGGGAATCTAACTGTCCTTTGCTGGATGCCTGAGAAGGATGGTTTTCAAGGAGGATTTAAAGGATCATGGCACTTTGCTAGACAGCCAAAATCAGTTCCTCCTTCCTTGAGGACCTCAGGCTCCAACAACGTCACCCACAGGCAACAAACACCTTCTCACTGAGTCAACTCTATTCAAACAACAAAATAGTGAAAAGTTTGTGTGTGTGTGTGTGTGTGTGTGTGTGTGTGTGTGTGTGTGTGTGTGTGTAAGATGACATCACCATCGTGTGAAGCGACCTGGGAACGTCTGTGCATTTTACGATTCCACAGCCCAGAATTCCCACAAGAAATCAAATATAAGCTCTTTAAGAAGCCTTAAATCATTTTGAGCTTTCTTATTGACTTATTAAAATGCAGCTTAGAACACGCCTTCACACGATCCTTTTACAAGGGTCAGGGATATAACAGTTGAAGGAGCATGATTAGAAGGTCGGGTGGCAAAGGCAGAAGCAGTCACACCCAGTTTTGCCTATTTCAGGGATAATGTCCCTGATATTCTGGTAAATCCCGCCAGTCTGCCACACGGCTGGCTTTGCCTGAGTTAGTGCCACGCACCCACTTGTCACCAACCTGATAGCCTGCTAACCATTCTCTGTGCAGAAATATCTCCTGCCGAGACCCCTCTCTGCTTCCTTTGCAACTGGACCCCGGCAGTTCTATCTGTGAACAGCCCTCTGGTTCTAAGGATAGGACTTTCGACAACGCCTTTGTTACCGGCTTCAAAGGGCTTGGAACATTCCGGGGGCAGCCTTTGATCCCAGCGTACTTGAGTGACATGAACCAGCTGGAATGCCAGACCATTTCGCTCCAATGTGGATCCTCCCTGATGTGAAGGGGCTCCAGGGCCACAGCTGAGGTGGCTGAGTGAGTGCATGAGTTGGGTGCACAAGGCTTCCGTGAGAGTGTTGGCTGTGAGATAGAGCCAATGAGAACAAAGCCACCCTCTTCAAGGCAAGGCATCTACCACACTCCGCTTACCCTTCCCCAAACCCAAGATACAGATCTGGGCCTGGGGGCTCTATCCCTCCCCAGCTGGATAACCTTGACAAAGTCATCAGGGGTAAATGAGGGATGCCAAAGAGAAAATGCCTCTGAGAGTTTTCTAAGACTCGGATGAGAGCGTGCCTGCCAAGTGTGAGACTTAACTTGCTGACTGTGTGGGTCCAAATTGGAAAACCGGAGCAGTTTCATATGGTTCAGCTGAAGCTGCTACCCTGTACTTGGCATGAAGCGAAGTCTACACTGCTATGAACTTGCCGTGTTAGTGGTGGCGTCTGTGCACCGTGACCACACGTGTCTACTGTCTGGAAGTCACGACGGCACCTGCCACGTTACACCTGTCCTGTCATTACCTGTGCTGCAGACTGGCCTCTCCATCCCTTAACAAAGAGCCTGGCAGGCAACTGCAGAAGGAAGCAGCCCATCCACCCACAGAGGCCTCCTGTGGGCCCCACACGGCACAGACTACCTTGGGTCACCCTGTGGTAGGAAAGGTGATGTGGAAGTGAGGTGATCCCAGGTCCCCAAAACTAGTGACTTTCTGAAGAAGAGAGAAGAAAGACGACTCACAGAACAGAGACTCTGACCACAAGGGCTCTGCTTGTGTGTCTGCCAATACTGGCCAAATGCTGGAAGCACATGGCCGGGGAAGTGGCCCATGCCACCACGGCCACTGCCTCAATCTCCTCCTCCTCCTTCTTTTCCCTCTCTCCATCTCTTCCTTCTCTTCTCCTCCATCCCCCTCTTGGCTGTTTGAAACAAGATTCCCAACAACCCAGGCCAGCCTAAATATGCCAGGAAGAACCATGAAATCCAAGAACCCCTAATCCTCCTGCCTCCATTTCCTCAGTGCTGGAGTTACAGACATGGTGTCCCTGTTGTGTGTGTGTGTGCGCGCGCGCGCGTGTGCGTGTGTGTGTGTGTGTGTGTATGCCTCCACTTACTTAGTGCTGGTATTACAGTCATGCCAATAGCTGGCTTTTGTCCCTGACCCGACATGTGTGTGTGTGTGTGTGTGTGTATGTGTATATATATATATGTGTGTGTATGTGTACATATATGTGTGTGTTAATGTGTGTATATGTGTGTATGTATGTCTTCCTCTCAGAGAACAAGTCTCTCCAATTCCAGGTCACCATCTCACAGAGAGGACACCAAGAACATAAAGGTAGAAGGACAACTGGTCCCCTCTGGATGGTCATCTCAGCTTTCAAGCCCCACCTCTCTCTCCAGCACTTATCAATAAGGGAGCCTGAGTAAGAGGCTACCCAAGAGAACCCCTGTGCCCTCATCTGCAAGTGGGGCTCAAGGGTACCTCCTTGCTGGGTCGCTCAGTGTGTCCTCGGTGCCCACTAAATGACACTGGCTACCATGGTTCCCCAACACTGGCTATCTCCAGAACGTCTTCCTCAAAACGATGGAGCAAATGACAGAATCAAAGTCAGGCCTGTGGTGAGACCACTTCATTCTCCTGGCTTTCTGACTTCGTTAGTTATTAATCTATTACCTCTGGGGGTGACTCTGGGAGGCTTCTCAGGTCTACTATACAATTTCTGCAGTTTCATTGGAATCTCTAATTATTTCAAAACAGGAAAAATAATATATTTTAGATGGGTCAGTGAGCTCCCTACATACAGTGAAGGTGGGTAGATGTGCAGATATTTGTATATTTTCTAGGAACTCCGTGCGCCTCTGTCAGCCCCTGCCCCACGCCTGTTTGGCTGCCTTGGTATTTTCCTTCATTATACCAGCGCCTCAGAAGTAAACCTCTCTAATTTCCTACACCACAGCTATTTATTTAAATGCTAACTCGCATTATGAAGTGATAATCCACGCGCGCAGGAGATAATTTATGAAGCATTTAAATTAAGAGCAGCAGCTAATTGGGAGCATGTGTCTTATAAGCCTTGCTAACACCAGAAAACTACAAATTAGGAGAAACGGGGGGGGGGCAGTGCTTTTATCTCGCCTTCACCTTCTTTTCTAAGGTGCTGGTGGCTGGGGCGGGGGTGCAATATCTCAGATCACACAAGCTGGTCCCCCTGCCCCTCTGTGGCTGTGTCCCTGCTCCGTTCTGGAGCGTGTGGGCTCCTCCCCTGGCTGCTCACGCTAACACAGTGGCGGTGTGTGTTCTTAAAGCGCCTCTCAGCTCCACTGCAGAGACACATGTGGCAAGGACTGGTGGTGTTAGCTGGGCACCGGGACACCTGTCAACTTGACAGGCAGAGGTAGGAGGACCACGTGAACCCAGGAGCTCAAGGTCAGCTTGAGCAGCAAGATGAGACTGTCTTGGTTTTGGGTTTGTCTTGGGGAACGTGAATTTTTAGACTTTGGACCTAATCAAGAAAGAGGCAAGACAGACAATCTGTGGAGGAAGGGACCAAGGACTGGAGAATCCAAAAAGACAATGGATTATGAACTTTTTTGTCTTTTCTGGTTTTTCAAGACAGAGTTTCTCTGTGCAACAGTGCTGACTGTCCTGGAACTCACTTTGTAGACCAGGCTGGCCTCAAACTCAGAGATCACCTCCCTCTGCCTCCTGAGTGCTGGGATTGAAGGCACGCATCACTACCGCCCAGTTTATGGTGCATTTTTTTTAAAAAGACATATTTACTTTTATGTGTATAAGCATTTTACCTGCATGTATATTTGTATACCACATGCTTGCTGGAGCCTATGGAAGCCAAAAGAGGGAGTTGGATCCCTTAGAACTGGAGTTACAGATGGCTGTGAGCCACCATGTAGGTGCTGGAATTGGACCCAGGTCCTCTACGAAAGCAGCCGGTGCCCCCCATCTCTGCAGTTCCCCTACTTTTGATTCTTCATTTGACAAAAAGCTGCCTTGGTTTGTGTATTCAGGTGAGAGGGCAACATGAACATACGGGTGCTGCGTGTAATATGGGTTCTTGTTCATGAAGCACACGTGTGTGTTTGTTGGCTTATCTTTTCAAAATCTGTCCGATGAGCAGCTATTCTGTGGGTACCAGGTACAGAGTAGGAAACATTACAGGGATCTGTTCAGTGGATAAGTGTTTGCTGCTCAAATGTGAGGACCTGAGTTCAAATCCTCAGCATCCATGTAAAAAGCCAGGCATTCACTTGCACTGTGGGAGCAAAGACAGGAGGATCATTAGGGTTTGCTGGCCACCAGCCTAGCTCCAGGTTAAGTAAGAGACCCTGTCTCAAGGGAATAAAGAGGAATGTAACAGACCCCACACATGATGTCTTCCTCTGCCTCGTCACATGACCTCATCCAGCTTTTTTTAAAGCGGGGATTTTGGAGACCAAATGCAGGTCTTCACATGCACATGGCAAGCACTTTGCCCACTGAGTCATGGTTTTTTACTAACTGCACACTGGAGAGGCGCAGCCCTAAATACAATGAGTTAAACATTATGGAAATTAATACCACCTGTTTCTTTCTTCCTTTGACATTTCACAGTGCCTATGTGGCTTGTTTTCTGTAAAGAGGGTACAGTTTCTTCCAGAGCTGTGCATCCCCTCCTGTTAGGATAGCACAGCCTTGCAGACAGGCGCATCTAAACTGAGCTTCCTGCGCTGGCTTGTCCTGGCTTGGGCCTGGAGTCATTTAACCTGCCCCAGCCTCAGTTTCCTCATTTGAAAAATAGGGCATTCTGAGAAGCCATCTGCCAAGACGTCAGCATGATATCTGGATCCAGGCTACAGTATGAATGTTACTACCTATTGGATGGACAATGTGCATGTTTCCTTTATTTATTTTATTTATTTTTATTTTGTTTTGCTTTTATGAGACAGGGTTTCTCTGTGTAACAGCCCCGGCTATCCTGGAACTCACTGTAGACCAGGCTGGTCTCGAACTCAGAGATCCACCTGCCTCTGCTTCCTGAGTGCTGGGATTAGAGGCGTGCGCCACCACCGCCCGGCTGTGAAATGAGGGGCTGCTCATGCTCATTTTAGACGCCGTTTCCTATGGGAGAGTAGGCTGCTTTTATCATCAATGAATGAAAAACTAGTCTTGCATAGGGAAAAGGCTCAGGAGAGACGAAGTAGGCCGAGCCAGCACGCGGGGGAGTTTACTCTGTCTAGGACTCCTGTGGAGATCAGCAACTCAAGGTTATTCCCAATTTAGGGTTAAAGCAATGGGTGCTTATTATGTCTGTGTGTCCCGGGTGGAGTTCACAGCCCTCTAGATTATACCCAGTGGGTTTCTGCCTCTTCCGAGCAGCTCAGTTTGCAGGCGCCTGGCACTCGAGGGCCTGACATCTGTCACAGGCCTGATTTAACTCTTGACTCCAGGCCCAGGCTGAGTATGGGTAATGCCATGGGGCTGCCTCCAGCAGGGCATCCCGTCACCCCTGTGCCAGGGCCACCAGCTTCCATCAATTAGGTTGTTGCTTCCTGTCTTTCTATGTCACTGGAGTGTGGGGGGCTGTCTTCTACTGCAGTCAGATGGTCCCTGCAGTGACAGTGATTTCTGTGGGTGGTAGAAACCTAAGAAAGCCTGCCTCCTTCAGATAGTCAGCTGGGCGGCCGAGAGAGACAGCCAGCAGTGCATCCCAGCCTCCTTCTGAGAGTGAAGATGGCCTAGTCCTTCCCCCTAGCCTGCGGCTCAGTGCCTGCAGGAAGTACACGTGTGCAGAATCCTTGACCGGTGTGTTGCTGTCAAGCACCTTCCCCACAGAGGCAGGATAGCTGCGCGAGGCTGGGGTGGGACAGCAGTGGTCACGGGATTGAAAGCCAGCTGACCTGTGCCAAGGGTCACTCTTTCCCTCTATCTATCTATCTATCTATCTATCTATCTATCTATCTATCTATCTATCTATCTATCTATCTATCTCTCCCTCTCATGACAGGATTTCTCTGGGTAGCTTTGGAGCCTGTCCTGGAACTCACTCTGTTGTTCTGGCTGGCCTCAAACTCACAGAGATCCTCCTGCCTCTGCCTCCCGAGTGCTGGGATTAAATGTGTGTGCCACCACTGCCCAGAGCTAAGGGTCATTCTCAATACCTTCGTACCTTAAAACATGGGTACTCTGGGAGCTAGAGAGATGGCTGCTAAGAGCACTGACTGCTCTTCCAGAGGACCCGGGTTCAATTCCCAGCACCCACATGGCAGCTCACAACTACCTGTAACTCCAGTTCCAGGATACCCGACACCCATGGCAAAACACCAAGGCACATGAATAAAAATAAATAAATTATAAAAGCAATAAAAAAAACAACCATGGGTACTTTGTGGCCCCAGTGGGTCCTCTGTTTAACTTCACCTACGTGTGCACATGTGTCCTAGCAAGGAGCAGTATAATGATGAGGACTTGGAAGCAACATATGTAAATGGTAAGGCTGTCTGACTGCATATCCAGGTAACAGGGTGAGTCAAAGCTATTCAAAAAGCGGAAGAAGATTGGGGGCTGAAGAGATGATTCAGTGGTTGAGAGCACTGGTTGCTCTTGCAGAGGGCCCAAGTTAAGTTCCCAGCACCCACATGGTGGCTCACAACCATCCATAACTCCAGTTTCAGGGGATCTGACACCCTCTTCTGACCTCTGTAGGCACCAGACATGCATGTGGTGTGCAGACATACATGCAGGCCAAACACCACATACATAAAATCAAATAAATCAACCTAAAAAGGAGGACGAGGGAGCTGGGCATATCGGGTACGCCTGTCATTTCAGCATGAGGGAGGCTGAGGCCGGAAGATGGGGAGCTCAGGTCAACCCAGACTGCATAGCAAGACCCTGTCTGAGAAAAAGGTGCTTTCTCTGTAGATATGAGGAGCTGAGTTTGTATTCCCTAGCACGCATAGGAAAACCTGGGCATAGCAATGAGTCCTGATAATTCCATTGCTGGGGATGGGAAGTTTAGCAGGAGCCCTGGGACTCACTGGCCAGATAGTGTCGCCTAACCAATAAGCTCCTGGTTTAGCAAAAGACTCTGTCTCAAAAGTGAAGGTAGAAGCTGGGTGGTGGTGCACACATTTAATCCCAGCACTTGGGAGGCAGAGGTAGACGAATCTCTATGAATTTGAGGCCAGCCTGGTCTACAGAGTGAGTTCCAGGGCAGTCAGGGCTGTTACACAGAGAAACCCTGTCTTGAAAGGCCAAAATAATAATAGTAATAATAATAATGGTATAAAAACAAAGGTGAAGAGCAATAGAGGAAGACTTCAACCTCTGGCCTCCACAAGCATGGTGAACACACAAACACACAAGCACACACAGCAAGAATATACATGCCTGCTATGACAAGATACTAGTTTGTAGAAAAATAAAGTAAACACATACAGAAAAGAAGATAGGAGCACTTGCATATACTTAAGAGTTTTCTGGAGTAACTCAGAAAATACCCCCTCCTGTTACCCCTGGGGAATGGGCTGGGTTTCCTCCTCCCGTCCCAGGGGAACCCTCTCCCTTTTTGCTGCTCCAACTCAGAGCTCTCTAAACAAGGACAGACACTGAAGCAGGGACTCACACTGGGAATTGGGAGGCCGGCTGTGTGACAGTTACTAATCGCTCCCTCTCTGGGCCTCTTTCTTCTCTCCTATAAAATGAAGGAGCAGGGATGTTCAGTAAATAGATATTAGGTACCTGCGTGTGCAAGGGCCCACAGAGTCCTCTCTACATTTCCTTGATTTCTCTTCCTCTCTAACATTTGCAGAGGAGACTGGAGAGGACCCTTGGGGCTTTTAAAAAATGCTTACTGCATTCTCAAGGATGCAGGCTCTAGCACAGCCATGGGAGGGTTCCTAGCCACCGCTCTGCGAGGCAGATGAAGCCCACAACAAAGGCCGCCATGGCATATGCAGGAAGCCTGTCTGTCTTTAACAAAGCATTGCCCGTGCACACCAGTAATTGCCTTGTTACGGCCATCGGTGTCATCGTTCATCGGCCGGTCTCCAGAAGGGCCCAGGGGAACAGTTCCGCCTCTGCTAAACCAATATTCCCCCACAACAGCCCCCTGCAGTCCCCCCATGCAGTTCCCGGTAGAATGAATCCTCTGTCGCTCTTTGCTGAATGATCATGAAGTCATGATTAAACCTTGAGATTTATAGCTTGCTTGGGCTTGAGAAAGCAAGCTACTCCTGCTGCTAAGGCGTGCCCCCCTTGGCTACTGGGGACAAGGCAGGAGGGAAAGTGCTGTCCTCAAGCCAAGGGAAGCCTGCTGAGCAGTTACAATGTATGCATTAGGCAAACTGCAGCTGCATCACTGGTTCTGCCATCAAGGTGGCAGGTGAGAGCAGAGCCTTGCACACACCTGTCATTGAACACACATGGTGTCTGATACGGGTTTCTGTCTAACCTAAAATTCTGTCCCTTGTCACATGTCCCATCTGCAAGCATCTCTCAGCAGCTCTCTGAGCACCACCCAGACTTGTGGGGCCTGAACGTCATATCATGAGAAGATTCCTATGACCACATGACTCCGTGCGGCACTCCTGTCCCTGTCGCTATATCCCAGGCTTCATGTTAGAGAGTGTTCATACTACTTAATTCATTCACATTTTTATTGAGGTAGGAAATTGAAAGATATAAAATTGACCCATGTGTATATGTGTGCATACATGCCTGTTCATGTAAGGGGTACGTGTGTACACACACGAGGGTTAAAGGACAACCTCTGGGAAGGAGTTAATTCCTCAAGCATTATCTTTTGTTTTGTTTTGACACAGGGTCTCTCGTGGGCTGGAGCTTGCCAAGTAGGCTGGACCCGTCAGCCAGTGAGTCCCTGTGGCTGCCGGTCTCCACCTCCCCAGCACCGGGATTAATGTGCACAATCCACCACACTAAAACTGTTTTCTTTATGTGGATTCCAGGAACCAAACTCAAGTCCCCATGTTTGCAAGGCAGGCACCTTACTGACTGAGCCATCTCCCCTGCCTCAAAACTAACCCTTTCAAACACACTCTTTAGTGGCGTGTAGGACATTCGCAGCTCAGCACAGGAATACGTCTCTATAATGCCAATGCTTCTTTTTCTCATCATCCTCGAGGAAAATCCTATACCCATTAAGCAGCCGCCCCTCCCCTGAGGCCAGCCGCCACTCATCTATTTTCAGTATGGATTTGCTTGTTCTAGATATTTCTTACAAATGACATCATCTCACACATGACTTTGTCTTGTGTCCTTGCTTTTGTTGGGACGTCTCTGAGGCTCACTACTGCCCCAGGCCTGTCCAGTGCTGACTTCTACTCCTTAGTGTGGATGGACCACACTGTGTGTGCAGTCCAGCAGGTGAACATCCAGTCATTTTGGAGATAGTCACCACTGTCATCTCCACCCCAAGGAGGTTCGGATAATCACATCTTGTCCCTGTCAAGGTCCCAGGACCCTAGCGATTGAGGAAGCAGATGTGGTCAGACAGCCTGACCGTTGTGCTGTCAGGGATGGGGGCAGGAGCTGAGGTCACAGCCAAGAGGGCTAGAGCATGAAAGGGGCACAGGGGCTTCTCTGCCACGCCACACTCCAACTGCTGAAGCCAGAGCAGTCCTGGAACTGCTGCGGGGCGGGTGGCGAACCCTTCTGGCAGATGAGGCCCACTCAGGGTGGACATCAGAAGGCCTGGAAAGTCAGAAGGTTTTTGACAGGTTTTACAAGTATATACACTTGCACGCTCTCATGTATACACAAACATACACACTCAGAATCTCACATGTATACATATGCATGTATACATATGCACACACATACTCATGCATGCACATGGCCACACACACACACACACATGCTGACACACTCACCCTATCCCTTTGATTGAATTAGACAGACACACAGGATGAGTTAGGTGACTCCGGGCTGTAAATTGAGCAACCACAAGGCAAGGAAGGCCCATTTATGTGGACGATCTGCTAATTTTTGCCCTAGGGAGGTTTTCTTCCCAGATCTGATCTGGTTATCAAGTCTGCTCAAATAGTCACCCCTGGCTGTACTTGGGAGACACTGTGACTTCAAAGGGCATCAGCTGTGTCATGGTTTTCTTCCTTGCTTTTATCTTCTATACACACCTCCATTTTCCTGTGCTGCCTAAGAGAGACCAGCTACCAAGCTAACAAAAAGATGTGGCACAAAGTTTGGCCTCTTCATCTTCCAGTGGCCTGAGTAAGTCTGTGCCACCTGGTACGCTGGCAGCTTAGGTGCTCCCAGCCAGCTTTCCAGTGCTCTGTCAGGACCCCTGTGTGGTAGACCCTTGAGACAGGAAAGAATGTACCCACCCAGAAAGTCCTCTTTTGCTGAGCAGAGGTCATTGTTGGGGGGTAGAGGGCTGGAAGATGGTTTAGCGGTTAAGAGCATTTGCTGCTCTTCCAGAGGACCAGAGTTCAATTCCCAGCACCTTCATCAGGTGGTTTACAACTGCTTGTCACGCCAGCTCCTGGGAATCCAATGCCCCCTTCTGGACTATGTGGGCACCTGAACTCACACATGTACATACACACCACTCCCAACACACACACACGCACGCACACACACATAAATAAAAATTTTTTAAAGAGACCATTAGGATTGGAAGAGCTGGAGAGACAGCTGAACTTCCTGGTGGTGTGACAAGATGGGAAGGGAGAGGGTGCTGAGCCTCCCTCCACCCTACAGGGACACAGCTCGAGAGGTTGGTGGGAGAGAAGAACTCAACTTATCCCTGCACCTTTGAGGCCATGAGTGGCTCCCGTGTGAGGAAATCTTCCGTAGTGATTTAGGGCCTGATGACATTTTCATGGCCTTACCCTGGATGTCACGGGCAAGAGGTAATGACGCTGCAGCTCTGAGCCACATGAGAATGGGACCATAAACCACCACGAGAAGAAAAGGTGCGGGGGGCCTTTGGAAAGGAGAGACCCTGCTGTGAGACTTCTACTGTGCCTTCTAGAGGCAGCCTGTGGCCTGGGTTACCAGGCTAATTGGGTCCACCTTGAAGGCACAGGCAGACTCCAGGAAGACAGAGTGATGTCTTAGGAGCTGGTTTTTATCCAAAGAAGCATGTGCACATGCACACACACACACACACACCACAAACACACACACAGTGACACACACACACCACAAACATACACCACACACACAGAAACACAGTGACACACACACAGGCACACACCACACACGACACATACCAGCCTCACACACCACATACACCAAACACCACACACCACACCATATACATATACATCATACACAAAGACACACACCACATACCAAATACCACACACGCAATATACACACCACAGATATACACAGGCACACACCACAGACACGCTACCTACACCACATATAAAACACACTACACACACAACACACAGAATATACACACAACACACACAACTCACACACAACAGACATACACAACACATACATATACCCACACCACATGCACACACCATACACACACAACAGATACACACAACACATACACACACCATACTCATGACATGCACACACCACACACACCACACACACACACACACACACACACACACACACACACACACACTTCGAGGTGCTCTCCCTGCGATGCCTTCCCTTCCTTTTCTTTCTGCTTCCTGGAGAAGCCAGAAGGAGCAGTTTGTTTTCAACTGCTGGAGGAGACTTGAAATATGACGAAGGTGGCACACAGAATACTCCCTCCGGCCCTGCCCCAATGGCACGCGCACAGACATAAAAAGCAAACACCATCAGTAACCTGTCGCCGGAACCCGGCAACGAGGCGGGAGTTTTTCTCCCTGCCGGGGCTGTTAGCGGCAATGCATCTCTCCCTGCACTAAGCAGCATCTTTCCCAAGGCTGCATTATAGTGATTTATAGGCCCCGTTTCTGGGGAAAACGAATAGATCAAAGCGAGGAGAAGAGAAAAGGCGACAGAGCAGTTGCAAGAAGATATTGAGGCATGAAACAAAAACACAAATGAAAAACCAGGCAGTGACACGATCCCGCCATTCCGTGCCGCACTTTTATCAGAAAGATATCACAGCAGAATCTCAATTTCCATCCTTTTTTCTTTCTGCCTTCATAGGATGGGGCCTCTTGTCAGTTGCTGAGGTTTGGTATCAGCTCGGGAGAACGTGTGGAAATGGGGCTGTCAGGATCGCACTGCTCAGTGTGGGGTAGAGGGTTCTGCCAGGAATGTCACCAGCCCTGCATCATCTTCCTCACTTACAGGGAGGAGCTGGCCCATGTCAGACGCTTAATGAGTTCCCAAATGCATAAGCCCATAGTTGCTTTCACAGTGGCTCAGGCAAGGGTCTCTGGAAGGATCTGTCTGGGACCTGTGTAAACTCTGTGGCTAGATCAGTGGTCCTCTCCCACGCCCTGGTCATTGACCACCCACGTGGAGCTAACAGGACCTGGGGAGAGGGCTCAGGCAGTAACGCACCTGAGCTCAAAATTCAAAACTCATAGGAAAAAAATCAATCCTGATGGTATACCCGGTTGAGGGAGACAGGAAAACCCCTGGGGCTCACTGCAGTCCACCTAACCTGCTTGGTGAGCTCAGACCACTGAGAGGCCCTGTCTCAAGAAACAAGATGTACAGTGCCTGAGAAATGACACCTGAGGCCATCCTCGAGCCTCAGCATGCACATGTCTGCTTGTATATGCACACACATGAAGGCATGCACGTTAATGATCAAACACATGCCAACATGAACACACACACGCACACACACCTTGAAGGAAAAGGGTCAGATTCAAGGCAGAAGTGAGCAGGGCTCACCGGGAATGACTTGCTCTAGAAGTCCTAATGGTGAAACTTGGGTACAAGTGTGTGAACACATACAGCTCAGGCCCAGGGCTCTGAACAGGGATAAAAGACATGACCTCTGCGTGGTTTCTTTGGGAGGTTTGGTGGAAGGCATCTCAGATGCTCAGGAACAGAGGTGCCCTAGGGAATCTTCAGGGCCAGTGAGTCAGCCCCAGGTATGAACTTGCTGAGAAAGGGAACACACTGAGGGCACATCAGACTGGGAGGACTGGGCTAAGAGGCAAATTAAGTTCCTTAGTAACTGACTTGAGAAGGCCTTCCCTGCTCCTGACAGCTAGTCACTATGAAAGCATGTTATTTAGTAGTTATTCATTCATGGTCTGTCTCCCTTCTTCCCCCATTAAAATGTAAGCACAAGAATGACGCCCTCTCTGCCCCATTCATCCCATTCCCCAGACCTAGACAGCACCTGACACACAGTAGGTGCTTGGCAGAAATTCAGCTAGTGAGTAAGTGAATGCTTGTATGCCAGACACTCTGCTCACACCTGCCGCTAAAATCCCCATAGCAACGCTCTGGAGGACACTGGGCTGGCCCTGTTCAAGGATGGACAAGCCAAAGGAGGTTGAGCAACCAACCTGCTCATGGTCCACCAACAATAAGTGGGTGAGCCTGGGTGAGAACAGGCCTGTGGACCCCAAAGTCAGCTCTCTGGCCCCTACATTCGAGGGCCTCTCTACATCCCAAAGTGTCTCATGCTGTCAGCTGCATCTGGGGACTGAGGGGAAAGAGCCCTGCAAGCTCTGGTGTCTTCTAGGACAACAACCCCGTGAACTACAAAGCACGAATGGGTCCCTTGATGACATCACCAGGAACAAAGCACTGCACCCCTAAGAAGACCTAACAAAGGCCCTGACCGAGCCTGCAGGAGCGGGAAGAGGCTGGCCGGCTGCTCCGACTGCAGCCAGCCCCAGTCCGCGCCACGCGCTGGATTTTCCTCAGCAGTCTCATTTGTCTGCTTCATTTCTAAAGGCCAGTCCAATAAAACAAAAGCTACGCCTGGTTGTAACTAGGCCAGATTTGCATGTGGGGTCGTGACATTTTGGTGGCATCTCACTTTGGGCGACCCTGGGATGTTGGAAATGATCATTCATTTTTGACTCAAAGGAACTTTAAGAGAAGTGCCAGGGCACATGGCTGGGGACAGGAGCTAGCTCAGCTCAGGGACTGAAGCCCACATGGCCAGCTAGCAGCAAAGTCACCAAGCAGCTGATACATCTTGGTCCTCTCCATGATAAAAGCAGCATTAAATCTTGGTTGAACCATAGGTCTCTTTCTGTCTGTCTCTCTCTCTCTCTCTCTCTCTCTCTCTCTGTGTGTGTGTGTTTCTCTCTCACTCTCAGAAGTTTATCTTTATTTTCATTTATGTTTATGTGTGTATAGGGTGTCATACATGTTTGAATACCCATGAAAAGGGCATTGTATCCCCTGGGACTAGAGTTCCAGGCATTTTGTGAGCTGCCTGATATGAGTATTAGGAACTAAACTCAGGACCTCTGCAAGAGCAGCAAGTAATCTTAAGCACTGACCCATCTTTCCAGTCCCAACGTCTGTTGCTTTCTTAAAAACCAACACGCCAGCCAGCTGTGAAATCAGGATTGTGCATTTGCCTTGCTGACGTCTTCAGGGCTGAGGAGATGTTCAGTAAGTACAGTGCTAAGGACTCAAGTTTGATCCCCAGAGCCCACACAAGGGGCAGATCTCTGGAGCTTCCTGGCTGGCCAGCCTAGCCTAAGCTTCAAGCTCCAGATCCCTCCCAAAAAAAGATAAACGGATAGTTCTTGAGGAATGATGCTCAAGGTTGCCTCTGGCCTCCATACACAAGCGTGCACACACACACACACACACCACTTCTAGAAACAGATATGCCTTCCAGCAATGTTGCAAAGAATGTGCTATCAACCGATCGCTCAATCCACAGACGATGGAGTTTGTTGATGGATTTTCCAGAACAAACTCCAGCAGCTGCCACCTCCAGTGGCAGGCAGGAACCTTGGCAATAGTCTCGTGCATCTGATGCAAAGGAAATCTTAATTCCACTCTATTCACACAGTAAGCGAAACTGAAGTTTCACCCTGAAAAGTGGAAGAAAAGCCATCATGATGCTGGCTTCCAGTTGCAGAAAGCACCGGCGTCCTAGGAGGACACGCTGCTTGCCATGTTCAAAGTCTCATCTGACTTTTAAAAGATGAATTACAAACCTCCTGAAAGTTGGAGTTTATAATTGAAATATTGATAAACTCTTTCCCATAAAGCAGCTACTAGATTCTGCACCAGTAACTAGGAAATACACACAAAATATATATTATAATAATGTTTTCCTCTGTTTAGTCAAGAAATACAACAGCAGAGATTATTGCTTACAAAGTAGAAATGCCTTTCCTCAAATTGGATAGGAAAAAAATGAATCCTGATAAATTACGATGCCCCTAAATTCCAAAGAATGTGCATCAATTGTTGGGGGTGTTGTTACCGTCCCTCTGGACAGCTGGCTGATTGGGACTGTAATTTATAATTATTGTGTTCTGGTGCAGATATGAAGGCTGACAAAATGCAGATCTATTAGCAGAAACATCTTCTTTTCTCTGAACTAGGAAGGAACAACAATTCCAAAAGAGACTGCCATAAATTACAAAACGAAACGGTTCTGCTATGCTCACAAGTCAACACCAAAAGGTAATTAAGAAAGAAAATGCTTATGTCCCAGGCCTTCTGCATTTTGCCACAGAGATTATGAATTGCCACAAAAGCAGCTGGGAAGGCTTAAGATTGGGATGTATACCTTGTGTTTCTGGCCCCGCGGCTGGCTGTAGCCCTTTTGCGAAGGCAAGGTACCACCAGTGTTAATTTCTAAGATTTATTTTATTTTATGTGTGTGTGCTTGAGTGCAAGTATGCATACATGTGTGGCGCGTGTGCGTGTTCAGAGGCCAGAAGAAAGTGTTGGAACCCATGGAACTAGAGTTTCAGGGAAGTAGTGAACCACTTGACACGGGTGCTGGGAACTGAACTCGGGTCCTCTGCAAAAACAGCAAGCACTCTTTTTTTTAATTTTTATTTTATATGCATTGGTGTTTTGCCTGCATATATATCTGTGCAAGAGTGACAGATCTCCTGGAATTGGAATTACAGACAGTTGTGAGCTCCCATGTGGGTGCTAGGAATTGAACCCTGGTGCTCTAGAAGAGCAGCCAGTGCTCTTAACCACTGAGCCGTCTCTCCAGCCCCAAGCAGCAAGAACTCTTAACCACTGAGCCACCCCCACCACCCTGTGTCATTTTAAACAATAAGTCTTTCAGTTTCTATTTTGGCCAACATATTTTAAGCGACTCCTTCTGCCTGCAGTATGAATTGCATTTGACATTTTAGAAGCTGGAAGATATATTTGGGAATGGTTTGAGAGAGACTCAGTTACCACCTTTTTGCAACAAAAGAAAATGAGCGGTGCTGAGGCTGTAGGATGGGGTTTGGGTCAAGGCCAAGGCAAACTCCCAGACTAATCTAGCTCCATGGCCTTGACTCTTGGTAGAGAGGCTGAGTGGCTCACCCTGTGCCACAGGCTCGGTTCTACAGAGCGCCTGGTGGATGTGTTCTTACTAGGAACACAACTAATGCTTATAGTCCAAGAATTCAGGAAAAGGCCCAGGGTCATCTGGTCTTCTTTCCACTTAGGCTCCTTGAGTGTTGTGAAGTCCAAGACTCTCTGGGCTAGAGTTAGCTCTGGACCTGACCCCTGAACAGCATGAGGTACCAACCCACTGACGGGCACGTCACACTCATGAGTGTCTCCGCTGAATATCCAGTTGAACTCTGCCTTGCTGGGTAGTCCACCAGGAACCAAGTCCCAAGCCTGACCCCTGGTGGAGGACCTGGTGCTGGTGTCAGCTCCCTGAAGACTCTTGACCCTGATGGGGACCTGGTGCTGGTGGCAGCTGAACAAATGATTCTTTTGGGAGCAAAGCAGAGAAGGTGGTTTCTTAAGGACAGAAACTCCTGACCAGATTCAACTCTGGCTTTTCCTTTCCTTCACCTGGGCTACCCTGATCTGGCCTCTGGAGTGCTCCCCTTCCATCCCCGCCCCCACATTAGGCCCCTAGCACTCCAGATGGCCAAAATGCAAACAGGGTACTCCTCACACAACGGGGGGGGGGGCTGGTGCTGCCTGTCCCAAAGGCCTCAGCTCACACCAGCACCTGCCACGGAGTGGCTGTCTTGGGAGCAGGTTTCATCTACCCGCAGACCAGCAGAAGAATTCTACCACAGCCCCTTCCCTGTAGCTCAGAACAGCCTGGAGGAGACATTCGCATATGACCAGCCCACAGGCCTGGGGACCCCTAATAAGCCTGAAGGGGAGGGAGTGGAAACAGACTTAGTGACTCCTGTGGAGGGTGGTGATGGGGAGGACTGGGGCAAGTGGAGAGATACATTAGGAAGTGATTGTGAGTATCCCAGGAGCATGGCAGACCCTGATATTACTGGGAAGGGGGAAATGGTGCAAAGGGTCAGGAAGGCAAGAGGAGAGAACACACAGGGTCATACACTAGTGAAAGTGGTTCCCAAGTGATCTCACATATGTACACACACATAGACATATACACATATGGTGTAGGAGGGTCTTCTGTTTGTGTATTGCCCTCATTGGTTAAATAAAGAAAACTGCCTTGGCCTTTTGATAGGGCAGCCCTTAGGTGGGTGGGGTAGACAGAATGGAATGCTGTGAGAGAAAAGGCAATGAGACAGACGCCATGTTTCTCCGGCCCAAGATGGACACTGGTTAGACTCATGCCGGTAAGCCACATCCTTGTGGTGAATACAGATTATTAGAAATGGACTGAATCAAGATGTAAGAGTTGGCCAAGAAGAGGCTAGAACTAATGGGCCAGGCAGTCATTTAATTAATACAGTTTCTGTGTAATTATTTTGGGTACCGGGAGCCGGACAGAACAAGGGGCCCTGCGCCGGGAACGCAGCCCACGTGCCTCATACTACACACATATAAGCACACACACATGCACACACATACATAACATACAAATACATATATAATGCAAACATTCACATAGATATATACATATATATTAATATGTACAAACACATACACACATGTTTGCATACACACGCCCCTCACAGTACACAGTAAGTAAATTTGTCCACAGAGCTATGACTCTCTGAAAGGCACAGGCCTTCGGTCTCCCAGCATGCAAGGGCACAGTTCTGGCAGACCCAATTCCTGTCCGCTGCACACAGAACCCTGATCTGTGCACTGATGGACTCCAAGTGGGGTTCTCCCCTCCAGGCTGTCACTGACACAGCTACTTGAGCCAAATTCTGCCATGCACCCTCCACTCTTTCCCCAACACCCTCTGTCCAGCCAGATGCCCCTACCCCCATGCTCAATCTCTCCAATCAGGGTCGCTGTAACCACGGGGTCTTGCAGAACATCACATCACCCCCACTTAACACCCTTGGAAGCATCCCCTAACCCACAGAGACTAAACAAGATGTCCACGCAGGTGTGTATGATATGCTGGGCACATGTGCGGCTGCCAGACCACTCAAGCTCCTGCCCTTCCACTCATTCGGTATCTGTGTGTTTATGTTACTGAGCCTTGTCTCGGCGGTCCCATCTCTAACAGGGGATAACAGGAGGGCCTTGCTGTAGAGCCCTAGTGCCCGAGTCCAGGTTTTCATAGGTTCTGGCTGCCCTCACTGTCTTTGTTACTCATGGTCCTCACCTCCTCTCCAAACCAAGCGCAGTGCACCTGTACTTCTCACACAGGCTGAGCATCCTTCCTGCCTCTGTTTCTCCAAGTCATATTTCCATTGTCTGGAATGTCCTTCCCACTGTGTTCGCCTACCAAACCCCTAGTCATCCTCCGAAACAAAACTCAAGCACCAAATCAGAGGACTGACAATTGCAAGCATTGTAGGGAATGTGAAGTGCCCGGAACTCTCCCACATCGCAAGTGGGAGCAGTCATTTTGGAAAACAGTAAGACAGAACTGTGGGGAGTTAAACTAACAGCTATTACGTAACCTGGGACTCTTCCTGCCCTCTCTTTACCTAGGGGATGTGAAAGTGCTTACCCACAAATGTCTATGTGCAAAGTCTTCAAGGCATTGTTCATAACTGCCCCCAGTGGCAGCAAGTCAGACACCCATTGATAACATCAAATGCCTAAGGAGAAAGCCAAACGTAGATAGTGCATAGATGCACTGTTTCCATCTATGGAAGGTTCTAGAACAGGCAAAGCTGTAGTGATAGGAAGTGATTATCAATCATCGAATGTGGTGACATGGGTTTACAAAATGACTCAAATTACACAAACCATATCCTCGCTGTGGCTGTAATCTTGTTCTGCATGAAAATAATACCTTAAGTTAGGAGGCAGATGTTTGGAATTCACCCTCCAGACTGGGCCCTTCGGAGTCTTCTTGTTCTGGTTCACTTCCAGGCAGCCTCACCTTGTCACATTCCAGCTGTAGGACTTCCCCTACAATTTTCCCATGAGCCGTGCGGGGCCTGGGGGTGGTATGGTGGTCCTGGCAGCAGGCCCTCAGCTCCACTGTGATACCAGCAGATGTCACCAGCAGGGCAGTGAGTATCCTCCCCATTTCATCCTCAGAGCCACCCCAAGAGATGTGGATTGCTATCCCAGCTTTATGTAAAGATTCAGAGCGAGGGCATGGTGTTAGAGCCCCAGCCTCGCATGCACAGGGCCCTGGATTCATCTCAGCACCGAGAGAAGCCTGAAGGTTGAGCCACGTTAAGCGGACACCTGCCAGCATCAGACAGCTAGGAGTGGGGGCTGTTCTGCAAAGAAGAGTCTGCCAGTCTGAATGACAGCTGAGGACCATCCAGATCTTAAGGACCGCGGGCGCTCTCTTTTCCTCTCTCTTCATCTGAGGCCACAACCTTTCCCGGGATTACAACTAAAGATATGTGGCATACATATGCTGTACGTGTGTGTACATGTGCCTGTCTGTATGTTCTCCGTCTCCAGAACGTCTCTCCCCATTTCCAAATTCAATCCAAAAGCTAAGTTAGTCTTTGGCACAGATGATCAGGACTTATGTTGCACACACTTAGCACCTCCAAGTTGTCGTCTGATTAAGCCATGCTCCCAGACAAAGCACATAACAGTGTCACTACTGTCGATGGCGGCCACCTCCCCACAACAGCGCCTGCTGCAGAGTGCAGCAGCTCAGCTCACTGCAAAACAAATACCATCGCTGTTGGGTAAACTGCATGCCTAAGCAGGCCTCCCCTGCAGCAGGTGACCGTTGAGTGTTGCTGCGTGGCTTTAGAGAGGAATATTCTAGGGCAGGTCTGAGAGGTAGCCACACGTGGATTCTTTAATCAACTCAATTTTCTAGTATGTTCTACCTTTGGGCAGTTTAGAATGTCCCTTTCTAAGCTGGGGGCATAGCTCAGTCGGTAAACTGTTTGCCTCGCAAACACAAGGACTCAAGCTCAGTCTCCAGAATTCACATATCCAGGCATGGGAGACTGGAGAGATGGCTCAGAGGTTGAGGGTACTTGCTGCTCTTCCGGAGAATCTGAGTCCAGTGCCCAGCCTCCCTGTCTAGAGGTTTATGACTGTCTATAACTCCAATTCCAGGGCATCCTTTGCCTCTGGCCTCTGCAGATTCCTGAACTCACATTCACATAACCACATGCACACACACACACACACACACACACACACACACACACACACACACATACTTACATATAATTTAATAATAACAACATGAGCCAGGTATGGTGCTACATGTTTCTAATCCCAGAGCTGGGGAAACAGACAAGTAGATTCCCAGGCTACTTGATGAGGTCCAGGCCAGTGAGAACACCCCCCTCTCTCAAAAATAAAAATGAAATTAAAAGGTGGATAGCACCTAAGGCTGTCCTCTAGTCTCCACATACACATGCATACACTGGCCCATGTATTCACACACATGGGGTAATATATAGAATGTAAAGTCCAACGTCCCCCTTTTGGAATCCCCCCAAAGACAAAATCAGCAGCTTAACGACACCTGTGCATCCATGAGTCTGCCAGTGTTAGTTACAAGATATCACCAAGATGTGGAACAACTTAAATGCCAGCCAATAGGAAATCAAATGAAGAAAACCAGGTGTGCACACACAGGGTGTGCACATTCGGCCTTAGCAAAGGAAGAGCTCGTTTGCAGCAACGTCCTACCAAGAGAAACAAATGCGGTGAAGAAAGGCCAACTTGACATAAGCCAAAATCACCTTGAGGAGTCTCAGTCAAGAATTTTCTAAATCCGATTGGCTTGTGAGAACAGTCACGGAATATAACCTTAAATATGATAAATGATGTGGGAAGATCCAGCCCACCATGGGCAGCGCCATTCCCTAGGGGTGGAATCCTGGGCTGTGTGAGTATAGAAGTGAGTATAGAGTATAGGGGCTGAGCACTAACAAGTGTGCATTCCCTCTCTGCTCTTGACCGTGGCTGTGACAAGCTGCTTCAGGTTGCTCCTTTGGCATCTCTGCAATGATTGTAACCTGAAGCTGTGAGCGAAAATAAACCCTCTCTCCATTAAAAATGCTTTAATCATCACAGTAAGAGAAACATAGCTAGGACAAACATGATCTAACTGGAATTAAAGGAAACATGGAATCTTAAGAGGTCAAACTCACAGCATTAGAAAATAAAAGGTGGCATTTAGGTAGGGATTGGGGGTGGGAACTAGAGCCATGTTAGTCAAAGGATATAAAATCTCAGTTATATGCAATGGTACATTCAGGATGGCTGGCGGGTGGCCCTTGACGTGTTTGTCATTTGCTTTGTGGTGCTGGGGATTGAATGAAGGGCCTCATCCACATTAGGCAAGTGTTCCATCACCAAACTATGTGTGTGTGGGGGGGTGGATATGTGCATGTAAGTCCTGAGTCCGGAAGAAGGTGTTGGGGCCCCCGGAGCTGGAGTTATGGGCAGCTGTGAGCTGCCTACACTTTCTTACCCACTGAGCCATCTCTCCAGCCTCTCATGGGGTTTTGTTTCTTTTTAATTTTGTGTGTGCATGTGTTTGTATGTGTGTGTGTATGAGTGTGGTTCATGTGTGTGTTGTGTACATGTGTGTGTTCACTGCACACAGGTGTGCAGGCAATGGCCAGTAGAGAACATCCAGTGTCCTACTGTAAAAGTCTGACAGGACTTCTCACTGAATCTGGAGTTAGACTGGAAGCAAACCCTGGTGTTACAGGCACGTGTGTGGGTACTGGGATTGAAACTCAGACCCTCACTGGGTGTTGGTGGCGCATGCCTTTAATCCCAGCACTCGGGAGGCAGAGGCAGGTAGATCTCTGAGTTCAAAGCCAGTCTGGTCTATAGAGTGAATTCCAGGACAGCCAAGACTATGCAGAGAAACCCTGTCTCAAAAACCTCAGATTCTCATGTGTGTGCAGCATTGTGACCCACTGAGCCATCTTTCCAGTCCCTTCACCTTTCATCTTTGCCAACCCCTAACTGCCTAAAATTTGTGTACGTGCATATGAGTGTTTTGTCCGTGTGTATGTCTGTTCACCACTTGTATACCTGGTACCTGCTAATGCCATAAGAGAACATCAGGTCCCCTGAAACTAGAGTTATAGACACCTGTGAACTGCCATGTGGGTAGTGGGAATTGAACCAAGGTCCTCTGGAAGAACAGTTAGGGTTTTTAACTGCTGAGCCATCCTCTTAGTGTCTGAGTTTTTAGTAATCTTTTCTCTGCTGGCTTTTCATCATTGACTGCCTAACAGGTGGCACCTTCTGTATTCACAGCGCCTGAGAGCACAGCAGGGGCTGAAAGAGAATCCTGCTCACACATGTGTAGGATGACACACTGAGAACATGGCCAAAGATCAACATAACCCAACCACCAGGGCATCCAGATTGAAGGTCGAGAAGGGGGCCTGACACCCCCAGCTGTATCTAAAGCGCCTCCTCCCCTGAGAGCACCCCAGAAACACAGGGGTGAGTGAAAGGGCTGAGGCTGGTAAAGGCTCTTATTGTTCTATTTTCAAAACAGACCAGTAACCTGGACACGCATGTCTAGGGACCCATCAGGGGCAGGAGCAAACGTTCATCAGTGAATGGAGGATGCTCTGACACATGCTACAGTCTCCGTTTTTTGTGAGATGGAAAAAGAGATCTGGAGATGTGTGATGGGAATGGCTGCACCATATAAATATATTTGCTGCCATTGAACTGTACATAGAAAAATGCTTAAGATGGAAATTAATTTCTTTTTGACATAAGCTTCCAGTCCAGGCTGGCCTTGAACTGTTGATTCTCCTGCCTCTGTCTCCCTGGGGCTGGAAACACAAGCATGCATCACAGTGTCCAACAAGACAGCAGACTCTATGTCAAGGGCATTTTACTGCAATTCTTTTTTAAATTAAAGGGAGTTGGTTTGGCCTTTACAGCTTCTCCCATAAACCTGAGGACCTGAGTTCGGCTTCCCAGTGACCAAGTCAAGCAAACAAACAAACAAACAAACAGATAAACAAATGTTTTGGGAATGGCAGCTCATACTTGTAATCCCAGCACTCAGGAGCAGAGACAGGAGGTCACTGGGGCTCACTGGCCAGCCGGTCCAGACAAACCAGTGAGTCGCCAGCACAGTGAGAGAATCCTGTTTCAAAAGATAAAGAAGATGCCCAGTGTTGGGCTCTTACTTACACACACACACACACACACACACACACACACACACACACACACACACGCTCACCTGCATGCACAAACACACACACAATTTTTAAGAAGGGGGTAAAGTCAATACGCTAAGGACCTAGTTTTCCCTGGCAGTGACAGCAGAGACACAGCACTGACTCCGGGTGACATGGCAAGGCCCTCAACCAGCCCACAGGGCTCCTCACCCTCACCTTGGCCATCTCTCCTGAACCTGACCTTGGGTCCGCCCGGAACCCAGGCTAACCTGGAAACAGAACCCACGCTTGCTGTGACACGAAGGAGTCCAGAGTGTGTCTGCTTCTTCACTCTGCTCGCTCCTCTTTTCTGGCAAGGATCCAGCCCATAATTAGGCGGCCTCCCAGAGGAGACAGAGTTCTTCCTGCCCAAATGACAAGCTGTGGATTATGCAGATCTTTCCAGATGTGGCATTTGTCTCCCTGGCAATGCTGCAGGTGGCTCTAGGTTTGCTTGGCTGCAAAGCTACACCAGACACCTCATCCTCACAAATACCTCCCTCCATTGCATCTGCTAATGCCCAGGACTTCCGTTGGCAAACTCACTTTCCTCTGCTCTGGAAGGTCCCCCAGGAGGAAGCAGCAAGGGGAAGACTGTTTTTGAAGGAGGGGCATGCTGAGCCCACCACCCTCGTGCAGCTGCTCAGCTCTCATCTCTGGGGTGTCCGAGCACCTGCATCCAAGGCCCTGGAGGCCCACCACCACCTCCCCAGGGTCCAGTACAAAGTCGATAATAAATGGCTGGTGAATGAACTCAACGCTTGATTGGGTGAAATGGGCAATCCGCCCTGAGCTGCTGCTGAGTCCATGAAGCAATATGGGTACAAAATGCACGCTTTGCAAACCAAAGGAGCCATTCTCAAGTGCCAATATCTGCTATTCAAGTGTGCCTGGGAGCTCCTGCGTGACACTTGGAGGTCTGTTTTCAAGGTGACACTCTGATTTCACAGCCACACCGTTTTCCCTGCTCAGAACCAGGTTTACTGACTTTGGGGTAAACATAGGAAAACTGCTAACCACACACAGCTAAACAACAAAACTGACATCTTGACAATTCAGTCATCTAAACTGAGTCTGGCTGAAGGGACGGTTCACCAAGAAAGTCTGTTTCACATGTGAGAGACTCACAACTATTTAAAATTGAAACAATTAAACGAGCATGAATTCCATTGATAAATAAATGAATAATGAATAACAAGTGGTGTTACATCTGAAGTTAAATATCTATTTATTTTGTGTGTATGTGTGTGCGCACACACATACACAAGCCACGGCACATGTGGAGGTCATAGGACAACTGTCAGGAGTCACTTGCCTCCCACCACATATGTCCTAGAGATCGAACATGTGTCACCAGCTTTGGGGACAAGCCCCTTTGCATGCTGAGCCATCTTATCAGCCCCCAAAACTGTCAAAATAAAATAAAAATTTTAAAAGGGCTGGCAAGCTGGTTCAGCTCTTATGAGCACTTGTTACTCTTGCAGAGGACCTGAGTTCAGCTCCCAGCTTCCACATGGTGGTTCACAATCATCCCTAACTGCAGCTCCAAAGAATCTGACCCTCCTTCTGACCTTGGAGGGCACCAGGCACACACACAGTGCTCAGACAGACATGCAAGTAAAACATCCATACACATAAAATAAATACATCTAAAAAATTTTTTTTGGGGGGGGTTTCAAGACAGGGTTTCTCTGCAGCTTTGGAACCAGTCCTGGAACTAGCTCTTGTAGACCAGGCTGGTCTCGAACTCACAGAGATCTGTCTGCCTCTGCCTCCCGAGTGCTGGGATAGATGCACACTGCCCATACTGAGCAAGGAAGCCCAAAACAAATGGTTAATTCTGTAGTGTGCAAAATTCCACTTTCATTTACTAAACTGGGCAGGATCACCCATATATATAAAATAACTATGAAGGCCAGCCTCTTTATTCCGTGTACTCAGGAGGAAAAGGCAGGTGGATCTCTGTGAGTTCAAGGTCACCCTGGTCTTCTGCCAGGCCAGTCAGGGCTCTACAGGGAGATCACGTCTAAAACAAACAAACAAACAAACAAAGCAAAAACAAATACAATCTATGAGATAAGAATTATGTGACTGGAAGGTCATACAGGATAGATTATAACAGCACAGCTATGTTTTCCTCTTGGATAAATGCCACCAGGATATTAATGTCACTCTGTCCAGATGAGGATCACTTGACTGTGTGGCTTCCCTGAAGGTTCCCAGACTCCCTGAGGAAGGGCACAGGCTTCATGGGTCTTATTCCCTGTGTTCCTAGTACCTAGAAATTCCTAGGACCTAGTACAGTAGGTGCCAAATAGGTAAATGGCTGCCACCCACCAAGTGTCATTAAGACCGAACAGGAAGCAGAAGGTCTGGGGCCGGCCCAGTGCTTCTGCACTTGGCTGCACCTGAGGATTTGCTGGATGTGGGCTAAGATGTCAGTCATGCTTCTAACAGGGCTCAGGGTGTGTAAGCCACTGTCCTGGTCCCAACGTCTACCCCCTCTTGAAGGAGCAAACACCAGGCATGACAGACCCCCCACCCACACAGCCTTGTTTTTGAAGCAAAAACCAGCAGCTTTTCAATATACTCTGAGCTTTTGAACCTGGCGTTCTTTCCCTCTAGTCCCTGCTCCCTCTCTCCTCCCACAGAGGCCGACTAAGCTCTCCTTGTTGATTCTCGGAGAAAGCTGATTAAGGTAATTGGCAACTTTTTCCCGTGATTCCAAGGTAAGCTGTCATCTCAAGGAGAAGCCGTCCACTCCAATTCAGAACACCCATTTCTCGATGTTTTCTTCTCTGCAGCGGGAGAAGAGAAGAGAGCGAATCTGTGGCCCCCCAAAGAAACACGCTCTTCGTCTCCCTCTGTGTTTCCAAGCGTGTAAACTCAGCTGGAATCACAGCTAATAAATAGGTCATCTTGTTCTTTCAAAATAAAAACACACCGGATTTCAGTGGAATAGTGGCTGTACGTTAAAAAAAAAAGCTGTCAACTTCACTACAATTTCCCTGAACCCTGCACTGTAGAGAGGCGCCCTGTCACTCAGAGCCCAGCACACTTCTACTGAAATACCTCCTTGACTGCGTAAATAATGAGCAGAACTTCACGGAAATATCTAGGCCCACAGACACCTTTCTCCGTTCTCCCAAAGAAACCGTATGCAAATGACAGATGGAGGGGGGTCCTGCTCCTCAGCTCCTCACTTCGGAAACGAAGGTGGGCGGCGGCCCCCACCACCCCCGGCTTTGTGTATCTCAGAGGCTGTGGGGAGGGGTAAAGAGAGAAAGTGATGAAAACAGAGGTCCCTGCAAGTTTCAAATCAAGGAGGATGGACTGCCATTCAACAGCTAGTTTCAACTCAACACAAAGGGGCTGGGGCAAAAAAGAAAAAAAAATGGGATATATTGCTAAGAAAGAACAGCTCAGACCCCAGGAGGTGTTTATGAGAACAGGAGACCCACGCACCAGCAGGGCTCAAGGGGCAGACTTAAGAATCCTGTAAGGAACTCCCCTCCTGCAGGTCTTGTTTAGATGAATGCACTGTTGAGATTTCATGGGTGGCTCTCCTCATTCATCAACACTGCTGCCCAGCAGATGTACTCTGGCTCTTGGAATCTTTCTGCACTATCTTCTGCAATGTCCCCGAGTCTTAAGTATATGGGTTGTGTTGTCGATGTATCCATTAGGGTTGAGCACCCCACCGTCAGTTTTTCTTATTTTTTTGTTTTGTTTGTTGGGTTTTTTGTTGTTGTTGTTGTTGTTTGTTTGTTTTTTTGTTTTTTTGGTATTTTGAGACAGGGTTTCTCTGTGGCTTTGGAGCCTTTCCTGGAACTAGCTCTGTAGACCAGGCTGGTCTTGAACTCACAGAGATCCGCCTGCCTCTGCCTCCTGAGTGCTGGGATTAAAGGCTTGTGCCACCACTGCCCGGCATTTGATGTTTTTTGAGACAGGGTTTCTCTGTGTAGTCCTGGCTGTCCTAGAACTCACTCTGTAAACCAAACTGGTCTTGAACTCACAGAGATCTGCCAGTTTCTGCCTCCTGAGTGCTGGGATTAAAAGTGTATGCCACCACCATCTGGCTTTCTCTTGGCATTTTACCATTTGTCGATTTCTGTTGACATGCCATTATGGATAGGAAAAAAAAATCCAAGTCCCACCCATATATGAAAAGCTACAGGTTTTTAATGGCTTCTGGGAGAGGGAGGTTAGGTTTTCTCCAGGGACCAGCCCCAGGGTCTTCTGTGTTCATTTCAATCCCTTATCTCTCCCTAGAATCCTGGATGATATTGACTAAGGCCATCACCACCCACTATGCACTGGACAAGGGAAAGAAAGGAAGGGTGGATTTGGGTAGAGTCCTGTAGGTGAGCCGGAGCGTCCTGGGGTCTAGAGGGTGTCTTAGTTACCCTTCTTATCACGTGACCAAACACTAGACAAGAAATTACTTCAGGAAGAGAGGTGTTTTTGGTTCACAATCTGGGAAGATACAGTCCTTCGTGGTGGAGAAGGCATGGTAGCAGGAACACGAGTCAGCCGGTCACATCCCAGCCACAGTCAGGAAGCAGAGGATGAACAGGAAGTAGGGCTGGGAATGGGCAGAATGTGAGGACGGCTATCAAAACTCAAGGCCCACCCGCATCGACTCGGTTCCTTCAGCAATGCCCCACCTCCTAACTGTTCCACAACCTTTCAAAACAGCACCTCCAGTCTCTGAGGGGCATTCCACATTCAAAGCTCAGGAGAGGGCATTTGTGTCACAGATGCTCTGGGGCCAGCAGGTGTTTTCCCAAGTAGAACTGAGGTATAAAGTGAGTTAGGTTATGGTTTGCTGAATGCTTTCATCCCCGCCCCTCTTTTCAACTCTTCCTGTGCCCCTACTCCCCTTCAAATTCATGACAATTTCTTCTTTTCTTGTTATTGTTGTTGTGTGTACAAATCCACCCCTTGTTTCTTTCCCTTGTCCCATGCACAGTGGGTGGTGAGGACATCTTCAGTTGACATCATTCAGAATTTTAGGGCAAGGTAAATGCTGGAAATAAACACAGAGGACTCTGGATTCCACTCACAGGATTGAAGGAGGTGGTCATGCCAAACGCCGTTAAACTCCATGCTAGCTGAACTCTCGCCATTTTTCCAGTCAGAACCAAATGCTGAAGAGTGTCCCCTCTAATCAGAGTTCTTCCAGTAAACAGACATCTCGATCTACTGAACCACCCATGAGGACAGCAGGGCTTTCCAAAGTAATTGGGCCTCTTGGACTTAGCGAGGTGGATAACTGAGAAGGACCCAGATGACTTTTATTTGGTTCAGTATGAATGAGGGCTCTTCTAGAACCCCCCACAGCTGCTGTGATTGACAGGTGACGATACAGCATGGGTCACTAGTGATCAGCTTGGTGCGTGGCTTGTGGAGTGCAGAGCTATGATGAAGGGGACCAGGCTTGCAGTAAATCTTTGAAATTTTTCTATCAGGACCTCCCCTCCGAATGGAAGTTATGACATCACGTGAATAGATAAGTGGGTGAACAGCAGCGACATTTTCATTAGCCCACTCACTTTCTGTCTCACGAGCCTTCAGGGGGAGAGAAAGGATTGTTTTAATTAGCCAGGTTGAAAAGTCCTGCACTGGTGGCCATCCCTCCTGCTGTTCCCAGGATTACCCTGTCGGGTAATCAGTACAATGACAGAGCATCACAGCCCAAGATGCCACCTGGGAGGCGACAGAAGCAAGAGGGTCCTCCCAGTCCGTGTTAAGCACTTTCAAACACTGTTCTTTCTTTGGGCATTCAAGTCTGATTAACACGCAATATTGGGCTTTATCAAACAGCTCAATATCCTGCCACTAACGATCCCATTGTAGCTTGAGACCAGCTATGTGTCCTCCTGATTTTCCTTTTGTGTCCTGGGATGTTTAGGCAAAGCAGGCGTCTGATGGATGACTGTGATCATGGTTTCAAAATCCTCATTTGGATTTCCTCCTGAAAAGCTCAGCTAGCAAGGCTGGCCCCTGCCTGTACACACCTCCACTGCTCCCTGGCACCGAGTGGCTAAGAGTGCAGTGTCCTTGACGTGAATGGCACGGAAGTACGCGTGTCTCAGTGAAGCCAAATGCAAATGCACAGCTTCCACCCACCTGTGTGCAGAGATGACGGTGCCTTCCTTCACAGAGCCCACCTTGAAGTCTTAAAGGACCTTAAGTTTGACTTGAAAATAAATCTAGACGTTTATAGGCATGCCAAAGCTACTGTTGACTAGAAGACTGTCTCCCAGGTACTCATTAAACCTTTGTTTATTCACTCATCCTGCATTTATTGAGCATCTACTTTACGTCAAACACTATGGGCGCTGGGGGTGCAAAGACCAAGAGGATCCAGCTTCTGCCCACAAGGAACCCCCCAAAGCAAACTTTTAATGTGATGGGGAGGGCAATAAGAGAAATCCACGTTATGACATTATGGCTGCAGATATTGGGGGTGCATAAAAATCTCAGAGCAGAGGTGGGGTGCCCAAAGACTTCCAGAAGAAGATGACTCTGAGATGGCTTCTACAAAATGACTGGAGAATGGCACATCACACCCTAGGGGGCACAGTGGGGAGCAGAGAAACCACATTGGGTAGGGACAGCAGCCTGCCCACTGCCGGGTGACTGGCTCCTGACAGCTGGGTGTACATCCTTGCAATGGGGTTAAGGTTTAAAGTCCTGCAACAGGGGAATGCTGGAAATGAACTCTGCCGTGGTCTATAGCCACGGATTTAGGACTCACTGATAGAAAATACTAGGACCTGCTGTTTTCTCATCATTATGCCTTAATCAACTATCTCCTTAGCATTTACATGTATTAACCATTATAATTTAGATTTTATCTAAAGTATATGGAAGGTCTGAGGATGTAGTTCAGTTGCTAGAGCATTTGCCTAGCACACACTAAGCTTGGATTCCGTTCTCAGCACCAGGTAAGATAGGCATGGGGACAAGAAGACAAGAAGTTTAAGGTTATCCTCTGCTACATAGGGAGTTCAAAGCCAGTCTGAGCTACATGGGACCATGTCTAAATAAGTAAGTGGAAGCGACAAACCACCACCGCAGCCTCCTGGGCAAGAGATGCAGGCAGGCACAGAGCGGGCAGGTCCCAGAGGCCTCAGGACCAGGTGTGCCTCAGTCTCAGCACCCATAAACATGGCAGGACATGAGATAGCCCTGTTTCTACCTTTCCTTGCCATGCTTGGAAGGAACTTCACTACCAGGGTTACCCACAGTGTGCCCACTCTTTCCTTAGAGCTGAACAATCAGCATCTATGGGCCAGTAGTCAACAGAGAGTATAGGGGGTGACCTGCATCTCCAAGGCCCATGTATTGCAGTCCAAACTCCCACTACCTTAAGTTGTGGCCTAACCCAACATGCCTGAGAGAATGCCCTGTGAAGAAAAATGTGACATCCCTGTGCTGAGGAGAGAGCCCCGTGACTCTGACCGTCTGGCCATGAAGCCACCAATGTCTGATCTTTTTTTCTAAGGATTTATTTATTTTATCTGTATAGGTGTATGCCTGCATGCATCTCTGGGACCACATGCATGAAGTGCTCAGAGAGGCCAGAAGAGGTTACCAGGTCCGCTGGACTTACAGACAGTTGTAAACTGCCGTGTGCCCATGTGAGACCCAGAGTCCTCTGCAAGAACAGTACATGCTCTTGCTCTTAACGGCAGAGTCGTCTCTCCAACTCCTAAGTTCTTATTTATTTATCTTTTTAAGAGAGGGTCTCACTATGTTGCCCAGCTGGTCTGGAACTCACAGAGATCCACTTGCCTCTGACTCACGAGAGCTAGGGTGAGGGCTGTGCCCCAAGCTGTGCTCCACCACTGCCCAGCTAAATGTCTGCTAAAGCCACTTCTCCTTTACAGTTTGCTATGGGCCTTGGGAACTGAGAGGGGGAAATTGCTAGATATAAAAATGAGAGAATTTTTTTAATTGTTGTATACTAATTAAACAAAATATTAGGTTTTATTATGTTTTTATGCATGATCTTGTCTACCACAATTGCCTGCCCTTATCCCCTGTCCACCCACCACTGGCTCCTTTTCTTGTCTCATATAGTACCTCTTATACTTTATTTTTAAAATATTCGTACTTATTCTTTGACTCTCTATTTTTGTGTCTTTTTTTAAAATATAGATTCCGTGTGGAAAAGGAAACACGGCACCTGTCTGCCTGAGTCCAGCTCATTGTGCCTGCTGTAACAACTTCTAGTTCATCCATAATCCTGCTAGTAACATGACTTTCTTCTTCCTTATGACTGAGTAATGCTCCATGATGTATCAGTACTACATTTTCATCCTCTATTCATCTGCTGACGGCCACCCTGGTTGGTTCCGTAAGCCCACTGTTGTGACTAGACCAATGGAAAAGGTGTGCAGTATCTCTGGAGCAGGGTGCTGACTTTGAATCCTTTGGGTGTATTCTCAGGATTGTTATAGCTGGATCATATGATAGTCCTATTCTTAATTTTTTTGAGGAACTTTCATACTGATTTTCAGTATGATTTGCTGTGGTTTACATTTCCATCAGCAGCATAGAAGGGTCCCCTTTCCCTGCATCTCATTCAGTATTTATTATTTGTTTTCTTCATCTTTCTTTTTTTAAAGTATTTTTATTTTAAATTTTTTATTCATTTTACATACTAACCACAGTTCCCCCTCCCTCCTCTCCTTCTGTTCCCCCATCTCTGTCTTTCTTAATTTTTTTTCTAATTTTAAGTATATGAATGTTTTATCTGTATGTATGTTGTATATTTCATGCATGCCAAGTGCCCAAGGAAGCCATAAAAGGCATCAGATCCCCTGAACTGGAGTCACAGGACGTTTTGAGCTGCCATATAGGTGCTGGGAACTGAACCTAGGTCCTCTGAAGAGTAGCCAGTGCTCTTAACTGCTGAGCTGTCTGCAGTTTGTTTTCTTGATGGCAGCCAGAGTGCCCAGAGAGTTACAATGGCACACATGGGCTTGGGGCTGGGCTGGCACCAGCAGGCAGAGATAGGTGGGAAAGGGGAGGAGGCAATGGCTCCAATGCAGCGAGGTCCTATTGCAAAGGGAGCAGGGGAAGCTGGGGAGTCAGCTCAGCTGGTATAGTACTTACTGCATGAGCATGAGGGCTGGGGTCTGACGCCACAGCACCCACATAGATGCCCAGCTGGCGCAGCAGCCACCTGTGATCCCAGCATTCCTGGGAAGCCAACTACTCTAGGAGTCTAGCTGGACAGCTAGACTGACAGAATAGACTCTGGGTTCCGCAAGAGACCCTACCTCAGTAAATATAGTGGAAAATAATCAAGGAAGACACCCAATGTCAACATCCGGCCTCCGCTAGCATGCTCACACACATGCAAGCAGGCATACACACATGTACACACACCGCACAAATACATACAAAAACAAGTTTTTGGTTGTTTTTTTTTTAAAGAACAGTAAACAGTGTGAAAGGAGGTCTTGCTACCTCCATCACGGGAAAAGAAAAAGTCCTTGCAGCAGACAGAAGCACGGCCCCTGATGCTAGAGATGCCACTTCCAAGCAGCCCAAGCCTGGGTGATGCTGGCTCACCTGCATTCCCCAGCACACTCTCTGAAGCCCGGAAATAACTCTGCGGCAGGCTTTTTATATCGATGGATTTTCCCATTATTATCCAGCACCTTGTTTCTATTTAGATTAATAACCATGTAATGATCACCTTTGCAGATTTAGATGGTGTCATTTTAAGAAATTATGGGTCTATCCATCTCCTGTTTCCCCTTTCCCTCTGCCCTCCTGGAATTATTCCCGAAGAAGAAACCAATTAATAGCAGCTTGACTGCTCCAACGCAGCTCTCTGTACAGTGTAGCGATGCCTAATGGAGTTTTAATTTCCCCATGGTGAGTCAATATTTACTTTAAGAAAGAAAAATGTCACCATAAACCACTGCCCCCAGTGAATTTGGTAGCACAAAGAATGAGCAGATTTTTTTTCTTCTTCTTTTTTGGCAAACGGATGGAGAGCTGTCAGAGGTTGGGAGTGGGGATGGGTAGAGATGAGGGGGAACCACTTGAACAAACACAGTTGTGGAAAGGATGGAGGTTATTAAATATTTTGCTTTGCAAATGTAGATGACTGTCGGGAAGTCAAGCACAGTTTAAAGGGCCTGAAACAAAGTCATTACAACACAGAAGAGCAACAATTCATTCCAGCCTTTTAATAACTTGTGGGGAGCAGAGAGGGAGGTGTATTTCAGGCATTACCCACTTGAAGCCATTCTGGCTGTTCCCTACTTGCCCCCAGCTAGGCTCGTGATGAAACCAAATCCTATTTCTTACAAAACCTCATTAAGACTTTTCAGGAGTGTTCCATGATATAAAGTTCCAGGATGCTCTCTCTTAGTGAGTCTGTCCCGAAACGATGTAGCTCATCGTACTGAAAGATAGTTTCATTTCCCAACTCAAACGCTCTGTGAAGAATCTCCCTTGCCAAATGAACATTGTATACGGAACTTGTCACAGTCCTTTCTCCTGACACAAATGAAAGATAGCATTGCCTGGCAAGCATGTAAAACAGCTCCGACAAGGTAGCAAGGAGAGACAAAGAAACACACAGATTTTGATGCTGGTTCGGAAGCTGAGGGGAGGAGGGGGGTCCTTTACAGAATGACTGACCAGCTTTTGAATGTTCCAGGTAACAACAGAACAAGCCGCTTTCATGTAGACTTCTCAATGATATAATGACCCCACTTCTAATTAGCCAAAACATGACAAAAATCTCAACTTTACAGCAGTAAAAGCTGCCAAGGAGAAGATCACCCAAGTGACAAGGCTCTTCCTTCAAAAGTTTGCGGGTGCCCACGGTGGCTGTAATTATGAGCTCTACCATGGTGGGAGATTGTTTTGAGTGTATTTAAAAATAAACAAGGTAAAGGACCACCCTTTCATTAGATTTGAGCTCATCTCATGTTAGTGACTTTTTCCCCTATTAAAATTGTTCATTGAAGGTTGGTATCTGTTTATCATCCCAAAATTACATTTAGGTTCTCTTAGGGACTGTAGCCTTTTAAAAAAAAAATCTAGTTAGTAACAAGAAAAGACTACTAAAACTGCAATTTCAGAGGGGAAAAAAGCCACAAGCAAGAACCCCAGATTGTACCTCTGAGTCCCCAAAGGCATTGCGCTTCTTTGTTCTGCTAAGAAAAATTAACCTCAATCTCAGCTCAGGGCCCCCAGGTTGATTACCATAGTCATTTAAATACTGTAATCTCATTTTCATCCTGGGGATAAGGGGAGGAGGGTGCTGAGAAGGGATTGGGGAGCGAGGCTAGAGAGAGAAAGAGAGCCAGGGAGGGGAGAAGCCGGAATAAATTTATCTGACAAAGGGATCGTGCCTTTCTGCGTACAGAACCTATTTCGGATCCTTCCACTTGATTGGAAAAGTTGATGAAGTTTAAATGAAGCAGAATTAGAACCTCAGGCTGCCCGAGTATTGACGGGGGAGCTTCGCAAGAATGTGCAATTCAATAGACATGGTTTGTGCAGAGGACAAGAGAGAGGGCCTAAATGGTATAATCTTCAATCGCATCGAACATTCACACTGACAAGGCAGGGTAATGAGTTAGGCCAGATCAGGCCTGTTGGTTAAAGAAATTAATCCCTCCCGCTGCCCAGAGACAGGCTTTGATGCCTATTGTGTGGCCCGGCCCAGTCTATCTAAATGGAAACTAACGGGCGAGGGCCAGCACCCGCTTTTCATTGCTGAGACTAATCTGATAACAATTTGCTTTCTCTGATTAGGGAGGTAGACAGAAGAAGGGACCATGTGTGGGAGAAGAGAAGCAGGGCACCTTCTCTTTGAAAGGGTGAGGCCATTCCCAGAGGCCTGGACAGAGCTGTGGCTAGAGACATCCCAGCTTTAGGGATGGCAGATACACACTCTTCAAATGACCTCAAGGTCCAGGCTTTCCTGGGAAACCAAAAAGCCATGCTGATTTTTTGGTGATGCCTCTTAAAATATAAGTGGTGTCCCTGCCAATGCAGATTCTGAAGGCGGTCCTGACCTCTTCTCAATGTCCTTGGCCTGGGTGACTGTCCTCCGGTGCCCTTGTTGTGACATGCATGTTTCCCTTCCCAGGGTGTCCATGCTTCTCCTCTTGTCTGGCCACATTTCCTATGGAAAACGAACTTCCTCTTAGCCACTTTAGTCCCTCTGGACCATCCCCGGATACCAGCCTCTCCTCTTCCTAACTCTTGCATCCCTGTGAGGTCATCCCATCCGTCTGTACTAGTGCAGCTTATCTGCTAGCCCGATGGAACTCTTATGAGAGCAGCTAAGGCCTCCACAGCTGAGCCTGCCTCTGTAGGCTGAGCCACACATAGCTGACATAGACGGACCTGCTGGAGCCTTCTGTCCTATAAGGACAAAGTTGTCTCCTAAGGTACCAGGCAGTAACACACACCGCCTGATAAGCAGCGAACTCATTCTAGCCACAGAGACCAACCCCGCCATTTGCCCTCTGTGTGACCTTGGAGATGTCACCCATACTGAGCTCAAAATACGGATCTTACAGAGCCGAGAGGCTGTATACGAAAAATATGGTACTGAGGGGGTTGGTGTGCAGCTCAGTGGTAGAACACATCCCTAGCGAGGGGACACCCTGAGCTCCGTCCCCAGTATGTATAAAGGAGAAAAGGAGGAAAGGCCACGATTTTGAGAACATTTGGATGGGAAACATAAAAGAAGGCAGCAGTGGGCAATCACCTGGGCAAGAGATGCTAGGATCGACTGTGTTGATAGTCTCCCTTTGATAGCATGTGTGTGTGTGTGTGTACATGTACACGAACATACATGCATATGAAGGTCAGAGACAACCTGAGGAAATCAGTCCTCTCGCTCTACCATATAGACCTAGGGACAGAACTCAGGCGAGTGCCTTTACCCATTGCACCACCTCAACAGCCCTTGATGATACCCCTCAAAGTCTTCACAAGCATGACAGGAAAGAAGGATGTAAGCGAGGGAGGGAGGGAGGGAATGGCTTGACACTTGAGAGGCTCTTGATGGCTGGCAGCCATCGCTGTCACTAAGTTCTTCTGATTTGGCTGGTTCTTCTGCTGTGGCCTGGTGCTGTGGGTCCCTGCTTGGCTTGACTGGTTCCTCCGGCTGACTTCGGGCAATTTGTATGAACTCTAAGCCTCGGTCTCAGAGCTGTATGGGTAGGAACAGGAGTACCTGCCACCTTTTAGAGATGTTGCAAAGGCACAGGGGACGTGATGGTCAGAAAGGTCATTTGCTCAGCATGGAGTATTCTTCTGGAAGGTCAGCAGGTCCAATAGGTCTCTGGTCGAGAGTGTGAGGTTCTGGGCTCAGCCTCTTCCTTGAATTCCCACTCTGGAAGAAGCCAAACCCAGGAACACCCTGCCACCAGAACTGTTGAAGAAAGCCTGGGGCTCTCGGGAAGGTGGGGCAAACTCTTGCTTTCCTTTTGGAAGAGGGGTGTCTAAAAGATTTACTTAAGCCTCTGAATTCGTGCCCACTGGGTGTCTCCAGAGCTAGCAAAATCTTCAGTGGCAGTTTATAAAGCTTTTGGAAGCAACCATAGCACTCTGTCCAAAGGGACCACAGAGCCTCTCCTGAAAGTTCTCAAACAGCCGATGACATTCGGAGCATTTCAGACTCGGACTTTGTTGAATTTGAAAAAGTAAACAAATTGAAGCTTCTAACCCTAACCCATCAGTGAGGCACATGTCCTGCTGTCATCTAGCTCCCAACAGCCAGCTTGAGAAGAGACCAAGATGCTCCCAACTCACCCACTTCAACAATCACACACAGTGACCTGCACACCTCTGTTTGTCCCTAGTTGTCCCAGCCCCTCAGTGCAGGAGGAGGCACAGTGGCTGGGACTGGTGTGGTTTCTGGACCTGACTCTGGGGCCTTTGGAGTCTATGTCCTTTAGTCCTTAGCTTTGGGTTCTTCAAGTCTTTCCAGGCCAGACACAGCCTTATCTTAGCCGTTCCTGTTTCCAGGGACTCATGGTGATCCCCCTACCTTCCTCCTTCTCCAGGGTTCCAGGTTATCCCTGAATATGCTTCCACAAAAAACTCTCTTGCTTTTTGTTTGTTTGTTTGTTTGTTTTGTTTGTTTGTTTTTCAAGACAGGGTTTCTCTATAGCTTTGGAGACTGTCCTGGAACTCACTTTGTAGACCAGGCTGGTCTTGAACTCACAGAGATCCTACTGCTTCCGCCTCCCGAGTACAGGGATTAAAGGCATGCCCCACCACTGCCTGGCTCCACAAAACCTCTTACTTTGTCTGGAATCACTTCCTCTCAACAGCTACCAAACACAACACAAACACTCCACTCTTCTGAGAAGGTCAGGCTTAAAAACCTAGAAGTTGGTCTAGCCTCTGGTAACAGGTCCCTCTGCAGCCTTGTCCTGAGAACACTGGTCTCATTGCCTGTTTTCCTGTTTTCCAAGGCCTGTCTGCTGCAGAGTCAAAGGCTACCTTGTCCCATGAGGTGCCCTGGTGGACAGACAGCTAGGCACAGATATTTGGCAAGTGGCTGAGCCTGTGAAGTTAGTGTGGGCTCAGGCTGGCTGCAAGGGGAGGAGGAATTCAGGGTTTCAGAAATGAGACTGAAGGACTTGAGAGATGCACCACACAGACCATGAGGTCATCACTGTGGTCCCAGGGCCAGGCACACCTAATTCAGAGTAAGTGTGTGGCACACAGTACACAAATGAGTGGATGCATAAATGACACACAGCCAGGAGAGGAACGAAGATGTCCAGTGTAGTTATCCGGTGCACCTTCCACCCCACCCCACCACATACATACTATCTATCCCCTCTCCTGAACACTTTTCTCCCCCAGCCAAACATTGACTAATGAGGCACCAGCTTCAGGCTCACTCACTAGCCCAGGGCCTCTTCCAAGCTCCTGAATGTGATTTCTGGAACTATTTATCATTTTGTTTTCTGACTTTGTAGCGTGCCTGCCTGGCAAGCACAACACTCTGAGTTCAACCCCCACCCCCCCAAAAAAAAAAGCTGTGTAGCACATGCCTGGAACCCAGCACTCAGGCGGTGGAGGCTGGAGAATCAGGAGTTCAAAGTCATCCTTGACTACACAGTGAGTTTGAGACCAGTCTTGGCTACATGAGACTATCTCAAATAAAATCCTTTTTTTTTAAAAGAGTTATCCTAACGCTTCCTGTTTTGGGAATCTGACTCCGTTCTCACCTCTCCAGCTCCCTGCACACAGCTTCTGATCTTCCTGCAAGACCTTCCTTGCTTCCTGCTGCCCACAACCCTGAGCAGAGATCCCGCCCTGACCGGCGCTACTGTAGCTTCTGAGCCTTCGCAGTTCTTTCTTGCCTGTCTTCTGCCTGCTGGGTTGTGAGCTCCGTGAGAGCAATGCCCAGATCTGTACCCATCCCTGCACCAGGTGCACAAGGCATGCTCAGAAAGGAAGCGCTGACTAAAATGGCTAAAGAATGACTGCTGGTTTTTTTGTTTTTGTTTGGTTGGTTTTTGAGACAGGGTTTCTTTGTAGCTTTGGAGCCTGTCCTGGAACTCGCTCTGTTAAGACAGGCTGTCCTCAAACTCACAGAGATCAACCTCTGCCTCCTGCGTGCTGGGATTAAACGCATGCGATACCACCACCCAGAAGACGGTCATTTTCTACCAATTCCTTCATAGCCCTCACAGAATCATCAGAGGTTCAGTCCTTCTCCCTGGGAACACCTGCACAACGCTGACTGTCCTGACTTTCATGCGTGCCCAGTCCAGACTCCCTCCAGCGGCCCCTCCCCCATCCATACCCAAGGCAAATCCAACTCATTTGACAACCCCAGTCCTTTCGGCTCCTGCCTTGACTTCTGAATTGTGGCGCCTTGACCTCCTTCTCCTCTCCTTCCACCCTCAATAACTTGGTTCCAATTTTCAAAGACTGGTGATTCCCCGATCAAAACTATCAGCCCACTAGACACAAATCTTTAAACCCCTTGTGCTTCCAGCCAGGCCTCCCCCATCATTTGCTCACGGACTGATGTGTTCATTATTAATTTCAAATGCCTTCCATAACCAGACCCAACAACAGCCAAAGCCAACCTCTGTTGTGTCGTTCTGTTTATTTTTGCAGTGCTAGGAGTGGAACCCAGGATCTCTCCGGCTAAACAAGTGTTTAAACCACGAGCTACCCAGTTTCTGTATTCTTAAGAGATCTGCTAGAAGGCAGAGGGAACACAGAAATGCAATTCTACAAAATTCAAATAATGACATCTTAAGGTGGTGACATCACCTAATTCACTCTGGTCCACTAAACGGAACTGGTGGAGTCAGCAGCAAACTTTCCCTTCACTCAAATGCCACAGCCTCTCCGTGAGCTCTTCGGGCATCCCAACTTTGTGAAAGGCTGTGACATCTGGGCATCGGCAAACTGGGACTTTTTCTGTGGTGCAATGGCCCAGTTTAGATGCTCTATGGTCACGTGCAAATGGCCAGCCACCTGGCAGCAGTGTGGCCATCCATCCCTTGAAACAAAAGAGCTTCTAAGAGTATGCTTTTATTCCCTTAGACAAAACACAAAGAGTGCTCGTCGACACAAAGGCACTTAGCTTGCATGCTTCTGAGTTCACCCGCCTCCCAGATACGTATTGTTTGGTTCCTAGAAAAGATCAAAACTCTCTTTTTGGGAGTCATTATGTATTTTCTGCAGTCCTTTTGATGGACCCTTCCCCCTTTCTGGGTGTTCCCTGTGCTGAACTTTAAGTTCATTGACCCGTGTCTGTTTCTTGACCCACCCCTGGTGTGCCTTCAAATTATTGGGTGGATCATTACAGCTGTTTTCCTTCTAAAACTCGTTCCTGTTTCCCTGAAATGTGGTATTTAGTGCCACACGAAAGCACAAGATCTGCCATGGGGTGTTGACCCACTATGAGCTTAATTTTTCTACACTGCATCAATCCTCCACTTGAAATCTTAACTTAGTTCATGCAGAGTGATACAGGACCCTGGAAGTTTGAAGGGCAGGGACACAAAGCTCATACACCAATCTGTGATTGCTCAACAAACCAGTCTCTCTGCTAATGAGTTTACTTAATGAGTTATTGAGCCACACTGTAAGATGGCTGAAAAATATTATTTTTCTTAAATTGCAATGTGGGCAGGGAATGAAGCAGACAAGTTGCAGACAAACATCACTAAGGGGAAAGAAATAGATTGAAGGAGGAGATTTAAAATAGCATCGGCCGTCGGTGAGGAGAGGCAGAAGCAAGCAATGAGAGAAGCAGTTCAGACCAACTGTTTGGTTTCCGTGAGTTTACATTAGATTTTCAAAAGGCTGTGTTGAGCTACAAACAAGCCCTCCTTTTGCTTATGGCTTCTAGTTCAAGGTCCCTCAGCCTCAAAACTGTTGACGTTTGGAGACTGATTCCTTGATGCAGGCGGGAGGGGCTGGTTTCACATGATGACAAACTGAGCAGCATCCATGACCTCTGCTTACTAAGGAGGGGCTGGCAGCACCTCCCCGCCAGCTTCGCTACCCAAAAGCAACGGTCTCCAAAGTACGTATCACTGAGTAAAACTGCCCTCCTCAGTTTAGAGCCATCACGATCTCGCAAGTGTTTTCCTGTTTTCTATGAGGTAGCATCCCGTCTCCACCAGTCTTCACCAGAGCCTGGACACATGGGTAAGACAATCCCAGCAGCGCTCTTCCTCAGTTTAACCAGCGTATGCTGTCGGCTCTAGTGTAGGGTAGGAAAGTTTGGGGTAAGAGACAGCGTTGCTCAGTTACAGCACACACTGAGATAAGCACGTCTCAGTGAAAGCTCACTGTGTTTAGACTCAACATTACATTTAGATTTTTTTATTTAAAAGAAGTATGCGTGTGTACCTGTGTGAGTTTATATGTACCACATGTGTGCAGGTGCCTGAGGAGATCAGAAGAGGGAGTAAAATCCCTTGGAGCTAGAGCTACAGGTGGTTGGAAGCCACCTCACATGGGTGCTGGGAACTGAACCCCATTCCCTTGCAAGTTCCCAGTGAGCGCTCTTAATTGCTGAGCCATCTCTTCAGCCCTTGGCATTTACCTAACATCCACAGCTCAGTACACAAGGGTTGCCTTAAGGAACAAAAGTATTTGTGATGAGGTGCATAGAAAACCAAAGAACTTGCTTTCAAAGTGCTCTCTACGGGTACCCATGGCTAGCCACGACCTAGTGATCCTGTGGAATCCTCATTACTCTCCCATGCAGGTACCAACTCTGGTCTCCTCACTGATAGAAGAAACGGAGTCTCGGAGATAACACCTCCCACCGCTGGGTGGCATAACAAGCAAATGGCTAGCATCTGTTGGCTCCAGAACCACTCTACTGACCTTCCCTTCCATAAGGGAGCTCAGCTTCATACTTGCCTAGCCAACTTGGAATTGTGTCCTCATTTGCCCTGATGGAAGAACTTGAAAGAGGAACCAGGGGACATTTGCGCTTAAAGTTGAATTGTAGCCAGTGGCCAGCAGTTGCTTGGAAGGTCAGTTTCCTTGGCATTTGTTTGAATGCAGCAAACAATGACAGTTGCTGTATTTGCTAAAACCTGCTGGAGGCTGCACATTCTTGGTGCTGTGCTCCCTTAGCTTTGCCTGACACCCTGAAGGCCACCAGGCAGGAGGAAGAGTCCAGCAGGTGCATTGCTGGGTTTAACATGTCCAGGTCTCGAAGGCTAGGACAAAGCCCTGAGGCACTTTCCTGCAAGAATGGAAAGTCTCAGATTGGGAAAGGCCCAAAAGGTGAAACACATTTACAAGGCTCCCAAACAGGAATGCAAAGCCAGCAGCCCAGAACTAGACCTTAAAGTGCAGCTACAATATTGGAGAGCCCACGTGAACGTCTCATGTGGGATGCTTTTAATGAGATTTGTTTTCTTCTTAAGCTTTTAAAATGAAGATGCAGGCTGAAGAGGTTGAGCACCAGCTGCTCTTCCAGAGGCCCTGAGTTCAGTTCCCAGCACCCACATGGTGGCTCACAGCCATCTGTAGTGGGATCTGATGCCCTCTGCTGGCATAAAGGCGTGTATACAAGGATGCTCTGAGTGATTGATTGGTGCCTGTTTATTTTGTGGCACTGAGTGGGGGTGGAGGGTAGCGATTCATAGACACTAGGCACAGCTCTACACCCGCATTCTAGACACAATCTTAAGAATAGAATCACTCCATTTGTGAGCTCTCCAAGGCTTCTGGGACCCCTAGAATGGTTTGAAACCACTGCACTAGAAAACAGGGTTTGAAGGCAGAGAGCAATGCCCTGAGTTCTATCCCTGGAAGCCACACGGGGTCAGAGAACTGACTTCGAAAGGTGCCCTCCACTCACCACACAAATAAACAAAAGATGAAAGAGCCTGACATGCACAGCAGCCAGCACTGGGTCCAGAGTGTTCTGGAAGCTGTAAGGAATAACCGCTGACCCGTCCACCCGGGTCTCAGCGTTCTTCCTAAAGATCAGCCTTCCCTTCAAGCCCCAGCGGTGTTCTGAGGGTCACATGATCAGAGGGTGGCTGGGTTCAGTAGGAAGAACCCCAGTTCTGAGATCTTGTCTTTATTCATGCACCCCCTAAGAGACAGAAGAGGAAGGTGACTCTGCAGGTATGCCAGGACAGCTGCCCTGGGGACTGCAGTGAGGAGCCAGTGGAAGAGGCAGCTGCCCTGGGCACTGCAGTGAGGAGCCAGTGGAGGTGGCAGCTGCCCTGGGCACTGCAGTGAGGAGCCAGTGGAAGAGGCAGCTGCCCTGGGCACTGCAGTGAGGAGCCAGTGGAAGAGGCAGCTGCCCTGGGCACTGCAGTGAGGAGCCAATGGAAGAGGCAGCTGTCCTGGGGACTGCAGTGAGGAGCCAGTGGAGGAGGCAGCTGCTCTGGGCACTGCAGTAAGGAGCCAGTGGAAGAAGCAGCTGCCCTGGACACTGCAGTAAGGAGCCAGTGGAAGAGGCAGCTTCCCTGGGCACTGCAGTGAGGAGCCAGTGGAGGCAGCAGCTGTCCTGGGCACTGCAGTGAGGTGCCAGTGGAAGAGGCAGCTTCCCTGGGGACTGCAGTGAGGAGCCTGTGGAGGCAGCAGCTGTCCTGGGCACTGCAGTGAGGAGCCAGTGGAGGAGGCACTTGCCCTGAGAACAGCAGTGAGGAGCCAGGAGAGAGGGCAGCTCTTCTCTCTGGAATGGTCACAGACTTAGGCAGTGGGATTTGTTCACTGCTTCATCTGCTACCCCCTGAAGAATGAGGCTGGGCATCAGCCAGAGGGAGGCTTTGATTTAAATGAAGAAAAGGGGACAACCATTAAGAAAGAGAGAGAGAGAGAGAGAGAGAGAGGGAGAGAGGGAGGGAAGAAGGAAGAAACTTGACAAGGTGGTTCTCACTTGTAATCCCAGCTTTTGAGAGGTGAAGATGGGTGGATCCCAGGGCTCCCGGCCAGCCAGACTAGCCTACTTGTTGAGTTTCAGGTTAGTGAGATCCTGTCTCAAAGCCAATGTGGATGGCTTCTGAAAAACAACACCTGAGGTTGACCTCTGGCCTCTGCACACATACACACACAAACATGCACACAGGTATGCACAAACACACATACACATACAGTAATGCACACACTCACAAGAAGGAAGAGGGAGAGGAGAAGTGAGAGGAAGGAGGAAAAAGAGGGGGAGGAGGGAAAGAGGAGGGAAGGGAGAGAAAGAGGAAAAGAAGGGAGAAGGGAGGAGGGGAGGGGGGGAGGCAGGGAGGAAGGGAGGAGGGAGAGGACGAGGAAGGAACTGAGAGAGCTAGGATGGATAAACCCACAGCAGTGCATCCAGCCCCAGACTGAACCACAGGATCGTTTTTAATTCCTCACTAACATTTCATTTCCTCCTATTACACTGTAATTGAATGTAAAGGAGCTGAGCGATCACAGCCATATTCTCTTCGGCAGACAGACCACACACAATATTTTCCCACCCTGTAATGAAAACATTGGTATCTTTGTGCAGGCGGGCTTTGGACAGCCTGTCTTCCTAATGCCCATCTCTGTCTCTGTGTTTATGTTCACCAGCATTAATATTTATTCAAGACGTTAGGCTATTAGTGGGCATGGTGTGCTTGCCTGGCTTTGTAGAGCATCCAATTTGAACACACTTGCTCTGGATAAACACTTCCTTGTGCTGGTAATGATAACAACTCAACGCAGCCCTGAGTCTTATGAACTAGAACTTGAGTTGGCGTGAACAGCCCCTAATGCTTGGAGTCGAAGGAAGAGCGGAATCACTTTGCACAGAGGGCTGGCTTTGCCAGTCTCCTGACCCCTGACATGGACCTTCTTACGATACCCTCTCCCTAAAATTGAATGTCCTGGGCTTGTACTTCACTGGAAAACTCAGAGGAGGTGACCTGTGACATTGTTTGACTTCTTTTGTATGTGTACCTGTGCTTTTGTGTCTGTGTGTGTATGTCCAATGGTATATCTATGTGTGTCTACATGCCTGTACATATGATTCTATGTGTGCCTATGTATCTCTCTCTGTCTATCTTATTTCTCCAGGTAAACCCTAAATGGTCAAGTCCCTGTGGGCAGAGGCTAAGTTCTGAACTTGTTTCTATGCCCCCCACCCCAGCTTAGGATGACCCCGTGCCTAATAAACATTAAAAACCCTGGGAAATCCATATTGCTGACTTCTGCAGGGAAACTGAGTGGATGACGCTGGGTGAGACTCACTTGTGAGCACTGGCTGTTCTACAGGATGTACCACACCTGCGTTACCCTTGATTCATTAGTCATGGCTTGTGGCCAAAACAGCATGAGGTTGTAATTCAGGAGACTGGGGCCTCCTCCCACTTCTGATACCAGGTCACAGCAGCACCCCAGGGTGAGTGTCTTCCCCTGGGTGGAGGACCCTAAGCCTCCCAAAAAGAGATACATTTGATGCCGGCAAACTTCCTTCTAGCCTCAAATGCTTGATTCTATTACTTTATTTTACAAATGTATATTCTTCTTATTTGTGACATAAACCCCCACAGGAAAGAAAAAAACAAAGTTACTAATAAATTATGAAAAAAATCAGGTTCCCTGATCATTTGTACTTTCTGAGGGTGCTGGATTCAGTCAGTCCCACTCCTGTGCAGCGACCTGCCTCTCTGGGGTGACGGCAGACTCAGAGCTGTCAGCAGAGCAAACTGCGCAGCCTCTCCCTGTAATTGTATTGACAGGGTATCAGCCAAGTTGCCGTGGTGGGAAGGGTACACCCTGACAGGTTTTGTGAGGGAGCCTGGAAAGCTACTGTGGCAGGATTCTATGTTGCGTCTCCGGATTCTAGGGAAACGAGAATCAAGCAGGGTGAAGCTAGGTTCTTTCTCAATTTAATTTTATACCTTCCCACAGAGTCACCCTGAAGGGGAAGCTGGTTGGCTGCACATCGCTTGACAATAGAGAAGCCCTTGCCAATGGAAACTATTCACATTACTTTTGTGGTTGCCTGAAACACCATCTTGACGCAATTAACTGCCATTAAACAAGCAGTTTGCTTGGGTTTCCGCGAGGTGATCAGTTGGTGAGTGTCTATAGATGAAACACCTGCTTGCTAATCTGAGGCTTTCCCTTTTTCTCTGGTTGTTGCAGCCTCTTGAAGACATGTTTTTGAATAACTGATGCAGATACGTTCTGGTAAATTCCATGGGTGGGAAATACCAGGGTTGTATTTGTTTGGCTGCATTTGAACTGGGAGAAAAAGAAGAAAAGGAACAAACAAAAAATGCTGAACCTTGCCATGAGAGGAAACAATGTGGGTGATGGCCTCCTTGTGCAGTGAAATAAATATTTCCAGGGTGCTGTATCATCTGATAGAGATGCACTTCTTCAGGCTCAGGAAGAGACAACAGTAAAATACAACTCAGTTCCCATCATCCCCAAAGACACCAGACCCAAGCATACTCACATGAGGAGGAGAGATTCACCCACACACACACACACACCCAACAAAAGTAGCAACCCCCATAAAGGAGCCTACAAGTTGAGCCCAGGAGAAATGATAGAACTGTATTTTTTTTAATGTTCTGGAACCCTAACTACTTTTATTATTTCCATTTTCTTTAAAACCCAAACTCCCAATGTTTCAGAATTCAGATTTTCTTTACATAGAGAAAGCTGGCTGGGATGCAGTGCCGTGGCTTTTAAGCCAGCTCTGGTAGAACCTAGAGTCAAAAGCCTGGCGGAGATTTCCCCATGCAATGCCTTATAGGGAGCTCTGGCAACAAGGAGAGGCTCAGCTTCCTTTTCACAGTCCCTCTCTGCCAACCTTAAAGCAGCCTGGGTTTTGACGGAAGATCTTACAGAAAGGGGTAAATATTGAATGCGGACATCATCATCCTAACCGCTACCAGTGCTTCAAAAACCAAGGACAGAGTTGAAGGGAAACACTGCCCCCTGCTGTCACCAAAGAGCGCCAGGACCTTGCACTGGTGATCACCATGGACCAGGACAGCCCGAAAACAGAACCCCATTGGTGGATCAATCACCACCGGTACTTTGTAAAAAATGATCATTCTCAAACTCCAGCTCCAGAAACAAGGATGGAATTTATCCGGAAGGCTGTTAAGCTGGTGCCGCCTTACAGGCCAAATGCTGTCCTTGACATAACGAAGGGGAGAAAGCAAACAGGGAAGAAAGCAAACGGGGAAGAGAGGTGTGTTTCATGTACCGTATTTACATGCATTGTAGTTCATACATCTATGTACAAATGCTAAACATACAGTGAGCTATATATAATACATGTTTTTGCTATACATATATACATGTATAATGCATGTGTATGCAGATATACATGTGTCACTTGGAGTGAACATTAGGCAAGAATTCACTGTGGCAGTGACTCTGCAGTGCCCTTCTTCTAATATTTAAGTGGGAAGGAGCTGCACACTAGTGACAGGTGATTAAAGCAATGGCTGGACAGCAGAGCAGCCACTGATAGGTGGTACTTGATTCTATCCTTGGCCCACGACAGGCCCACGTCTGTCCCAAGTGCCTGCTGAGGTCAGCTCTCCAAGAAGTAAGCAAAGGCTCTGTCGCACTGGGGAGCCATCTCAGAAGGCTGGTGCAAAGGATGCTGATGCACCCTATACTGCACCCAACTTCCGTCCTGCTGGGAACATTAACTAGCGCAGAAAGGTCCAGGAGCGTCAATGATTTCCCAGGAGTCAAAGAACGCAGCCAGTTATAGCACAGTCAAGAAAAGCCAGGTTCTCTTCACGAAAGAAGGAAAGAAAGGAGGAAGTTGGGGAAGGGATGGAAAGAAAAGGAAAAAAGGGAAAAGAGGAAGGGAAAGGAAGAAAAAGAAGAAAGAGAAAGAGGAAAGGAGGAAGGGAAAGAGAGAGAGATTGCACCACTCTGGGTTCTAATCAGTGCCTTGAGTCAGAGAAATCATGCTTGCTGAATCCATGGTTACCATCAGCGCGCCCATCACCCTCCGCACCCGGAACCTGGGAAACTGAGTGCATTCTTAGGCGCACACTGCCCTCTAGTGGCGAAAGGTGAACTTGCTCCACAACTACCTTGATAAAAGCTAAACTTCAACTCGACTTTTCCTGTCTCCCCACACTTAGGAGCAGAGCCACGCCCACGTTGAGTTTTCAACCAGGCGGGAAAACAGAGTAAAGCACAGAGGTCCGGCACTGGAAGGGAAGGTGATCCAGCCGTAACGCTGCTCGCAGGCCTCAAAATGCTGGCCAAGCCTCAAAGAGAATATTTGCACCTCCCCCCACACACTTAAGGTTTCCACGAGAGCCCCGGAGCACCTGCTGCACAGTAGACCAAAGGTGCTGGGAAAAGTGGATCTTGGGGTGGCAAGAGCATGAAAGAGTGCCTGCGACTTGTCTGTCACCCTGTGGGTTTATCGAGCCCCGCAGGGATTGCCCTACTCATAGTCTTCCGCTAATGTGTGCCACTTAAGGGCACTGAGGCTCAGGGACCGGCCGCGACTGCCGACTGTCCGTCCAGACCTGTCCCGCCTAGAACTGGTTTCCTACACTGCGTCTGGACCCCGGGCCCTGAGGCCAGAGGGCTCGGCAGCTGGAACCCATCGGCAGCGTAGGTGCCCGGGGAGCGGACGAGCGCGCCCGAGCGCTCACCTTGACGATGAGCGGGTTCTGAAACATGGAGTCACGCACGACCCCCAGCCTCTCGTTCTCCATGCCCGGACGGATGTCTACCACGGTCAGCGGCCGTCGGGGCGGCGGGCAGATCTGGCTGACCGTGCGGCGCACGGGTTGCTTCTTCTTCTTCCATCGCGTTAAGTCTTGCCGGGACTTTGCCGGACCTGGCATCCTGGGGACCTCCGAGATCAGACCCCAATCTCCGAGATGCAAGCCCACAGAGTTCTGCCCTACATGGGGACCCTCGCCCCACGCGCGCCGCTCCGGGCTGCACCACACGGCCCGGGGGTGCACCCCGCGGCCAGGCAAGTTCGGAAGTGGAGCGCGACCACCTGCGGAGCCCGCCCCTAGCGCGTAAACCCTGCCAAGTTCTTCGGAGTGATTTAGGCACCTTGCTGCAGACTGGAAGGGGGAAGACTATTTACATTAACCCTTGCAAAGAAATGGACTGGCCCGTCTCCTTGGCGACGGGACGCCAACGGCGCAGGAGCTTCCGGTTTCCTTTCTTGAAATTCATGGCAAGACACGCACGCACACACACACACACACACACACACACACACACACACACACCTTTTTTTGTTTTGTTTTGTTTTGTTTGTTTTTCGAGGCAGGGTTTCTCTGTGTAACAGCCCTAACAGAGACATTTTAGAATTTTCTCAAGTCGCCAGGCGGTGGTGGCGCACGCCTTTAATCCCAGCACACGGGAGGCAGAGGCAGGCGGATCTCTGTGAGTTCGAGGCCAGCCTGGTCTACAAGAGCTAGATCCAGGACAGGCTCCAAAGCTACAGAGAAACCCAGTCTCGGAAAAAAAAAATTTTTTTCTCAAGTCGACATAGGAAAACCCAAGAATCAAATCTAAATTGTGTTAAAAGCGGAAGGTTCTAGAGAGCCATTTATCCTTGGCTTTCGCCCTCTCTCTACCCATCCTACTCTATTCAGTTCCCTCCCAAGCTTGCTCCAAGCTTACACACACACACACACACACACACACTCCCCCGAATATCACACTAACATGTTGATGTTGCAATAGAAATAAGCATCCTAAGCTTGATGTCCGTGCTAACCCACTCGTTCTTAGAGCAAGGCCACTGTTTCTGAGTCAGGCCACCTTATCAGCCTGTACCAGGTGGCTGGCTGGGCTGAGCTGAGTGTCCTTGTGCTCAGAATCTCCCAGGTGGGAGAGGGGAAGGAAACTATCTTCCTGGGAAAGCATTCTGCTAGGAAATTTCTTCTCACCCCTTTGAGAATAAGGGGTGAGGGTCTTACACCAAGTACCCACTTAGTGGCTCAAAAGAGACAGTTATTCCAGTTTCAAGGGCTCTGATGCCATCTTCTGGCCTCCTCAGGCACCAAGTACACACATGGCATACAAACACAAGGAAAACGCTCATAGACATATATTTTTAACTGAATACAATGAGTTCGATAAAAATCTGAGGCCCTCACCTGGATCCACAAGCCTTTATACCGACACATTGCCACTCATTTGAGTAGGCTCACATACATGCACATGAACACACATGCTCACGCACATACTGCTGAGTTGCTTGAAACTACTTCAAACAGTGCTATATTGTGTATTAGTTCCTGTTCTGCTGATGTGATAAAACACCATGACAAGGAATGAGTTATAGTGAGTTTGTGCTTATGGTTCTAAAGGGATAAGGGCCCATTGTGGCAGGTTGGCATGGGGGCTGGAAGAAGTTGCTGAGACCTCACATCCTGAACCCCTATCATGCAAGAGAGATGGGGGTAGGAAGGGAGAGAGGGAGAAAGAAGGAGAGAGGGAGAGAGAGAGGAGAGGGAAAAAGAGGGAGGGAGAGAGAGGGAGAAGGAGAGAGAGAGTGGGAGGCAGAGAAAAAGAGGGAGGGAGGGAGGGAGGGAGGGAGGGAGGGAGAAGAAGAGAGGAAAAGGAAGAGAGGGAGAGAGTACACTGGGAATGGCAGGAGGCTTTGAAACCCCAGAGACCTATTCCTCCACTAAGGCCATACCTCCTAGACCTCCCCAAACAGTGCCACCAACTGGAAACCAAGTGTTCATATAGATGTAGCTATTCTCATTCAAATCATTGCAGACCCAAAAGACTTCATCCTGTATCAAAGGTATTTTCTTTTGGGGGTATTTTTGAAGACTTATTTCAGTTTCATAATACATATAATACACTTTGATCCTATTATACTCTTGTCCCTTTCTCCATTTGCTGAACCCCCTTTTTTTCCCAACAAAACCCTCTTCTACTTCCATGTCATAGTTTGTGCCCCACTGAATTTAATTAAGGTTGCTTGCCTGAGCACAGGCGGGGTATGGTTAAGAACCATTACCTGTATCTGTACAGTAAGGCATAGAGCGCCCCCAAGAACCATTAATCGTCAAGGGCACTTTCATACAGGACCCTGTCCTTATCACGTCTACTGATAATGAGAGGATGTGATGGCTGTTCTCGGTTGTCAACTACAACCCAGAAGTGGAGGGCACACTTGTGTATCAAAATTAGGTCGATACAATAAATAACCAAGCCAGCTCAAGAAGAACAAGTATTTTTAATTGGTTAAAAAGGGGAAACTCACGCTGCAAGAGTGGGAGGTCAGACGTCCTATCCATCCGGCGGGCACTGCATGGAGAGAGCGAGCACCTGTGTTCTCTCGGTTTTTTCTACCTGGGGGTCCAGGTGGCCACACCGTAACTAGATGTGATTGGTGGATAGTTTTCCCCATCATCTCCCCCTTTTGTCTAAACAAGAGCTATCCAAACCCAACACCGCTATATACAATAGGAACAGATACCAAATATAAAATTACAAACAATAAACAATATTAAGCAAGGAACGCATAACAAAAGTTTTACCAAACATTTTATTTTAAGGAGTCTAACTATTGCATTGAAATTAAGCTGGTCTGGATCTTGAGACAAGAAGACACAGGCCTTTAATCTAGACCTTGAGGTAGGAAGACGAGCCTTTAATCTGGGCCACACCTGCTGGAAGCCTGTATAAGGCCAGTGGAAGAAGGAATTGTTTGCTCTTCTCCTGCTTGCCCTCACCTTGTCAGCACATTCATTCCTCCATGGGCATTGGAGACTGCTTCAGTATTCCAGCAGACAGGAGACCAGCTGAGCCACCCAACCTTGTGGGGTTGAGCACCTATTAGATTCTTAGACTTCTCATTCACAACTAGCCATTGTTGGACTGCAGCTTGTAAGTCATCACAATTCATTCCTCTACATATATATGGACACACACACATGAGAGAGGGAGAGAGAGAGAGAGAGAGAGAGAGAGAGAGAGAGAGAGAGGCTAAGTTCTATGACTCTAGAGAATTCCGGCCAATACTAATAACAGACGGTATCACTATGTAGCCCTAGCTGACCTGGAACTCACAGTGTAGGCCAGCCTGGCCTGGAACTCCACTTGCCTCTGGTGCCTGGTTGTTGGAATTAAAAGCATTTGTAATGATGCTTAGCATGCCCACAGCTCCTTTATAAAAACTGTTTTTAGCAAAGGACACTGTCAACAAGACAAAACGACAGCCTACAGAATGGGAAAAGATCTTCACTAACCCCACATCAGACAGAGGGCTGATCTCCAAAATATACAAAGAACTCAAGAAATTGGACACCAAAAGATCACATAATCCAATAAAAAAAATGGAGTACAGACCTAAACAGAGAACTCTCAACAGAGGAATCTCAAATGGCTGAAAGACACTTAAGGAAATGTATAACATCCTTAGTCATCAGAGAGATGCAAATCAAAACAACTCTGAGATTCCATCTTACACCTGTAAGAATGGCCAAGATCAAAAACACTAATGACAACTTATGCTGGAGAGGCTGTGGGAAAAAGGGAACACTTCTGCATTGCTGGTGGGAATGCAAGCTGGTACAACCCCTTTGGATGTCAGTGTGGCAATTTCTCAGAAAATTAGGAAACAACCTTCCTCAAGACCCAGTAATACCACTTTTGGGTATATATCCAAAGGCTGCTCAATCGTGCCACAAGGACATGTGCTCAACTATGTTCATAGCAGCTTTGTTTGTCATAGCCAGAACCTGGAAGCAACCTAAATGCCCCTTGATCAAAGAATGGATAAGAAAAATGTGGTACAATTACACAATGGAGTACTACACAGCAGAAAAAAATAACGACATCTTGAATTTTGCAGGAAAATGGATGGAACTAGAAAGCATTATTTTGAGTGAGGTAACCCAGACACAGAAAGACAATTATCACATGTACTCACTCATAGGTGGTTTTTAAACATAAGGCAAAGAAAACCAGCTTACAAACCACAATCCCAGAGAATTTAGACAACAATACGGACACTAAGAGAGACTTACATAGATCTAATCTAC